>OX578151.1:0-20000 GCA_951213105.1 Amaurobius ferox
GCCCAGTGGTTAGCGATTCCCGCCACTGCCTAAACTGCCGCCGTGTTCAGGCGGAGTACGATCACGTTAAGCATGTGGGTCCATAAGTCCTTCTTAGAGGTTGGTGGTAGGGGAAGGAGGGTACGGTCCCTTTGGATACCTCTCCCACTGGTTTTCGGTCTAAATTGTGTGAATAAAAAGAAAATTATGGAGATTGTCGCGGAGGGCGCAGTAGCCCAGTGGTTAGCGATTCCCGCCACTGCCTAAACTGCCGCCGTGTTCAGGCGGAGTACGATCACGTTAAGCATGTGGGTCCATAAGTCCTTCTTAGAGGTTGGTGGTAGGGGAAGGAGGGTACGGTCCCTTTGGATACCTCTCCCACTGGTTTTCGGTCTAAATTGTGTGAATAAAAAGAAAATTATGGAGATTGTCGCGGAGGGCGCAGTAGCCCAGTGGTTAGCGATTCCCGCCACTGCCTAAACTGCCGCCGTGTTCAGGCGGAGTACGATCACGTTAAGCATGTGGGTCCATAAGTCCTTCTTAGAGGTTGGTGGTAGGGGAAGGAGGGTACGGTCCCTTTGGATACCTCTCCCACTGGTTTTCGGTCTAAATTGTGTGAATAAAAAGAAAATTATGGAGATTGTCGCGGAGGGCGCAGTAGCCCAGTGGTTAGCGATTCCCGCCACTGCCTAAACTGCCGCCGTGTTCAGGCGGAGTACGATCACGTTAAGCATGTGGGTCCATAAGTCCTTCTTAGAGGTTGGTGGTAGGGGAAGGAGGGTACGGTCCCTTTGGATACCTCTCCCACTGGTTTTCGGTCTAAATTGTGTGAATAAAAAGAAAATTATGGAGATTGTCGCGGAGGGCGCAGTAGCCCAGTGGTTAGCGATTCCCGCCACTGCCTAAACTGCCGCCGTGTTCAGGCGGAGTACGATCACGTTAAGCATGTGGGTCCATAAGTCCTTCTTAGAGGTTGGTGGTAGGGGAAGGAGGGTACGGTCCCTTTGGATACCTCTCCCACTGGTTTTCGGTCTAAATTGTGTGAATAAAAAGAAAATTATGGAGATTGTCGCGGAGGGCGCAGTAGCCCAGTGGTTAGCGATTCCCGCCACTGCCTAAACTGCCGCCGTGTTCAGGCGGAGTACGATCACGTTAAGCATGTGGGTCCATAAGTCCTTCTTAGAGGTTGGTGGTAGGGGAAGGAGGGTACGGTCCCTTTGGATACCTCTCCCACTGGTTTTCGGTCTAAATTGTGTGAATAAAAAGAAAATTATGGAGATTGTCGCGGAGGGCGCAGTAGCCCAGTGGTTAGCGATTCCCGCCACTGCCTAAACTGCCGCCGTGTTCAGGCGGAGTACGATCACGTTAAGCATGTGGGTCCATAAGTCCTTCTTAGAGGTTGGTGGTAGGGGAAGGAGGGTACGGTCCCTTTGGATACCTCTCCCACTGGTTTTCGGTCTAAATTGTGTGAATAAAAAGAAAATTATGGAGATTGTCGCGGAGGGCGCAGTAGCCCAGTGGTTAGCGATTCCCGCCACTGCCTAAACTGCCGCCGTGTTCAGGCGGAGTACGATCACGTTAAGCATGTGGGTCCATAAGTCCTTCTTAGAGGTTGGTGGTAGGGGAAGGAGGGTACGGTCCCTTTGGATACCTCTCCCACTGGTTTTCGGTCTAAATTGTGTGAATAAAAAGAAAATTATGGAGATTGTCGCGGAGGGCGCAGTAGCCCAGTGGTTAGCGATTCCCGCCACTGCCTAAACTGCCGCCGTGTTCAGGCGGAGTACGATCACGTTAAGCATGTGGGTCCATAAGTCCTTCTTAGAGGTTGGTGGTAGGGGAAGGAGGGTACGGTCCCTTTGGATACCTCTCCCACTGGTTTTCGGTCTAAATTGTGTGAATAAAAAGAAAATTATGGAGATTGTCGCGGAGGGCGCAGTAGCCCAGTGGTTAGCGATTCCCGCCACTGCCTAAACTGCCGCCGTGTTCAGGCGGAGTACGATCACGTTAAGCATGTGGGTCCATAAGTCCTTCTTAGAGGTTGGTGGTAGGGGAAGGAGGGTACGGTCCCTTTGGATACCTCTCCCACTGGTTTTCGGTCTAAATTGTGTGAATAAAAAGAAAATTATGGAGATTGTCGCGGAGGGCGCAGTAGCCCAGTGGTTAGCGATTCCCGCCACTGCCTAAACTGCCGCCGTGTTCAGGCGGAGTACGATCACGTTAAGCATGTGGGTCCATAAGTCCTTCTTAGAGGTTGGTGGTAGGGGAAGGAGGGTACGGTCCCTTTGGATACCTCTCCCACTGGTTTTCGGTCTAAATTGTGTGAATAAAAAGAAAATTATGGAGATTGTCGCGGAGGGCGCAGTAGCCCAGTGGTTAGCGATTCCCGCCACTGCCTAAACTGCCGCCGTGTTCAGGCGGAGTACGATCACGTTAAGCATGTGGGTCCATAAGTCCTTCTTAGAGGTTGGTGGTAGGGGAAGGAGGGTACGGTCCCTTTGGATACCTCTCCCACTGGTTTTCGGTCTAAATTGTGTGAATAAAAAGAAAATTATGGAGATTGTCGCGGAGGGCGCAGTAGCCCAGTGGTTAGCGATTCCCGCCACTGCCTAAACTGCCGCCGTGTTCAGGCGGAGTACGATCACGTTAAGCATGTGGGTCCGTAAGTCCTTCTTAGAGGTTGGTGGTAGGGGAAGGAGGGTACGGTCCCTTTGGATACCTCTCCCACTGGTTTTCGGTCTAAATTGTGTGAATAAAAAGAAAATTATGGAGATTGTCGCGGAGGGCGCAGTAGCCCAGTGGTTAGCGATTCCCGCCACTGCCTAAACTGCCGCCGTGTTCAGGCGGAGTACGATCACGTTAAGCATGTGGGTCCATAAGTCCTTCTTAGAGGTTGGTGGTAGGGGAAGGAGGGTACGGTCCCTTTGGATACCTCTCCCACTGGTTTTCGGTCTAAATTGTGTGAATAAAAAGAAAATTATGGAGATTGTCGCGGAGGGCGCAGTAGCCCAGTGGTTAGCGATTCCCGCCACTGCCTAAACTGCCGCCGTGTTCAGGCGGAGTACGATCACGTTAAGCATGTGGGTCCGTAAGTCCTTCTTAGAGGTTGGTGGTAGGGGAAGGAGGGTACGGTCCCTTTGGATACCTCTCCCACTGGTTTTCGGTCTAAATTGTGTGAATAAAAAGAAAATTATGGAGATTGTCGCGGAGGGCGCAGTAGCCCAGTGGTTAGCGATTCCCGCCACTGCCTAAACTGCCGCCGTGTTCAGGCGGAGTACGATCACGTTAAGCATGTGGGTCCGTAAGTCCTTCTTAGAGGTTGGTGGTAGGGGAAGGAGGGTACGGTCCCTTTGGATACCTCTCCCACTGGTTTTCGGTCTAAATTGTGTGAATAAAAAGAAAATTATGGAGATTGTCGCGGAGGGCGCAGTAGCCCAGTGGTTAGCGATTCCCGCCACTGCCTAAACTGCCGCCGTGTTCAGGCGGAGTACGATCACGTTAAGCATGTGGGTCCATAAGTCCTTCTTAGAGGTTGGTGGTAGGGGAAGGAGGGTACGGTCCCTTTGGATACCTCTCCCACTGGTTTTCGGTCTAAATTGTGTGAATAAAAAGAAAATTATGGAGATTGTCGCGGAGGGCGCAGTAGCCCAGTGGTTAGCGATTCCCGCCACTGCCTAAACTGCCGCCGTGTTCAGGCGGAGTACGATCACGTTAAGCATGTGGGTCCATAAGTCCTTCTTAGAGGTTGGTGGTAGGGGAAGGAGGGTACGGTCCCTTTGGATACCTCTCCCACTGGTTTTCGGTCTAAATTGTGTGAATAAAAAGAAAATTATGGAGATTGTCGCGGAGGGCGCAGTAGCCCAGTGGTTAGCGATTCCCGCCACTGCCTAAACTGCCGCCGTGTTCAGGCGGAGTACGATCACGTTAAGCATGTGGGTCCATAAGTCCTTCTTAGAGGTTGGTGGTAGGGGAAGGAGGGTACGGTCCCTTTGGATACCTCTCCCACTGGTTTTCGGTCTAAATTGTGTGAATAAAAAGAAAATTATGGAGATTGTCGCGGAGGGCGCAGTAGCCCAGTGGTTAGCGATTCCCGCCACTGCCTAAACTGCCGCCGTGTTCAGGCGGAGTACGATCACGTTAAGCATGTGGGTCCATAAGTCCTTCTTAGAGGTTGGTGGTAGGGGAAGGAGGGTACGGTCCCTTTGGATACCTCTCCCACTGGTTTTCGGTCTAAATTGTGTGAATAAAAAGAAAATTATGGAGATTGTCGCGGAGGGCGCAGTAGCCCAGTGGTTAGCGATTCCCGCCACTGCCTAAACTGCCGCCGTGTTCAGGCGGAGTACGATCACGTTAAGCATGTGGGTCCATAAGTCCTTCTTAGAGGTTGGTGGTAGGGGAAGGAGGGTACGGTCCCTTTGGATACCTCTCCCACTGGTTTTCGGTCTAAATTGTGTGAATAAAAAGAAAATTATGGAGATTGTCGCGGAGGGCGCAGTAGCCCAGTGGTTAGCGATTCCCGCCACTGCCTAAACTGCCGCCGTGTTCAGGCGGAGTACGATCACGTTAAGCATGTGGGTCCATAAGTCCTTCTTAGAGGTTGGTGGTAGGGGAAGGAGGGTACGGTCCCTTTGGATACCTCTCCCACTGGTTTTCGGTCTAAATTGTGTGAATAAAAAGAAAATTATGGAGATTGTCGCGGAGGGCGCAGTAGCCCAGTGGTTAGCGATTCCCGCCACTGCCTAAACTGCCGCCGTGTTCAGGCGGAGTACGATCACGTTAAGCATGTGGGTCCATAAGTCCTTCTTAGAGGTTGGTGGTAGGGGAAGGAGGGTACGGTCCCTTTGGATACCTCTCCCACTGGTTTTCGGTCTAAATTGTGTGAATAAAAAGAAAATTATGAAGATTGTCGCGGAGGGCGCAGTAGCCCAGTGGTTAGCGATTCCCGCCACTGCCTAAACTGCCGCCGTGTTCAGGCGGAGTACGATCACGTTAAGCATGTGGGTCCATAAGTCCTTCTTAGAGGTTGGTGGTAGGGGAAGGAGGGTACGGTCCCTTTGGATACCTCTCCCACTAGTTTTCGGTCTAAATTGTGTGAATAAAAAGAAAATTATGAAGATTGTCGCGGAGGGCGCAGTAGCCCAGTGGTTAGCGATTCCCGCCACTGCCTAAACTGCCGCCGTGTTCAGGCGGAGTACGATCACGTTAAGCATGTGGGTCCATAAGTCCTTCTTAGAGGTTGGTGGTAGGGGAAGGAGGGTACGGTCCCTTTGGATACCTCTCCCACTGGTTTTCGGTCTAAATTGTGTGAATAAAAAGAAAATTATGAAGATTGTCGCGGAGGGCGCAGTAGCCCAGTGGTTAGCGATTCCCGCCACTGCCTAAACTGCCGCCGTGTTCAGGCGGAGTACGATCACGTTAAGCATGTGGGTCCATAAGTCCTTCTTAGAGGTTGGTGGTAGGGGAAGGAGGGTACGGTCCCTTTGGATACCTCTCCCACTGGTTTTCGGTCTAAATTGTGTGAATAAAAAGAAAATTATGAAGATTGTCGCGGAGGGCGCAGTAGCCCAGTGGTTAGCGATTCCCGCCACTGCCTAAACTGCCGCCGTGTTCAGGCGGAGTACGATCACGTTAAGCATGTGGGTCCATAAGTCCTTCTTAGAGGTTGGTGGTAGGGGAAGGAGGGTACGGTCCCTTTGGATACCTCTCCCACTGGTTTTCGGTCTAAATTGTGTGAATAAAAAGAAAATTATGAAGATTGTCGCGGAGGGCGCAGTAGCCCAGTGGTTAGCGATTCCCGCCACTGCCTAAACTGCCGCCGTGTTCAGGCGGAGTACGATCACGTTAAGCATGTGGGTCCATAAGTCCTTCTTAGAGGTTGGTGGTAGGGGAAGGAGGGTACGGTCCCTTTGGATACCTCTCCCACTGGTTTTCGGTCTAAATTGTGTGAATAAAAAGAAAATTATGAAGATTGTCGCGGAGGGCGCAGTAGCCCAGTGGTTAGCGATTCCCGCCACTGCCTAAACTGCCGCCGTGTTCAGGCGGAGTACGATCACGTTAAGCATGTGGGTCCATAAGTCCTTCTTAGAGGTTGGTGGTAGGGGAAGGAGGGTACGGTCCCTTTGGATACCTCTCCCACTGGTTTTCGGTCTAAATTGTGTGAATAAAAAGAAAATTATGAAGATTGTCGCGGAGGGCGCAGTAGCCCAGTGGTTAGCGATTCCCGCCACTGCCTAAACTGCCGCCGTGTTCAGGCGGAGTACGATCACGTTAAGCATGTGGGTCCATAAGTCCTTCTTAGAGGTTGGTGGTAGGGGAAGGAGGGTACGGTCCCTTTGGATACCTCTCCCACTAGTTTTCGGTCTAAATTGTGTGAATAAAAAGAAAATTATGAAGATTGTCGCGGAGGGCGCAGTAGCCCAGTGGTTAGCGATTCCCGCCACTGCCTAAACTGCCGCCGTGTTCAGGCGGAGTACGATCACGTTAAGCATGTGGGTCCATAAGTCCTTCTTAGAGGTTGGTGGTAGGGGAAGGAGGGTACGGTCCCTTTGGATACCTCTCCCACTGGTTTTCGGTCTAAATTGTGTGAATAAAAAGAAAATTATGAAGATTGTCGCGGAGGGCGCAGTAGCCCAGTGGTTAGCGATTCCCGCCACTGCCTAAACTGCCGCCGTGTTCAGGCGGAGTACGATCACGTTAAGCATGTGGGTCCATAAGTCCTTCTTAGAGGTTGGTGGTAGGGGAAGGAGGGTACGGTCCCTTTGGATACCTCTCCCACTGGTTTTCGGTCTAAATTGTGTGAATAAAAAGAAAATTATGAAGATTGTCGCGGAGGGCGCAGTAGCCCAGTGGTTAGCGATTCCCGCCACTGCCTAAACTGCCGCCGTGTTCAGGCGGAGTACGATCACGTTAAGCATGTGGGTCCATAAGTCCTTCTTAGAGGTTGGTGGTAGGGGAAGGAGGGTACGGTCCCTTTGGATACCTCTCCCACTGGTTTTCGGTCTAAATTGTGTGAATAAAAAGAAAATTATGAAGATTGTCGCGGAGGGCGCAGTAGCCCAGTGGTTAGCGATTCCCGCCACTGCCTAAACTGCCGCCGTGTTCAGGCGGAGTACGATCACGTTAAGCATGTGGGTCCATAAGTCCTTCTTAGAGGTTGGTGGTAGGGGAAGGAGGGTACGGTCCCTTTGGATACCTCTCCCACTGGTTTTCGGTCTAAATTGTGTGAATAAAAAGAAAATTATGAAGATTGTCGCGGAGGGCGCAGTAGCCCAGTGGTTAGCGATTCCCGCCACTGCCTAAACTGCCGCCGTGTTCAGGCGGAGTACGATCACGTTAAGCATGTGGGTCCATAAGTCCTTCTTAGAGGTTGGTGGTAGGGGAAGGAGGGTACGGTCCCTTTGGATACCTCTCCCACTGGTTTTCGGTCTAAATTGTGTGAATAAAAAGAAAATTATGAAGATTGTCGCGGAGGGCGCAGTAGCCCAGTGGTTAGCGATTCCCGCCACTGCCTAAACTGCCGCCGTGTTCAGGCGGAGTACGATCACGTTAAGCATGTGGGTCCATAAGTCCTTCTTAGAGGTTGGTGGTAGGGGAAGGAGGGTACGGTCCCTTTGGATACCTCTCCCACTGGTTTTCGGTCTAAATTGTGTGAATAAAAAGAAAATTATGGAGATTGTCGCGGAGGGCGCAGTAGCCCAGTGGTTAGCGATTCCCGCCACTGCCTAAACTGCCGCCGTGTTCAGGCGGAGTACGATCACGTTAAGCATGTGGGTCCATAAGTCCTTCTTAGAGGTTGGTGGTAGGGGAAGGAGGGTACGGTCCCTTTGGATACCTCTCCCACTGGTTTTCGGTCTAAATTGTGTGAATAAAAAGAAAATTATGAAGATTGTCGCGGAGGGCGCAGTAGCCCAGTGGTTAGCGATTCCCGCCACTGCCTAAACTGCCGCCGTGTTCAGGCGGAGTACGATCACGTTAAGCATGTGGGTCCATAAGTCCTTCTTAGAGGTTGGTGGTAGGGGAAGGAGGGTACGGTCCCTTTGGATACCTCTCCCACTGGTTTTCGGTCTAAATTGTGTGAATAAAAAGAAAATTATGGAGATTGTCGCGGAGGGCGCAGTAGCCCAGTGGTTAGCGATTCCCGCCACTGCCTAAACTGCCGCCGTGTTCAGGCGGAGTACGATCACGTTAAGCATGTGGGTCCATAAGTCCTTCTTAGAGGTTGGTGGTAGGGGAAGGAGGGTACGGTCCCTTTGGATACCTCTCCCACTGGTTTTCGGTCTAAATTGTGTGAATAAAAAGAAAATTATGAAGATTGTCGCGGAGGGCGCTGTAGGCCAGTGGTTAGCGCGCGAGAATTGCACTCGGTAGGCCCGGGTTCGTTTCCCGCCACTGCCAAAACTGCTGCCGTGTTCACGAGGAATACGATCACGTTAAACATGTGGGACCGTAAGTCCTTCCAAGAGGTTGGTAGTAGGGGAAGGAGGGTACGGTGCCTATGGATGCCTCCCCCACTGAGTTCCGGTCTAAATTGGGTAGCACTTCCTGACCGTCCAAACAGTTACCTTACACCTTTCTGGTAGGTCGTGCCAGCGAGTTTGCAAGGGTCAGAATTTTTCAAGGGTAGCGAACAGGACTCCTAGCAATGGCGGCATATTGAAAGGTTGTGTTTTTGTGCTTTGTTGAAATATGTTTATAGTGATGAAATATTAAGAGTTTGAATTGAATAATACTTATAGGAGAAGCCCTAATTGATGTGGAATAGAATGACATAGTTTATATAATGTTCAGTGGCCGGTGTGAGTAATTATAAGTGTTTTTATTAATGGTTTACCTGTCATATTAAGTGACTCTACATTCCAATGCTAATGTTCTTTAATGGCTGCCTCCTCAACTGCGTAGTAAATACAAGTTGAACATTTTTCTTCAAGATGTTGAAGCTTTAAAATGATTTCCTTAAGGTCAATGATGAAACCTGAAGGTCAATCACGTTTCCTTGGGGGCTGTTGGTGAAGTAATGAAGGGCCATTGCCAGGATTTAAAGTCCCTGACCGGGGGCTTGTCCAGTTTGCTTTGCTCCTTGGAACAAAAAGTTGATTGTATTGTTGGAGTCTCTCCTCCGTTGGGCGAGAAAGGGACTGGAAGGGAAGACCAATTAGCTAGGGAAAACGAAAGATAAAAATTAGAAAATGCTGTTTTAGGGGGAAGTTGGCCGAATCATAGGCAAATTTCAGTTTACTGGATAGAGCATTAAGGAAACAGTTTATGGATAGTGGAAATCTCATGAGGGAAGTTAAAGAATTGGTGAGTTCCGACCAACCCATTCTGATCGATCCCAGTGATTCTCAAACTGGCAAAACTGAGGCTAGTAGTACTGTTGTGGTAACACCTAATGCTGCGTGTTCTCCGGTAGAAACAAGGAAATTGCTTAGGGATTCCATTGTTAAACCGCAGGAATTGGAGATGGGAATCGGTAAATTCTTTGGGCTTAAAGATGGTAGAATGGTTCTGGAGGTCCCTGGAAAATTAATTGCTGCGAAGCTTCTGGAAGATCTCTTGAACCATCCGGTCTTGAAGGATAAGATGACCTTTAAAGTATCCGATAAAAGACCTCCTAGGATGATTTTCTCAAATCTTCCTGGGGAAGATTTTGTTAATGACCTCCTTTCCCAAAATCCCTGGTTGGAGGAATGTGGTTCCTCATTTAAATTTAGATTTAAAATTAAGGGGAAGTACGGAATCCATTTGGTTTTTGATGTGTTACCTGGATCCTTTTCGTTGTTAAATAAGAGAGACTAAGTTTACTTCAAGTGCTTGAAAGTGAGATGCCCGGAATTTATTTCCGTTTTGCAATGTATGAAATGTGGCCGAATTGGGCATGCCACCGGCCGATGTAATAATTTTCCAAGATGTCTGAGGTATCGAACACTCTCGTGTACAGATCCTCCTGCTTGTATCAATTGCCTTGATTTTAACAGGAAAAACAAGGATGAACGTTTTACATACCACTCCTGTAACACGTTCATCCTTGTTGACTGCGAAGCTTATAAAAGGGAGGTCATGAGGTATCAAAAGCATGTTGACTATGGTGGCAGGTACAGTCTTTGGAGTTTATGGTGGTATTAAATAAAAGTAATTAATGAATTTAGTGTTATATAAATTGTAATATACGATGATAATTTTAGTCTATGGGTTTTTAGGTCGAGTCTAGGTGGGCTTTTGTGATTTAGTTGTTCAGTAGTTTTACAATTGTATAGTGGTTTTGAATTGTGATAATGAAGGATTTATAGGTGATTTAATTAATATTTCGGTTTATATGTTTTATATTGGTATTTTAAAAATTAAGTGGAATATATTGACTTGACCTGAAAATTTATTAGTTTATTAATGGTTATATTTATTTTGATTATATATGAATAAATTGGTAGTATTAAATATAATGGGCCGAACATGAATGAGTGTGATACGGTTGGTTTAGAATATATGGGGTTATTGGTTGCCTTTTGTTTTGGGGGAATTTATATTCAAAATTGTAATGTGAAGTAAATTATGGGTTAAGAATTTTGAAATAATATTTGGGTTTCTATCATTGATGAATGGTTTCAGGTATTTGTTTGGTTATGTTGATTGTTTATGCGGTCTTGCTGGGGATCCGTTATGGTTTTTATATTGGGTTTATAAGTGATGTATTTTGCAAGTATGTAATTAATATGCGAATATTTGTGGTGTTCGGGTTTGTTGGTGGTTTATGGGGTTTTTGTGTGTGTGTGTGTGTGTGCGGGTTGTATGGGGAGTTATTTTGGTTATGTTGTTGCTGGGGGTCATTTTGTTTCTTTAGGGGTTTCTCTCCTTCTTGGATGTAGATTAGGGCTTTTTGTTTTGGGACTGTTTTAAATATTTGTCAAATTTTGAATATTTTTTCATTGTTTCTTGAGCCTTTTTTCTGCCAATGTTAGTAAAGTTTTACGGAAGTTTTTTTAAGTAATCACGTAAAGTTTTACGGAAGTTTATGTTTGGCCTTTAGTATGGCTATAATATATGTAATGGTTAAAATATTTTATTGTTATTGTAATTTGATTGTGATTTTGATCTTATTATTATTATTATTATTATTTTCCTGCAAAGTGTTGCGGGTACCGTAGGGTAACCGTAGAGTTTACGCCTATTAACCGCCAGGGAGCGGAAACCCACTTTCTACACCAAGCCTCCTCCGAGGGACAGGGAGGGCAGGACTAACAGAAAGGTCGACCCAAAATTGAATAGAGAACAATATTAAAATGGGGATATATTACAATGGTATGGGAAGGTAAGGGAATATATTACAATTGTATGGTAAGGGAAGGAGGGTAAATGCCCCAAGGCGAGGCGACCGTAGGGTTTACGCCTATTAACCGCCAGGGAGCGAATAACCACTATCTACACCAAGCCTCCTCCGAGGGACAGGGCGGGAGGGACCAACAGAGAGGTCGACCCAAAATTGAATAGAGAACAATATTAAAATCGGGATATATTACAATGGTATGGGAAGGTAAGGGAATATATTACAATTGTATGGTAAGGGAAGGAGGATAAATGCCCCAAGGCGAGGCGACCGTAGGGTTTACGCCTATTAACCGCCAGGGAGCGAATAACCACTATCTACACCAAGCCTCCTCCGAGGGACAGGGCCGGAGGGACCAACAGAGAGGTCGACCCAAAATTGAATAGAGAACAATATTAAAATGGGGATATATTACAATGGTATGGGAAGGTAAGGGAATATATTACAATTGTATGGTAAGGGAAGGAGGGTAAATGCCCCAAGGCGAGGCGACCGTAGGGTTTACGCCTATTAACCGCCAGGGAGCGAATAACCACTATCTACACCAAGCCTCCTCCGAGGGACAGGGCGGGAGGGACCAACAGAGAGGTCGACCCAAAATTGAATAGAGAACAATATTAAAATCGGGATATATTACAATGGTATGGGAAGGTAAGGGAATATATTACAATTGTATGGTAAGGGAAGGAGGATAAATGCCCCAAGGCGAGGCGACCGTAGGGTTTACGCCTATTAACCGCCAGGGAGCGAATAACCACTATCTACACCAAGCCTCCTCCGAGGGACAGGGCCGGAGGGACCAACAGAGAGGTCGACCCAAAATTGAATAGAGAACAATATTAAAATCGGGATATATTACAATGGTATGGGAAGGTAAGGGAATATATTACAATTGTATGGTAAGGGAAGGAGGGTAAATGCCCCAAGGCGAGGCGACCGTAGGGTTTACGCCTATTAACCGCCAGGGAGCGAATAACCACTATCGACACCAAGCCTCCTCCGAGGGACAGGGCGGGCGGGACCAACAGAGAGGTCGACCCAAAATTGAATAGAGAACAATATTAAAATCGGGATATATTACAATGATATGGGAAGGTAAGGGAATATATTACAATTGTATGGTAAGGGAAGGAGGGTAAATGCCCCAAGGCGAGGCGACCGTAGGGTTTACGCCTATTAACCGCCAGGGAGCGAATAACCACTATCGACACCAAGCCTCCTCCGAGGGACAGGGCGGGCGGGACCAACAGAGAGGTCGACCCAAAATTGAATAGAGAACAATATTAAAATCGGGATATATTACAATGATATGGGAAGGTAAGGGAATATATTACAATTGTATGGTAAGGGAAGGAGGGTAAATGCCCCAAGGCGAGGCGACCGTAGGGTTTACGCCTATTAACCGCCAGGGAGCGAATAACCACTATCGACACCAAGCCTCCTCCGAGGGACAGGGCGGGCGGGACCAACAGAGAGGTCGACCCAAAATTGAATAGAGAACAATATTAAAATCGGGATATATTACAATGGTATGGGAAGGTAAGGGAATATATTACAATTGTATGGTAGGGGAAGGAGGGTACGGTCCCTGAGGGTGCCTCCTCCCCTGAGTTTCGGTCTACCTGGCCGTCCAAACATTTACCTTACTCCTTTCTGGTATGTCGCGCCAGCGAGTTTGCCACGGTCAGAATTTTCAAGGGTAGTGAACAGGCTGGTCGCCATAGGCGGCTAGTGGAGAAAAAGCACAGAAATCAAGCGATTTTAGGACACGCAATATAATTTAAAAGTAAATGTTTCCCAGTGCCAAAATCACGATTTTGGCACTGATAAATAAAGATGGATGCCCTATTTTATTTTGAAGTAGGTCACGTGATATATTCCTATTAAAGAAAGACGTGTCATTATTTTTTTTATTTTTATTTAAAAAAACTACCGAACCTATTTTGCTGAAATTTCTTTTATGCATTTTATAGGATAATATGAATATTTCCTAAAATTTCCGAAGCCATTTGTGACTTCTAACGTCGCTGAGAAAATGTTTGAAAAATGAGGTCCCCTACGGTTGAACCTTTTTACGTTCTCAACCCGGGTTCAATCCCGAACGAATCGGGTGACATTATTCATTTGCATTCCCGTACGTCCCACAGACCATTTCAGCGACGCACTGAAATTTCATTTAAAGTGCGAACGGGCAGACAGAATGAACGAAGTCCTAAACGCTTTTCAACACATATCTTATGTGTATGTTGTAAGTGTTAAACCTTCAATATTGACTCAATCATACAATCTTTTAATGAAAAGATGTGCTCTTAAAAATGAATTTGTTTTGAATGGCCGGGAAAATGTACATTTCGGTTCATAGCTCGTTAGTAAGAGTGTTCAACAAATCGATTTGTGCGAAAATCAATAACTCAAAAACTAATTCGAATTTCAAAGAATAGAAAAGTCGTTCCTAGGTGCACCCTATAGCTCAGATATCCAGAAAAGTTTCTTTCATTATTATATACTAGCAGCATGTTCGTTCTTCGGACGGAGCATATAATATAAAGACACTATTCCTATGGTATGCCAAATGATATTGTTAATCAAATTAGCCTATTGAAACATTTAATTGAATGCTCCTAAAAAGAAGTTTAAGAAAATCTACAAAATTATATTCACAGACAAAATTGAAGAAAAAAATATCCTGGTCCGGCTTGTAAACAAATCTACAATAAATATGAAATTGAACCAATAGAGGCAATATAAAAGCGCTAAAATTGTTACTACTTATATTCGCGAATATTAGAAACCGTGTTTTAGTAGAAGATTACATATGACTTTCTAAAATAAAACAAGTGACGTAATAAATTAAAAATATCAATAATCTGGTAATCTTTAGATGCCAATATATGTCAAAATATATGTCAATATACCTGTACTACTTATATTCCTCGTAGACTAGAAGATATACCCGTGCATTTGTAGAAGATTATCAGCACTACGTACAATATATGAGTTTCAACCACTTTGCCAAAATAAAACAATGACGTAATTAATTGGAAATATCAATCATCCCGGAAATATCAATAATTATGTTTAAACTCGAAGACCGTAATGGATAGAATCCAGTCAACGACGTAATATTGGTGCAATTTATTTTATATACATATCTTTATTATTTAAATCGGAAAAGATTTAATAAAAGTCGTCTGCGGCATCAACACATCCGTTGTCAAGCGATTTAAATCCGTTACTAAGTTAAACAGTATAATTTTCTTCAAAAAATATCGTCTGCATAATGCTATGTCTATGGAAGGTAATAACTATCTAGTCTTAGAAACTCGCAACATGGACTCCATTTTATGTGGAGCTATTTCAAGTCTACCCACGAAATTCCATTCCATTCGGTTCAGGCGTTTTCCGGTGACAAACAGATTTTCAATTTTATTTCTATAGATTTTCATTATTTCAGATTCCCTAATACAATAACAAGCTAAGATTTCGAAGTCGTTGTTTTGAAAAGTTCTCTATCCAAGTATCGCTGCAACATCTCGGAGGAGCATTATCCACGAGTTAGTTCAAAGGTGAATCCGTCCAGGTTTCTGACCGATAATCGCTTTAGAAAGTGGGTCGAAAAAAGATGCTATCTCACCCCAAATGCTTGTTCGCCGGCGTCTGGCTTCTCGGTGTCATGCGGTGGGACACACGACGGGGAAAACATTTTAAAATCCTGTTCAAATGGCGAGAAGGAATAGTTTCGATCTCGTTGCATTACAAAATGGAATTAAATTACTGTACTTCTAAGCAGTATACCCGTTCTTCGTGCATAATGCAAAGAAAGTTAACATTCGTGATCATGTGCAAATTCCTATAGTATACAAAATGACATTATTAATCAAAATATTCTATTAAATATATAATTTAATGCTCCTAAACGTAAATTTAAGAATATCTATTCTCGTTATAAAAAATTATCTTCACGGGCAGACCTGAAGAGTAAAACTTCCTGATCCCGTTTGTAAATACATTTACAAAAGATATGAAGTTGAACTGGATGCAAAATAAAAGGGCTAAAATGGTATGGGACCCGGACTACTTATATTCCCAAATATTGAAAGATATGCCAGTGTATTGTAGAAGATGACATGTACTGCAACATAGGAGTTTCTAAAATCTTTGCCAAAGTAAAACAAAAGACGTAATAAATTGAAAATATTAATAATACCATAATCTTTAAAGCTCAAGGACGTAATGGATTCC
Organism: Amaurobius ferox; assembly: GCA_951213105.1. Classification (NCBI taxonomy): domain Eukaryota; kingdom Metazoa; phylum Arthropoda; class Arachnida; order Araneae; family Amaurobiidae; genus Amaurobius; species Amaurobius ferox. Next base: position 15,536 of record OX578151.1, read on the forward strand.
GATATATACCAACATATATATGTGTGTGTGTGTGTGTGTGTGTGTGTGTGTGTGTGCCAATATAACTGTACTACTCATATTCTCGCATATTAGAAACTATATCCTTGGTCTATAGTTTTAGAAAATGACCTGTACTACCTGCAATGTATGAGTTTCAACAATTTTAAAAAAATGAAACAATGACGTAATACATTGAAAATATCAATAATCCCCAAAAATATCAATAATAATAATGTTTAAATAATAATAATGGTTAGACCGTAATTGATATAATCCATTAAAAAATTCAATATGGGTAAAATGAATTTTATATACATATCTTTTATTATTTAAATCGGAAAAGATTTAATAAAAATCGTCTGCCGCATAAACACATTGGATTTAATTCGTTGCGACATGATATCATTTTCTTGAAATAAATTGGCGGAAAAAATATCGTCTGCATAATGCTATCTCTAGGGAAGGTTCAATTGTTCAATTTTAATTAATAGCTAAACAACCCTTGGTCTTAGAAATTCGAAATATAGACTCAATTTTAAGTGGGTCTATTTCAAGGTTACCCACAAAATTTCATTCAATTCGGGTCAACTGTTCTCCCGTAGTGATGAGACAAACAGACAGATTTTCAATTTTATTTATATAGATTAGTGTATTTATAAATAACTTTTTTAAGGGTTAGCAGTTTTTATTGCTTCCGTTAAGCAAAGGGTTCAAAACGTCTTGACATCATTCGAAACGGAGACGAAGTAAAATTGTAGCCAGATCAGTTTGGTGCATAACTGCATATTATAAAGATATACCCGTTTTTCGTAGGGATTATTCATTGAAAGAGAATTGAAATGTGCAAAATTTTGCACTATTCTAAATGATAATGTTATTCAGAATATTTTATCAAATATGTTAATGAATTCTCCTAAAAAGTATAAAGAGATCTATCCTAGCTCAACAATATGATCTCCTCGTGCAGATCTCACATCCGGGACCTGTTTGTAAACAAATTTATAAAAAATATGAATTTGGATCAATCTATTCCAAAATGAAAGCGGTCAAATGACATTTGCAGAGAGATATACCGTCAGTTTCAACAATCGGCTGAACAGAAACACGATATATGAGTTTGAAATGAAACAGATGATGTAAGAAACTGAAAATACCCAACTCTAATGATAGAATCCAGTCAAAAACGCAATTCCAATAAAATTTATATGCATTTTTTTATTATTTTAAAAATCTAATGGGGGCAACACATGAGTTTCCTTATATAATGTAATGAATTTACTACTTTTACAGTAAAAAAATAGGTTTTTCTTAGAGTAGATACGAATATTCTTTCCAAGACATTGAATTTTCGACAATTAGTCGTCATTTTCATTGATTTAGCGTCATTTTTATCCATTTGGCGAGATTTTCGTTAATTTGGCAACATTTCAAAAAGCCGCCAAGTTGGCGACATTCCGCCAAATTCGTCGCCAAAATCTCGCCAAGCGGTATGCACTAAGAAATAAGTTATTCTTACAGTCGATAAATGACTATTGGCGTCCAAATACAAAAGTGTTACTCAGAGTATCTTTTTTCATGAATGGAACGAGCTAGATCCACGAGAATGATGTCACCCAATTTATCGCTTGGTATTACATATGAAAAGTGAACATGTTTATCAATAGGAATTTTTATTTTATTTTATATGACTTTTTGATATTTTTTTTTTAAAATGTACAATATCTCAAAAACAGCTCGAGTTAGCGTTCGAAAATTTATGTCAATCGTTTTCTAATGAAAAATTACATAAGAAATGTCTATTTGCGTAACTTTATTAGTGGTTTTGATTTTTTGACGATTTTTTGACGATTTTTTCAAAATTTCATTCGAAAATTTAGGGGGGTTCTGAACATTCGATTGCGTATAAAAACAATAGGCTTCCAGTGTTTACGGATTGTGATTTTTGTACCAAATTTGGTTCAAATCGGTCCATTCGTTCGTCAGTTATCGTCTCCACAGACCCACTGACACACACACACACACATACTTTCACACACATACACACACACACAGACATCACTTCAAAAATGTTTGATTCGTGATCAGGGATGCTTGAAACGTGCTCTCCCGTCGAAAACTCGAATTCGAATTTTCGACCCCGTCACAATACTTTCCTTATACATTATGTATATAAGGAAAGTGTGTGTGTGGGTGTGGGTGTGTGTGGGTGTGTATGTGCGTGTATGTGTGTGAAAGTATGTGTGTGTGTGTGTCAGTGAGACTGTGGAGACGATAACTAACGAACGAATGGACCGATTCGAACGAAATTTGGTACAAAAATCACAATCCGTAAACACTGGAAGCCTATTGTTTTTATACGCAATCGAATGTTCAGAATCCCCCTAAATTTTCGAGTGAAATTTTGAAAAAATCGTCAAAAAATCAAAACCGCTAATAAAGTTACGCAAATAGACATTTTTTATGTCATTTTTCATTAGAAAACGATTGACATAAATTTCAGAACGCTAACATGAACCGTTCTCGAGATATTGCACAGTTTTCAAAAAAATTATCAAAAAGTTATATAAAATAAAAAAGAAATATTTCCTTTTGAATAACATGTTCATTTTTCATATGTAATACCATGCGATAAATTTGGTGACATCATTCTCGTGGATCTAGCTCGTTCCATTTACGATAAAAGATACTTTGAGTAATACTTTTGTATTTGAACGCCAATAGTCATTTATCTGCTGTAAGAATAACTTATTTCTTCGTCCATAACGCTTGACTAGATTTTGGCGGCATGTCGCCAACTTGGCGACTTTTTGAAACGTTGCCAAATTAACGAAAATCTCGCCAAATGGATAAAAATGACACTAAATAAATGAAAATGACAACCAATTGTCGAAAATTCAATATCTTGGAAAGAATATTAGTATCTACTATAGGAAAAACATACTTTTTTCACTGTAAAAGTAGTAAATTCATTGCATTGTATAAGGAAAGTCATGTGTTGCCAACATCAGATTTTTTATAACTGTCTGGTCCTGGAAACATAGACGACACTATTCTCAAAATTTCATGAAATTCGGTGAGGATGAGTCCAACACGGAATGAATGCCTGTACTTACAGCGTTGAATGACAGACACTCATGAACTCGAAAACAAATAGGGGGGGGGGGCAGAATTGTATATATATATGTTAAGTTACCTTCTATTTTTAACCTTAGTCTTGGTCTATAGTTACTTATTTGCAACAGATAAACTAGAGATGTTTTTTTTTGTATTTACCGTAGTTTATGCATAGTTTTCTTTTAAAATCTTTCAATTTATATATATATGTATATAACATAAAGAGAAGAAAGAACGATAATGTATTAAAAATTCGCCGGGGGAGGGATTGTGACTCCCACTTCCCGGTTAAGCCAGCTTAATGTCATGACGACACTCCCGGAAGCGGAAACACTGCCGAAAACCAAGTACACAATACTTAAAATTCAATATGAAATATGTAAAGTCAAAAGTTGAAAGACCCATATGGACTCAACTACAATAAATGAAATTTCAAGTTACAGTGTTACCTACATCAACACAAAAGACAACATAAAATATCAAAACGATAACAATACAAACCGACCCCGCACTCACATGACCACCCTAGCAATCACACAGTTATAGAATCAACCTCCACAAAACTAAACACCCTTTAACGTCGCAACCAATACGTCTTTTTGAGTCGTATATCTCCATCTGTTTAAACTGCAAGTGTTCCTTTATATAGATATAAACTGTAACTTTCCGTTACGGTTATGTTGTAAAATTTTCTGATGATGTTGCTAAGAAAACGCAAAAGGCAATTGCCTCATTCAAGAAGCAAATATCGCTTTCATAACGATATATTGTACTGCTATTTAATCGTTTACTTCTGATAAAAAAGTTTAACATAATGTTTCTGAATATATTAAGATGTAAACTTGTATTCCATTTCACTATATAATTTATTTTAAAATTGAAATCTTTTCTTTTATCATAAAATCGAAAACCAACGCATCCACTTGATTGCTTGTATATAGTTAAGTCCACGTCAGAATGACTTTCTGTTTCAGCCAAGGTTAAGTTGGTTGGATAAAAAGTAAAGTCCATTTTATATTGATCATCATGATGAGCACACAAAATGTCATCCACATAGCGAATAAAGATTATTTCATTTAATATATAAGTTCCTTCTTCATATTTATTACAATAAAATGCTCATTGCAAGTTATCAGGATAAAAGTGCTTCTTTACAACTACACCAATCTAAAACTGAAATAGAAAACTGTATCAAAGCAAAATATAAGGTTTAGAGTTACAATGTGAATTCGATTAAATTCCCATACATCACACTTATACCAAAACTACATAAAAATCCTGTAAAATTTAGACCAGTAACAAATGGATATAAAACTTATGCTAATATAAAATTACTAAAACTTTTGAAGAA
>OX578151.1:25000-437500 GCA_951213105.1 Amaurobius ferox
TTTTCAAATGTATTGCAAATTTCTAATTATCTATATGCATTTAAAATAATAAAAAAACTCTTCAAATGTTAGCGCCAAATTTTTAAAATACAACCTCTTTAAAATTTCAAAGTAGTTTGATTTTTGTTTCTATTCTAATCTAAAATGTTTAAAATTACATGTCGAAAGTTAACTACTACTCGTATGAGGATGTTCGATGATTTCTGTCTAATTTTATATGCACATTATAGTTGCTATTTCTACAAACACTTTTTTAATTAAGAATATATTCCATCTACAGCTGGTATAAAGTATACTTCAAGATATTTTTCAAAGAAACTTAAATACATTTTTATAAGCATTCAAACTTAAAAATAATTTACTGACATAATGTTATTTTGTATATAGAACTTAAAATAATTTAAAACAAAAATATTCTGCAGATTATTAAAAACAATCTCTATTTGAATATTTTAGCAACAGATGGCAGCACTTGTAAAATTTAGGATTCGCTTGGTATCGAACCAGAGCCCACTCCTTCGCAGAGTTAACGTATTTTAGAAAACTGATGAAATATGTATATATCGCCAAAGCAAACTCGTGAACGCTCTTGTTCAAATTCACAGAAAGACGGATTTTCTGAAATGCGTCAATACTGTAAACTAGCGAGCCGCTGGTAAATATGAATTTGAATCAGAAAAGATTATATTAGTAATAATGTCTTCATTTTTATTATATAATATTTCATGTATATAAAATTGCTTTGGTTTTTGAACATGGCGGCTGGACTAGGAGAAATTTCTGCGCGGCAATGCTAGCTTTTTTTATGTGAATAAGTTAGTGTTCTTTTAGTAATATAATGTATATTTTAGACTTTAGAGTCGTGTTTCCCAACTTCAGATACATGCAAAAATTTCAGTATTGAAGAATAGGACTAATTTAAATTCGTTTATTAAACCAAAGATATTTTTTATTAAGAAATTATTGACTAAAAGTACATTTTATTTTCAAAATTTATTTATATTCCTTTTTTTAAGGTTGAATAATGCAAATTTTAATCAACAATTTTCTTTTAAAGTATTCAACATTGTAAAATTTAAATTAATTTGTGAAAATGCACTTCTTTCTTGAAATATTAGTTTAGTTCATGAAGTTCCATTATGTAGGATTTTTAAATCTTAAAAGACGAAAGTACAGTATACTTTTTATTCATTTCATTTTACAGCAAGTTATTTGTATCTTTATATATTTTCTAATGATGTCCTTGTAATTTTTGAAAAATCGAACAGGATTTAATCTCACACATTTTATATTAATTAAATTTTATTACATTGCATTTTATTAGTTAAATTTTATTACATTACATTTTATTACGTTAAACGATTAGTTTCTATATTTTTATATGTTTACATTGAATTTTGATTTGATATAAATTATCTTTTTGATCTAAAAAAAACTAACAAAATCAAGTGTTTAGCAATAAATTCTTCACTATAAAAACATCACTTAAATCGTTTACTAGTTAGGCATAAGTACATCCCCCCCCCCCCCTAAAAAGATATAAAATTCTTAGTGTTAGCGTTTTAATTATTGTTTTGATTTTCAATTATTAGAGATAACACAATCGAAAATAACTTTATTTATAAGCATTTAGAAAGAAATTACGCGATGTTTATTTGTGTATAATGAAAATTTTAGAATGATTGATTGTTTAGAAAATTTTCCGAATATATTTCTGTAAATTCGTGTATTTAAAACAAAATTCATTAAAAATAACATCGCCTCCTGTAATAACATTGACTGATTTCAAAAAGCGAAACGAAACTTTCAGATGATTTATATTTTTCAGAAAGGGAAATACAGTTTTATTATATAGGTACCCTTCCAAAAAACCTTGTACTGCATATTTAAGTTGTGTTCAAGTAAAATTAATGTTATTTGAGTATTTATTTCCTATTTTAAATTAAAAAAATGATTAAATTAATTTTGTTAGCATCCTTTAACATTGGAGACTACCGGGCCGTTTCTGACATTTAACTCCAAGTGACGTTGCGTCTTTACGTGCTCTCATTGGCTAGAGCTGAAGTGGCGCAACCTTTTAGATATAGTAACCTTGCGGCAGAAGAGCTGCCACATTTGGTGGCTCTACCTATTACTCGGTGCATTTGGCATCTCTAAAATAACAAGAAATGCTTGCTTAGTGCTTAAGAAAATAACTTTTCGGTGCGTATTTTAAGAATCCCGCGAAAACAAAACATATAATGCTTGATGATATTAAAATAGGAAATAATTTTGTACTTCCTCGTTTAATTTTTGGTTTGCTTGGAATAGAAAATTAGCTTTCTAATAAACTTTTTATTTAAAAAGTAGAAATGTTTTAAATAACATTTCCTTTAATCTGGATTACCTATGGCAGAGGTGGCACATGTGATTCTTTTCTTTTCTTTCTTCATTTTTCCCAAAAGTGTGATCGTTATTTCTACCAAAAATTTCCGCAAATTAAACCTTTTTCTTATTTGGAGGAATTTCTATCAGATTTTTTAATTAAAGATTTCTTTACTTTATGATCGATTTAAAAAATAGCTTCAATTGTGCACAAGTGCCCCATTGGAGGGGCATTTGTGAACATACATGGAGCGTAAAGATAAAAATAAATCAAAATTTTCTGATTTTTAAAAAAGTCTTTAGTGAATTTATAGATATGAACTAATATTTATTACAAAAATATTTTTGAGAACTGAAGCTAAAATAACATAATTGCGCTTTTTAGCAGTATGTAATTTTAAACTTGATCATGTAAAAGAAAATGTACTTTAGACTTTTTATAGAAAATGAAAAGATATACTGTGAAGAATGACTAAGCGTTTCAAAAAGTGAGGTGACAAATGTATTGCTTTTAAACATAAAAAAGTTGGGATCACTAAGAATTGCCTATTCTGACACTGCTCATATGTGGGAAAAAGGCGAAAAATCTTTTCAGTTTGAGCAATATTTGAAAAAGAAAAATATAATGAAAAAACTTCTAACAACACAATTTCAAATTTAAACGATTTTAATGTACTGAAAAACAACATATTAGAGCAAGAGCTACTAGAAAATTATAGACTAAAGACTCGATAAATATCGCCATTCCAGATTCAGATTTTCTTGAATTATTCCTCAGAAATGAACCCCTCTTTACGGGCCCAAGACGGACAATTCTTAAACGGTTTAAAATCTAAAAAATTAAATATACAACAAAAGGCCGATCTATTCTAAATTTGGAATTTCGAGCTGTTTCGGTTTTCAAATTATTCCCAAAAGTAGTACATTCCTATTACGGGCCTATGTCGGTTGTCGGGTTAGCCCGATAAGGTTCAAAATCCAAAGAATTAAAATGCTGTACAAAAGGCAACGATTTTGATGTTCCTGTGGTTAATGGAACCTGATTAGTTAAAGCATTAATAATATAACTCACACTGACAAGCATCCGACCAAGTTATACAAAAGGAACTTACCATGAAGCAAGAAATACAGTTCCCTTCTATAAATATTATACATATCAAGCATTTAAAACGGCATCAGATATTTTTCAACAGGCATTTAAACCAAATTTTGATATATTATAGTCAAATAAATTATTAAAACCTGTTAAAGAAAATAATTTAGTTGATTTAAACTAGCAACTACCGTATTATCAATATTAAAAAATATATATGATATACTTAAACACAAACTACATGAAACTTATTTAGCACTTTGTAAGTAAACATAGCAGAAATATATTTAGCTTTTATTTTTACAGAGCCATTTGGCGAATAAACTGTCGCCAAAACGAACCGTTTGAATAATTTGGCATGTGTGCAAATCATTTAAACGAATTTGACTAAAATCCAGTTTCTTTTCTAATAAATAGCAAAAAAGTGCAAGTAGTACATAAAAATAAAAGAATTTATCAAAAAATAGCAATATTATATAGCTTGCTACAAGGCAAATCACAAATTTAGATCATCCAGGCTGTTCAATAGTGAATTTAATACCAAAAACTACACAATAACAAAAAATTAATGAATAGTTATACGTTATGGATCCTCCTTTTACTTGTATTTCTGTACAGTTGTAACAGCAGCATGACGAAACCATTTTAACCTCTTTTAAATAGTTCATTTGACAAGCGTCCATTGAAATAACACTGAAATGACGGGAGGAAAAAGGAGTTCTTGCCGGTAGTCACGTGGTTTAACCAAATAAAGGGTTATAGGAACTCTACTTCGTATCTCTCCTCTAAGGGGAAAACTCGTGTGAAATAAGGTCCAAAAATTGGGACAACTTTATCTGATCGGTATAGAAAAAGTTGTTCATTTGGGACAATTTTTTACCAACCAGCCAATCACAGATGAGTAGCTAAGGAATCACGTGTGTAGAAAGGTTGGCGCATATTCTACTACATTCTGGTTTGGCGTGAAATCCTCGTGCAAGTTTGAGTCTGTGGAGCGCGAACAGATAGAATATAATAACAGATAGATTATATTGATATAATAACCAGGCAGCGCGCAGGGCCGTTTCAAGGATATTTTCGTGTGTGGGCAAGACAGTTTGGGGCCGCCCTTCATATATATATATATATATATGTATATATATATATATATATATATATATGTGTGTGTGTGTGTGTGTGTGTGTGTATATATATATATATATATATGTATATAAATATAAAATGCAAATATATAATACAAATTTTCTTAATGTTTCCTTAATAATTCCTTCCTTCTTAATGTGACGCAACAAGCCCATTTTCCTTTGGTTAATCTTTATCCAATGGCATGATTCACATCCTCGTAAGGGTCCGCTCGGCCCCCCTTGTCTTGGCGCCCCTAACTTTATGATTTTGTGACCTTTTGGGTTCCCGTGTTGTAAAACTCGGCGCCATCCAGACTGACAGTATTGTTTGCCGTTTTGTACACAATAAATTACACATATAAACTTGTCTCATCAAAGTGTGAGATCTATTTCTGGTCTCACACTATCAAATTTTATTCTCATCTAAATTTAGAGTTTTAATTAGCAGTTTAGAAAATGTAATGCCTTACATTTCTTTCTGCATGCATACATGCATGCATAATGCAGCAGTAATTTATAATACATAACTGAATTTTGGACTTTATTTGTAATTTCCCTGCACACAAATGATGTATTGGAAAATAATAATGGGGTCGAAAACTCGAATTTTCGACGGATTAATATACGTTTTAGACATCCTTTAACACATATCAATTATTTTTAAATGGGTGTCTGTGCGTGAGTGTAATGTATGTATGGGTATATGGGTATAATGTATATATGGGTGTGTATAGGAGTCTAGAGAGACAAAATTTCTAGAACAAATGGAGTGAAGTGAACAAAATATATGATTTTAAAGGGAAAGGAACACTCGGAAGGTCGCAAATTTTCAAACTTCTTTTAAATCATAAAAAGAAAACGGCATTTAAAAATATTAAATAAACAATCATATTATATGTAAGTTTACGTGAATAACATCTATGTTTGGGGTTTCTGTGTAGGGAAAACGAAGCGTTATGAAAAATGTAAACCTTTTGGACACTTATAATAATAATATCAATATTTTAATATTCAAAATTTTTTTCTAGAAAACAAAAAGTGTCTGTCCCAGCGAGTGTTTTTATTATTCTTGTTTTCATTTTAAACTATAAAATAAAGATATAAATAGTAAACGACAAAAATACGTACTAGGAAATTTAGTATCAAAATCCATATTTATTATTAAGAAAAACTTTTATAGTTCTCGAATAATCGTCTTGTCAAATTGAAGAAGATTGAAATTTTTCCAATTTTCAAGTTAGTAACATCTCAAAAACTAAAAGAACTAGCTTTGAACAATAAGCATAAATTTGTAGCTCTGTGAAAGCCCTACAAGTGTATATAATTGGATTTTGGATCGAACTCTATTTTTTGGGGGAGGGGTGGCTTAAAATTTGAAACATAAAAATGAGTTTTTTTCCATGTTTCATACTTTCACTCGAAATATCTTCGAAATTATAAAAGATCGATAGAATTATATTAAGTGATAAAAAAATATGTATGAGGAAATTTAGTTTCTAAATTTATATGTATATTTAAAAAAGCTTTTATAGTTTTCGAGTAATCATCTTGTCAACTGGAAGCAGTTTGAAAATTTTAAATATTTCAAGTTTGTAATGCTTATATCTTAAAAACTAAAAGTGATAACTATAAACAATTAGTATGAATTTATTGCTCTTTCAGAATCCTACAAGTGTATATAATTGGATTTTAGATCACTTTCTTGGTTTTTGAAGTACAGTGGTTATAATTTCGAAATTATAACCACTATACTTTAAAAACCAAGTTTTCCAATGGGTGGGAAAGCTGTAATATTTAAAATGCCACGATTGTTGTAGATCAGTCTGCTTAATTACTCTTTTGTGAAATATTGGTGCACAAGTACGAGATATTTTGCTTTGTTTAAAAAAAATTAGAAATTCAAATGAATATGGGGATTCTAAAGATGTTTAATGATTGGTGAGGTTTAAACAGAATACGTGGAAATATACGTATTCAATTACGTATTTATGTGCCGCCAGACACGTTTATCGATTAACTCGAATGTAAAATCTCCTCAGTAAGTTTAATTTTTATACTGCAAATCAAGTTAGTAAAATAATCGAATATAGAAAAGTGGAGTCTATGGTCGGAGTTTTCAGATGAAATCGGGGTGAAAATTAAAAGCGCTAGCTAGTTACAAATAGTTAATTTGTATTGCTTTGAAAGCCTATAAACGAAACAAATGAGTCTGAAATAATCGAATAAACTTATTGGACTTTACTGGAGTTTTATCTTACAAAATATTATTCACGAAAAGCAATTTCGGCTCCATGGGACTACAGTCACCGCCGATTATATTTTTTTGAATTTATCAGGAATCAAAAGTAACTTACTCATTATGTAGTGTCATGAAAGTTGCCCTCATCAATTTTTTAATAAAATTTGAATTTTTAATTGCATAAATCTTATGAATAATTTGTATATCTTAGCTGTAAAACATTATAAGCAAATCAAAGAAATGATTTTATGAATAAATTAGGAAAGAGGAGAGATGAAGGAAAAACATTTCAATCTTTACGAAGCTAAGACATAATATAACAGGACAATTCAGAATTTTACCGGTTATTATCAGCAATTTATTTAAATAGCTAATCTTTAATATTAAATTTAAAATGCAAAAATATTTAAATTTGTTGGTTTTTGATTTCGCAGCTAAAAATCTGGGATTCTATTTCGAAGCAGTTTGTGACTGTCCATTGTAGCCCCTCTAAAATCTGATTAAAATACAGAAGAGACATAGAATATAACAACTATACTTCAAAAATCAAGTTTTCCAATGGGTGAGAAAGCTGTAATATTTGAAATGGCACGATTGTTGCACATCAGTCTGGTTACTTATTCTTTTGCGAAATATTAGTGCACAAGCACGAGATATTTTGTTTTGTTTAAAAAAAAATTAGAAAGTTAAATGAACTTGGGGATTCTAAAGATGTTGAATGATTGGTAAGGTTTGAATAGAATAGGTGGAAATATACACACGGAAATATACATAATAATGGAATACTATCCAAATTACAACAAAATTTTACACTTTGACTAATTTAACATTTGCTTTATTGTATCACTGGAACGAATTACCCGGTATTGACTAGGATGCAAATAAACCTCCGTTACTACATTTACAAATAACACTACTCAATTTTCGTCAAATCCTAAACCGACGTCAAATTACCAATACGCTATCCGCAAAGCGAAAAAAAAGTAAACGCTCTCCGTGATGCAAAATATAAATGAATGAAAGATTAATAACCTCTAGGAGATGAACGTGGCATTAGATCATTACGTAGCTGTTAAATCGTATGATTAGCTGTTACATAATATCGATGGCTGGAGGTTCTGTAACTGTTAAATCGAGAATAAAGCTGCTAGGTCATATCAGTAGCTGGAGATTATCTGATTTTGGAATTTAAAAATTCGTTAAAAATCGAATGTAAATTTTGGTAAAAGGCCTTCGAGATGCATTAGTTCAGGTATAGACTGTGAAAAAATTCAATGAGATAGATATCGGTCGGCATTGTGGACAAACAAACAGATAGATTTTTCTTTTCATTATTAGAGATTCACTGGGGGGTGCAGGCGATTGAAATGCAATGTTTCAAATGCCCCGGAGTTTGGGACAAGTGAATCAAAACATATAAAAAAATGGTAGAAGATACAGAACCTAATCCAAAAGCAGGGGAAATATATAGAATAGAAAAGGGGACAACAATTAGGAAAGAAAGGGGGAGGGGGTAAAAATTAAAAATATTCTAATTTTCTGCCGAAAGATAAGTGCATAACAAAACTAAGAGAGAGGGGAAAATCATATTTGCAATCATTAGAGAACAAGGCGGTAAAACACGCAATATTTAATTTCGTAATGTTGAAAAAAATAATAAAAGAAAACATCTGAAAATAATTTGGAGATACATGGGCCCAACAGAAACACAGGAAAATATCCAAATACTTCCTAATTCATTTAAAAAGGGGGGGGGGGGGTAGAAATTAAAAAATATGAACTTTCGAGTTGGGTAAGAAAAATAGGGTGTATTAAGAATAAAAAATAAATTCCATTCGTTGGAAAAGAGGAACGTCAATGTTTCATTTTTTCTTGGTTTTGAAAAACAAAATGGACAAAAAAATACTACATATCATACAATACAACCTTTATATAAGAATAATAATAAATCGAATGTTGACTAGAACATGGTGATATTAAATGAATTGTTTGAGTAGAAATAAAAAAAATCACAATACCAAAATGTATATTACAAATTTTAAGGTTTAATTAACATTTTACTTAAAAGTGTATTAAATTATAACTAAAAGTGTAATTATGAAAAAATAAAATAATATTCACGGATTATTGAACGTATATCTAGACAGAAATTTCTATGCACGAGCAAAAGAATATATATTCCCAGATTCAGTTTATAGAATAAATTTATTAATTTATGAAACAGCTCTAAAAATTTATAAACAACTTTTGCACTTTCATGCAGATATTCATAAAGGAATATTTTACTTCGCACCCAAAAATTAAGAGTTTAGTAAAAAGTTTGAAAGAAGAAGCAGAATAGGATGGTTTTTTGAAAAAGAAACATGCGTGGAAGGTCGAGAAGAAATACATTAACCTCGACAAACGAATCAACAGAATCTTAGATGATTATTGTAAAGCACTACCCCCTGATTCTGAAACCATACGAAAATGTTTAAAAGATCTTACCTTCGTTGGAAAATTGGAGTATAAAGAAAAGTTTAAAATAAAAAATGTAAGAAACAAGTTTAAAATAAAAAATGTAAGAAACAAGTTTAAAATAAAAAATGTAAGAAACAAGTTTAAAATAAAAAATGTAAGAAACAAGTTTAAAATAAAAAATGTAAGAAATAAGTTTAAAATAAAAAATGTAAGAAACAAGTTTAAAATAAAAAATGTAAGAAACAAGTTTAAAATAAAAAATGTAAGAAATAAGTTTAAAATAAAAAATGTAAGAAACAAGTTTAAAATAAAAAATGTAAGAAACAAGTTTAAAATAAAAAATGTAAGAAACAAGTTTAAAATAAAAAATGTAAGAAACAAGTTTAAAATAAAAAATGTAAGAAACAAGTTTAAAATAAAAAATGTAAGAAACAAGTTTAAAATAAAAAATGTAAGAAACAAGTTTAAAATAAAAAATGTAAGAAACAAGTTTAAAATAAAAAATGTAAGAAACAAGTTTAAAATAAAAAATGTAAGAAACAAGTTTAAAATAAAAAATGTAAGAAACAATTTTAAAATAAAAAGTGTAAGAAATAAGTTTAAAATAAAAAATGTAAGAAACAAGTTTAAAATAAAAAATGTAAGAAACAAATTTAAAATAAAAAATGTAAGAAACAAGTTTAAAATAAAAAATGCAAGAAACAAGTTTAAAATAAAAAATGTAAGAAAAAATTGAAAAAACTTTTAAAACACGCCAGCACCCAGTCCCAGCCTGGATAAAGTGCGAAGGGAAAGTATAAAATGTTGCAGGAAACCATTATCACATTCATATAATTACATCTTTCATTCAAAGCCGTAACGATTGCCCCCAGCAGAGCCCTGGGTCGCCATTTTAGGGGAAATTTTTGCTATAATGATATATATAAATAATGTATTAATAATGATTGGTTATTAGTAATTAATATTAATTATTGTACGGAATTCGCACGTTATTGTTAAATTTAACTACGGAACCATTTTCTTGAAATATCTCTTGAAAAAAATATCTGCATAATGCTACATCTATGGAAGGTTTTCATTAATATCTCGACAGTCGTAGAAACATTGAAATTCCAAGCACAAAGTTTCATCCACCTCGGTTCAGCCGTTCTCCCGGGATGATGAGACAGACCCACTTTCATCCAAGAATAAAATTTCGCCCTTGACGACGTTATCTATGCATATATTATCCTAAAAATAACCGATTTCATTAACATCGCTCTCCAGAAGATAGCAGCCTTCCCTCATCACCCCCTATCTGTTTGTAGTATCTAAAGTAACCGTGTCAACAACCTCTCCTGGCTCTGACCACGTTTTTCAACAAAATCCATCTCGTGCAGTCCAAGAGGGCCCCTGATAAAAATATTAAACTTTTTGTATTGACGTCCAATTTTATATAAAATGGCATTCGCATTTTGCATAAAAATGTCTGACATTTTTTATAATTGCTTCGTTTTAAAGATTTTTGAATGGAGCCAAATGTGTGTGTGATCATACTCATGATCCTGTATTGACATATTTAATTTAAAAATACTTCGAAATTGTGGCACTCGTATTGAGGATACTTTTGTATTATTGCGGGGTTCACTGTTATGCATTATAGAATCAGCAGGCATTCACTTGTGTTCGCCTTCAGAATGCTTCTACACATTATTAATAGCCGGACGCGGTAGCCCAGTGGTTAGCGCGCGGGAATTGCACTCGGTAGGCCAGGGTTCGATTTCCGCCACTGCCAAAACTGCCGCCGTGTTCACGCGGAGTACGATCAAGTTAAACACGTGGGTCCGTAAGTCCTTCCAAGAGGTTGGTGGTAGAGGAAGGAGGGTACGGTCCCTGTGGATGCCTTCCCCACTGGGTTTCGGTCTAAACTGGGTGGCAC
The DNA here is from genome assembly GCA_951213105.1 of Amaurobius ferox. Taxonomy (NCBI): domain Eukaryota; kingdom Metazoa; phylum Arthropoda; class Arachnida; order Araneae; family Amaurobiidae; genus Amaurobius; species Amaurobius ferox. The sequence continues at coordinate 36,199 of OX578151.1, forward strand.
TTCCCGGCCGTCCAAATAATTACCTTACACCTTTCTGGTAGGTCGGACGATCTGGGTCTCAACAACAACATTATTAACAGCCTTATGACTGGTTAATGAGTACATTTAAATCCATTTTATATATTAATATTGGTGCATAGTAGCTATATATGGATATTAATAATCAGCTCCTAACTTGCAATTATTTGTTAATAATGTGCAATTATTTATTGTTCTTCTTCAGTGGCCTGACAGTCCAGGATGGGCCCTTGCCTTCCGCAGTATAGAACTCCAGGCTCCCCTACCCCTGGCCAAAGACCTCCAGTTCAAAACTTTTAAAATTTTAAAGTCATTTTCCACACAGTCGAGCCATCTGAGTTTAGGTCTTCCTCTTTTACGGGTGCCGAATGGTCTGGCCGAAAAGATATTTTTTGTTGTACGGTTTTCGGCCATCCTGCACAGGTGACCCACCCATTTAATTCTCTGAATCGTGATGTAATTGACTGTATCTGGTTCTTTAAAAGACAATTATTTGTTAATCTATATATATAAAATTGAAAGTCTGTCTGTCTGTCTGTTTGTCCCATCATCACGAGAGAACGGCTAAACCGAATTTGATGAAATTTTGTAGGTAGCTTGGAAATAGCCCCACTTAAAATTTAGTCTATGTTTGGAGTTTCTACGACCAGTGGTTCTCGAGATATTAGTAAAAAACGAAACTTTCGTTTGTCTCATCATCACGAGAGAACGGCTGAACCGAATTTAATGAAATTTTGTGAGAAGCCTTGAAATAGCCCCCCATAAATTTTGTCCAAGTTTCGGATTTCTAAGACCAGGGGTTTTCGAGATATTAATGAAAAACGGAACTTTTTCCTGGGAGTTCTACTCTCTAACTCCGTGATTTATCCAAACGGAAAGGATGAAAATCGTTTGTTTAACACATCAAAGAGAAATAAAACTTTATTTCTGAGTTTGGTGAAGATATTTTGCGCTAATTAGTCACTATCTGAAAGCATGAATTGTTTGAAACATGAATTTAAATGGAAAAATCTACCTCCATGGCTTATATTTTTCACAAGCTTTTACTCAACGATGAAAAGTATAAAGAAATCAAAATGGTTATTTAATTTCGCATTTTATGAGGACGATTTCTATCTTATATCATGTTGCTCGGCAACGGAATAAAATTAAATGTGTTGTTAATATTTATTATTATTTTTCCTATTTCAATAATAAATAAATGGATGTAAAAATATACTTTTAAATGAACGGTTTGATTTTTCTTTTAATTATATAAATTGCGGACTGCGTACATCCCTTTCATTTATTTTAGCAAAGAGGTTTCAAGCTCATATATTGTGTTTACCTAATAAACTCACATATTGTGTTTAACCATAATAAATTCATTTAGCCGATTGTTGAAGCAGAAAAAGAGTAGAACGGGTAAATCTTATAATACAATTTTAGTGTTTTCATTAAGTATATACAAACGGGATCAGGATATTTTATTCTTCATATCTGCAAATTCAGAGCTACTAATTTAACGGAATATCCCTAAATAACTTGGTAACTTTTCTTAAACTTTACCAAATTAGCGGAAATGTCTCCAAATTTATAAAAATGACCTAAAAGTAGCCTAAAGATAGCCCCCACTTAAAATTTAGTCCGTGTTTTGAGTTTCTACGACCAGTGGTTCTCGAGATATTAGTAAAAAACGAAATTTTCGTTTGTCTCATCATCACGGGAAAACGGCAGAACCGAATTTAATGATATTTTGTGGATAGCCTTGAAATAGTTCCCCATCAACTTAGTCTAAGTTTCGAGTTTCTGAGACTAGGGGTTGTTGAGATATTAATGAAAAACGAAAGTTTTTCCTAGGAGTTCTACTCTCTAACTCCGTGGTTTATCCAAACGGAAAGGATGAAAATCGTTTGTTTAGAACTTCAAAATGAAATAAAACTTTATTTCTGAGTTTGGTGCAGGATTTTTGCATTCATTAGTCACTATCGCAAAACATGAATTGTTTGAAACATGAATTTAAATGGAAAAATCTACCTCCATGGTTCATCTTTCACAAGCTTTTACTCAACGATGAAAAGTATAACAAAATCAAAATGGCTATTTAATTTCGCATTTTATGAGGAAGATTCTATCTTATATTATATTGCTCGGCAACGGAATGAAATTAAATGTGCTGTTCATATTTTTTTTTTTTTTTTTTTTTGTATTTGAATAATAAATAAATGGATGTAAAAATATATTTTATAAATGATCGGTATGATTGTACTTTTAATTATATAAATTGCGGACTGCGTATATCACTTTCATTTATTTTAGTAACGAGTTTTCAAGCTTATATATTGTGTTTAGCTAATAAACTTATATATTGTGTTTATCCAATAAATTCATTTAGCCAATTGTTGAAACCAAAAAAGAGTAGAACGGGTGTATCTTCTAATACAATTTTAGTGTTTTCATTTAGTATATACAAACGGGATCAGGATATTTTTTTTTTATTCTTCAGATCTGCAAATTCAGAGCTACGAATTTAGCGGAATATCTCTAAATAACTTGGTAACTTTTCTTAAACTTTGCCAGATTAGCGGAAATGTCTCCAAATTGATAAAAATGACGCAAATCAATGAAATTAAATTTGTTTTTTTAGAAGAGAGTACTGAAATGATGTTTCGGTAGCATTTGTCGGTCAGTCCATCCATCCTACTAGTAACACATTTAACGAATTTTTTTAATATCACCAAATTGATAAAAATATTTGTCAATCCATAAAAATATCAAGGAATTGATAAAATCGGGCTTTATAAATGAAATTAATTGTGTTTTGTTAGGGGATAGTATTGTGATGATGTTTCGTCAATTTGTCGCAAAATGTTCTATAGTCCCACTTGGCGATAAATTTGGCGATTTTTTAAGTTATCGCTAAATTGACGCCAAACCTTCCATGGAGATCGCATTATTCAGACGATATGATTTCCATCCATTTATTTGAAGCAAATGATATCATGTTGCTTAGCAACGGATTCAATATGTTATGCGGCATATGATTTTATATTAAATCTTTCCCGATTTGAATAATAAAGATATGCATATAAAATAAATTTTATTGACATTGCATTTTTGACTGGATAATATCAATTACGGTCTTCAGGTTTAAATATTATTATTCTTGATATTTTCGGGGACTGGTGACTCAGGGATTATTGATATTTTCAAGTTATCATGCCATTGTTTTATTATGACGGAAATTGTTGAAACTCATACATAGTACGTTGTAGGAGTCATCTTCTACAAATGCACGGGTATATCTTCTAATCTACGAGAATATGAGTAGTACAGGTATATTGGCATATATTTTGATATATATTGGCATATATTGGAATCCATTACGACCTTCTGGTATAAAGATTACGGGGATTATTGATATTTTCAATGTATTACGTCATCTCTTTTATTTTGGCAAATATTTTTGAGACTCATATTGTAATACGGGTAATGTTCTACTAACACACTGGCATATTTTCTAATCTGCGACAATATAAGTAGTAAAGAGTTGTTGTTGTTGAGACCCAGACCGTCCGACCTACCAGAAAGGTGTAAGGTAACTGTTTGGACGGCCGGGAAGTGCCACCCAATTTAGACCGGAACCCAGTGGGAGAGGCATCCACAGGGACCGTACTCTCCTTTTCCTGCCACCAACCTCTCGGAAGGACTTACGGACACACATGTCTAACGTGATCGTACTCCGCATGAACACGGCGGCAGTTCTGGCAGAGGCGAGAGTCGCGCGCCTCCGAAAAGTGCCAACAACACGCGGTGTTCCCTGTACGGAGTGGCATATATTGATTCAATTCCTTTTTTTTTTTTGTAAATTTGCTCACAAAAGGGGCCAGGATGTTTTACTCTTCAGATCTGCCCGTGAAGTTAATTTTGCATAGTGAGAACAAATATTCTTTAACTTCTCTTTATGAGCAATAAATGTAATATTTTAACAGAATTTGCACATGATTGCGAATTATAAGTTTCTTTATATTATATACTCCGTACGAAGAACGGGTATGCTGCTAGTAATGTATATGAATTGAAATATATAAGATTATCATGGTTTATAAATGCTAATGATTCATTGTGTGAGACTGTTGAGTCCCCTCCCCCCTGAATATTCTTTTCGTCTCTGACTACGGCCCTGGACGCACATTCCTCGAAAAATAGTCCAAACGTGTAACATGTCTTGGCATCAAACATTTCCGTGGAGACGCTCTTTTCCCTAGTGGTTAATTCACTTCATTTGCGATAAAGTAATAATGAGGCGATCTCCATACAAATGCGTATGGTTCAATCTTGTTTCCAAACCGAACACGAAAGGGGTTCGGGCGAGATCCGATGGAGGCCCTATAGAGAAGTTTCTATTGAATCGACTGCTTTGAAACGAAATTTGGTACAAAAATCACAATCTATAAACACTAGAAGCCTATTGTTTTTATACGCAATCGAATGTTCAGAAACCCCCCCCCCCCTAAATTTTCGAGTGAAATTTTGAAGAAATCGTCAAAAAATTAAAACCGCTAATAAAGTTATGCAAATAGATATTTCTTATGTTATTTTTCATTAGAAAACGATTGACATAAATTTTAGAATTCTAACATGAACCATTCTCGAGATAGTACACATTTTTCAAAAAAATTATCTAAAAGTCATATAAAATAGAAAAAAAAATATTTCCTATTGAGAAACATGTTCACTTTTCATATATAATATCATGCGATAAATTGGGTGACATTATTCTCATGGATCTAGCTCGTTCCATTCATGTAAAAAGATACTTTGAGTAATACTTTTGCATTTGAACGACAATTTATCTGCTATAAGAACAACTTATTTCTTCGTCCATAACGCTTGGCGAGATTTTGGCGACGAAATTGGCGGAATGTCGCCAACTTGACGACTTTTTGAAATGTTGCCAAATGAACGAAAATCTCGCCAAATAGATAAAAATGACGCTAAATCAGTTAAAATGAGGACTAATTGGGGAAAATTCAATATCTAATAAGTTATATCTATATAAATAAAAATGAAAATCTGTCTGTCTGTCTGTCTGTTTGTCCCATCATCACGGGAGAACGGCTGAACCGAATTGGATGAAATTTTGTGGGTAGCCTAGAAATAGCCCCACTTAAAATTTAGTCTGTGTTTTGAGTTTTTACAACCAGTGGTTCTCGAGATATTAGTAAAAAACGAAATTTTCGTTTGTCTCATCATCACGGAAAAACGGCCGAGCCGAATTTAATGAAATTTTGTGGATAGCCTTGAAATAGCCCCCCATAAATTTTGTCCAAGTTTCGAGTTTCTAAGACCAGGGGTTGTCGAGATATTAATGAAAAACGGAACTTTTTCTTAGGAGATCTACTCTCCAACTCCGTGGTTTATCCAAACGGAAAGGATGAAAATCGTTTGTTTAAAACTCCAAAATGAAATAAAACTTTATTTCCGAGTTTAGTACAGGATTTTTGCATTAATTAGTCACTATAGGAAAGCATGAATTGTTTGAAACATTAATTTAAATGGAAAAATCTACCTCCTTGGTTCATCTTTCACAAATTTTTACTCAACGATGAAGAGTATAAAGAAATCAAAATGGCTATTTAATTTCACATTTTATGAGGAAGATTCTATCTTATATCATGTTGTTCGGCAATGGAATGAAATTAAATGTGTTGGTAATATTTATTATTATTTTTTCTATTTGTATAATAAATAAATGGATGTAAAAATATATTTTATAAATGAACGGTTTGATTGTTATTTTAATTATATATATTGCGGACTGCGTACATCCCTTTCATTTATTTAAGCAAAGAGGTTTCAAGCTCATATATTGTGTTTAGCTAATAAACTCATATATTGTGTTTACCCAATAAATTCATTTAGCCGATTGTTGAAGCAGAAAAAGAGTAGAACGGGTGTATGTATCTTCTAATACAATTTTAGTGTTTTCATTTAGTATATACAAAAGGGATCAGGATATTTTATTCTTCAGATCTGCAAATTCAGAGCTACGAATTTAGCGGAATATCTCTAAATAACTTGGTAACTAATAACTTTATCAAATTAGTGGAAATGTCTCCAAATAGATAAAAATGGCCCAAATCAATCAATGAAATTAAATTTGTTTTTTTAGAATAGAGTACTGAAATGATGTTTCTGTAGCATTTGTCGGTCAGTCCATCCATCCTACTTAGTAACACATTGAAGGAATTTTTTTAATATCACCAAATTGGTAAAAATATTTTTAAATCCATAAAAATATCATGAAATTGATAAAATCGCGCTTACTAAATGAAATTAATTGTGTTTTGTTAGGGGATAGTATTGTGATGATGTTTCGTCAATTTGTCGCAAAATGGGACTATCCGTTCTACAGTCCCACTTGGCGATAAATTTGGCGATTTTTTAAGTTATCGCTAAATTGACGAAAATGTCGCCAACCTTCCATGGAGATTGCATTATTCAGATGATATGATTTCTATCAATTTATTTGAAGCAAATGAAACCATGTCGCTTAGCAACGGATCTAATGTGTTATGCGGCATACGATTTTTATTCAATCTTTTCCGATTTGAATAATAAAGATATGTATATAAAATAGATTTCATTGACATTGCATTTTTGACTGGATCAATTACGGTCTTCGGATTTAAACATCATTAGTATTGGTATTTTCGGGGACTGTTGATTCAGGGATTATTGATATTTTCAAATTATTATGGAATTGTTTTATTATGACGAAAATTTTTGAAACTCATATATAGTACGTTGTACGAGTAATCTTCTACAAATGCATGGGTATATCTTCTAATCTACGAGAATATAAGTAGTACAGGTATATTGGCATATATTTTGATTTATATTGGCATATATTGGAATCAATTACGACCTTCTGGTATTAAGATAACGGGGATTTTTGATACTTTCATCTTTTTTATTTTGCCAAATATTTTTGAGACTCATATTGCAATACGGGTAAGCTTCTACTAACACACTGGCATATTTTCTAATCTGCGACAGTATAAGTAGTACGGGGTTGCATATATTGATTCAATTCCTTTTTTTCTTTGTAAATTTACTTACAAAAGGGGCCAGGATGTTTTATTCTTCAGATCTGCCCGTGAATATAATTTTGCATAGTGAGAACAGATATTCTTAAACTTCTCTTTATGAGCAATAAATTTAATATTTTAACAGAATTTGCACATGATTGCGAATTATAAATTTCTTTATATTATATACTCCGTACGAAGAACGGGTATGCTGCTAGTAATATATAAATATATAAAAATAGTTATATAATATATGTCGAAAATTCAATATCTAATAAGTTATATATATAATATATATATATATATATATAAACTTATTTCTTCGTCCATAACGCTTGGCGAGATTTTGGCAACGAAATTGGCGGAATGTCGCCAACTTGGCGACTTTTGAAATGTTGCCAAATTAACGAAAATCTCGCCAAATGGATAAAAATGACGCTGAATCAATGAAAATGACGACTCATTGTCGAAAATTCAATATCTTGGAAAAGATATTAGTATCTACTGGAAGAAAAACCTATTTATTTTACTCTAAAAGTAGTAAATTCATTTCATTATATAAGGAAAGTCATGTGTTGCCCACATCAGATTTTATACATAATGTAAAGTATTGTGACGGGGTCGAAAATTCGAATTCGAGTTTTCAACGGGAGAGCACGTTTCAAGCATCCCTGATCACGAATCGAGCATTTTTGAGGTGATATCTGCGTGTGTGTGTGTGAAAGTATGTCTGTGTGTGTGTGTGTGTCAGTTAGTCTGTGGAGACGATATCTCACGAACGAATAGAGCTATTTAAATGAAATTTGGTTCAAACATCACAATCCTTGAATACTGGAAGCCTATTATTTTTAAACACAATCGAATGTTCAGAACCCCCCTAAATTTTCGAGGGAAATTTGAAGAAATCATCAAAAAATCAAAACCTTTAACAAAATTATGCAAATGGACATTTCTTATGTAATTTGTCCTTAGAAAACGATTGACACAAACTGTAGAACGCTAGCATGAACCGTTCTCGAGATATTGCACATTTTTCAAATAAATTTATCAAAAAATCAAGTAAAATAAAAGAAAATATTAACTGTTAAGAAACTTGTTCACTTTTCATATGTAATAGCATGCAATAAATTTGGTGACATCATTCTCATGGATCTAACTCATTCCATTCACGAGAAAAGATACTTTGAGTAATACTTTTGTATATGAACGCCAAGAACCATTTATCTGCTGTAAGAATAACTTATTTTTCCGTCCATAATGCTTGGTGAGATTTTGGCGACAAATTTGACGGAATGTCGCCAAATTGGCTACTTTTTTAAACATTGCCAAATTAAAGAAAATTTCGCCCAATGGATAAAAATGACTCTAAATCAATGAAAATGACGACTCATTGAAGAAAATTCAATACCTTGGAAAGAAAATAAATATCTACTATACAAATTTTATTCTTTAACTGTAAAAGTAGTAAATTCATGGCATTATATAAGGAAAGTCATGTGCTGCCCACATCAGATTTTTACTTTCCTTATATACATAATGTATAAGGAAAGTATTGTGACGGGGTCGAAAATTCGAATTCGAGTTTTCGACGGGAGAGCACGTTTCAAGCATCCCTGATCACGAATCATACATTTTTGAAGTGATGTCTGTGTGTGTGTATGTGTGTGTGTGTGTGTGTGTGTGTGTGTGTGTGTGTGTGTGTGTGTGTGTGAAAGTATGTGTGTGTGTGTGTGTGTGTGTGTCAGTGAGTCTGTGGAGACGATAAATGACGAACGAATGGACCGATTCGAACCAAATTTGGTACAAAAATCACAATCCGTAAACACTGGAAGCCTATTGCTTTTATATGCAATCGAATGTTAAGAACCCCCCTAAATTTTCGAATGAAATTTTGAAAAAATCGTCAAAAAATCAAAACCACTAATAAAGTTACGCAAATAGACATTTCTTATGTAATTTTTCATTAGAAAACGATTGACATAAATTTTAGAACGCTAACATGAACCGTTCTCGAGATATTGTTCATTTTTTTAAAAAAAATTATCAAAAAGTCATATAAAAAAAATTCCTATTGAGAAACATGTTCACTTTTCATATGTAAAACCATGCGATAAATTGGGTTACATCATTTTCGTGGAACTAGCTCATTCCATTCATGAAAAAATATACTTTTAGTAATACTTTTGTGTTTGAACGCCAATAGTCATTTATCTGCTGTAAGAATAACTTATTTCTTAGTGCATAACGCTTGGCGAGATTTTGGCGACGAATTTGGCGGAATGTCGACAACTTGGCGACTTTTTGAAATGTTGCCCAATTAACGAGAATCTCGCCAAAAGGATAAAAATGACGACTAATTGTCGAAAATTTAATATCTTGGAAAGAATATTAGTATCTACTATAAGAAAAACCTACTTTTTTTACTGTAAAAGTAGTAAATTAATTACATTATATAAGGAAAGTCATGTGTTGCCCACATCAGATTTTTTAATTTTTATTAATGAAATACCTCGGATTTTTGAAACTGCAAAATGTTTTATGTTTGCAGACGATCTGTGAAAATCAACTCATTAACTGATTATGAATGATCTGAATGAACTGTATAATCGGTTTGTTTTAAAGGGGCTCCATTTAAATGTTCCCAAGTGCTACGTTATAAGCATTCCATAATATTCACAACTACAATTCCATTTTAAATAATCTCGATTATTGTCACTTTGGACGATCCATTTAACTTTTCGATAATACTGTTGGACTTGGTTTCATCTTGAGACGATCTCGTGCTTCTGCTAGGTCTCATACTATTATTACTTTCCTTATATACATAATGTATAAGGAAAGGATTGTGACGGGGTCGAACATTCGAATTCGAGTTTCCGACGGGAGAGCACATTTCAAGCATCCCTGATCACGAATCAAACATTTTTGAAGTGATGTCTGTCTGTGTGTGTGTGTGTGTGTGTGTGTGAAAGTATGTGTGTATGTGTGTGTGTGTGTGTGCAAAAGTATGTGTGTATGTGTGTGTGTGTGTGTGTGTGTGTGTGTGAAAGTATGTGTGTGTGTGTGTGTCAGTGAGTCTGTGGAGACGATAACTGACGAACAATGGACCGATTCGAACCAAATTTGGTACAAAAATCACAATCCGTAAACACTGGAAGCCTATTGTTTTTATACGCAATCGAATGTCCAGAACCCTCCTAAATTTTCGAATGAAATTTTGAAAAAATCGTCAAAAAATCAAAACCACTAATAAAGTTACGCAAATAGACATATCTTATGTAATTTTTCATTAGAAAACGATTGACATAAATTTAAGAATGCTAACATGAACCGTTCTTGAGATATTGCACATTTTTAAAAAAAATTATCAAAAAGTTATATAAAATAGAAAAAAAAAATTCCTATTGAGAAACATGTTCACTTTTCATATGTAATATCATGCGATAAATTGGGTGACATCATTCTCGTGGATCTAGCTCGTTCCATTCATGAAAAAAGATACTTTAAGTAATACTTTTGTATTTGAATGCCAATAGTCATTTATCTGTTGTAAGAATAACTTATTTCTTCGTCCATAACGCTTGGCGAGATTTTGGCGACGAATTGGCGGAATGTCGCCAACTTGGCGACTTTTTGAAATGTTGTCAAATTAACGAAAATCTCGCCAAATGGATAAAAATGACGCTATATCAATGAAAGTGACGACTCATTGTCGAAAATTCAATATCTTGAGAAGAATATTAGTATCAACTATAAGAAAAACCTATTCTTTTTACTGCAAAAGTACATTCATTACATTATATAAGGGAAGTCATGTGTTGCCCACATCAGATTTTTTGGATTTATAATACCCTTGTTAAACCAATTTTGAAGTATCTGGATCATTCTCAACGAATAGAATAAACTGTTACGTACTATGAATGTCTGGCTATTATCCTTATGATATGCACAGGAGTGAACTCAGACAGAAATCTAATTTAATGTCTCTTAAAAGAAGGACACTGCCTCTGGTTTTATTATAAAGTTTTAAATAATACTATTGATTGCCCATAAACCTGTTAAAAATTACTTTATTTCACAATACTACTGTTAAACACAATTGCAATTCTATTTATAAATGTGTTGATCTCTATTGTACCTATGATACTGATATTTTTAATTGGACTCCTGACTGTTTGAATGCGCTTCACATGTATACTACTTAGTATTTGTGTATTTTAAGTTCTGTTCCTTTTATGTTTGTGTGGCTACTGAAACTGGATTTCATCTGGAGTTGCCACGTAAATTGAATAAAATAAAATAAAATATACATACAAAAATAGTATTTCCATTTTTATGTAGCTCTTTGAACAACATAGTTAATAGTGTTTGTTCATTCTGTCTGTCCGTTCGCACGATAACGGCCGTAAAAATGACGCCATCAAAATGAAATTTGAGTATGGTATTGAGATCGTCTGTCGGGAATGTAAACGAATAACATCACCCAATTAGTTTTGGATAGGACCCGGGTTGAAAAAATGAAATACATGGAACCTTATGGGATCTCATGCTTCAAACATTTTTTAAGCATTTTTTAAGTTGAAATTCGTAAATTGCTTTGAAAATTGTAGGAAATATGATCCCATAAAATATATAAAAAAAAAATTGAGTTGGTCTGTCTGTCTGTCAGTCAGTATGTATCCACTCTAACTCGAAAACGAATGGGCCCTTTTTCATAAAATCGGGTAGGAAAGTTAGTCGCTTGTGATCCTGGTGCTGATTAGTTTTGGGTAAGATACGGGATAAAAGAACCCACCTTTCTTGCGAAATGGCCCTCAAAATTTGCCACTTAATCAGAAAAACTAATAAATTAAATTTTAGGCACTTGGGTAGATCTCGTGTGGGTTACCCTTGTGATGATTAGATTTTGATACGATTCGGAAAAAAATAGCCTGCTTTTATTGCGAAATGACCCGTAAAAATCTTCAAAATCTAAAGTATGTAATGACGTATGCTGAAATATATCAATTAAATGCTTGTCTTATACGTAGTATTTAACGATGAAAAGACATTTATAAGAATTGATTGAAAAGAAATATCTACCCTAGCCCTATTGCGCTAGGGTAGATATTTTAGCTTTTTCGCAGTTACCAAATGAGAACGAAAAATCTGATGTGGACAGCACATGATTTTCACGGCAGAATCAAATTCATTTTTTCTTTATTTTTTTTAATAATTCACTAAATTGAGTTTAATCGAACAAAATAACACTCAATTTGCATTTTTTATTCAATTTTTGTTTTTACTTGGTAATTGGGACATTTTTTCGAAAGCGGCGTAACAAAAATGCAAGAAATTTTAAATATCTTAAGAACGGTTCGTCCTAAAGTAATGGAGTTGGTCTTATTCATTTCCTCGTCAAAAATTACATATAAAACAAGAATTTAATGGATACATTTAAACATAGAAAAAAGACTAGGATATTGGCGATTTTTGCGGGCCATTTCGTAAAAAAAGGCAGGTTGTTCGTTTCCGAATCGTACCTAAATCTAATCAACACCAGAGTATCTAGCAAGTAACTTATCTACCAAATTTTGTGAATTTCGGTCAATTAGTATTTCAGCTAGAGTGGATACATGATATTCGCAAAAGAAGGCCAGTTCTTTTCTTTCGAATCATACCAAAAACTCACCAGCACCAGGGTCACACCCAAATGACTTACGTACCAAAATTTATGAAATTCGATCTATTAGGTTTTGAGTTAGATTGAATACACACGTTACACAGCCAGACACATACACACAGACGTCAAGCAAAAAATAGTATTTTCGTATTCAAGAGGTTCCAAAACGCATAAATCTGTCGAAAATTCGAGTTGCGATTTTCGGCATGATTCCAATACTTTCGCTATACATTACTATGTATGGCAGGAAAGGTAAAAATCTAATGTGGGCAGCACATGACTTTCTTTCCCTGCACGTTCTCTTTATTTTAATTCAATTTAATTCACTTTTAATTCATTTTCGTTCTCATTCGGTAACTGGACTTACTTTTAAAGGTGGCGTAAAGAAAATTCGAAAAAACTGAAATATTTCGAGAACGACTAGTCCTAGTGTAATGGGGTTAGTCTTATCCTTTTCTTTGTTAAAAATTACGTATAAAACAAAAATTTAATGGATATATTTAAGCATACGTAGTTTTTATTTTAGATTTTGACAATTGTTGCGGGCCATTTCGCAAAAACAGACAGGTTCATTTTTTCCGAATCATACTAAAATCTAATCAGCACCAGGGTGACCCACAAACGAGTTATTTACCGAATTTTGTGAAATTCGGTCCATTAGTTTTCCATCTAGAGTGGATGTAGGCACATTTTCGGGCCATTTCGCAAAAAATGATGGGGGGTTTTATCCCGAATCGTACGCAAAACTATTCAGCACCAGATTCGCCTACAAGTGACTTACCTACCCAATTTTATGAAATTCGGTCAATTAGTATTTTAGTTAGAGTTGATAAAAAATCTGCACACAGACAGACAGACAGACACACTGACACACACACAGACGTCACGCTAAAAATGGTTTTATCGTATTCTAGAGGTCCCAAAACATGTAAATCCCCGTCGAATCCCCTCGCTCTATACATTACCATGTATGGCAGGGAAAGTAAAAATCTGATGTGGGCAGCACATGACTTTCTCTGCAAATGCGTTCTCTTTGTTTCTTCAATAATTCATTAAATAGAGTTTATTTGCACAAAATAACACCCAGAATTATTTATTTGCACAAAATAACACCCAGAATTATTGTAAATTCTATAATTTGTAGAAAATAACACCCAGAATTATTTAAAATGTCACAGAATTGGTACTTTTAATGCAACTTTCGTTCTCATTTGGTAACTGGACTTATTGCCAAGGGTGGCGTAGCGAAAATGCGAAAAACATTAAAATATCTCAAAAACGGCTAATCATAGTGTAATGGGGTTGGTCTTAATATTTTTATCGTTAAAAATTACGTATAAAACAAGCATTTAATGGATATATTTGAACATACGTAGTCTTTTATTTCAGATTTTGACGATTTTTGCGGGCCATCTCGCAAAAAAAAAAGGTTATTTTTTTTCCGAATCATACCAAAATCTAATCAGCACCAGAGTAACCCACAAGGGACTTGTGTGAACACATTGTGTGAAATTCGGATCATTAGTTTTTAAGATAAAGTGGATACGGACAATTTTTACGGGCCATTTCGCAAAAAAAAGGGGGGGGGGGTTCTTTTATACCAAATCCTACCAAAACCTAATCAACATCAGGGTCATACACAAGTGACTTACCTACCCAATTTTATGAAATTCAATCAATTTGTTTTTGAGATAGAGTGAATAAATAGATTGCACAGACAGACACACACACACACACACACACAGACGTCACATTAAAAATTGTTTTTTCATGTTCTACAGATCTCGAAACGTGTAGATCCGCCGAAAATTCGATTTGCGATTTTCGGCGTCATTCCAATACTTTCCCTATACATTGCCATGCAATGCAGAAAAGTAAAAATCTGATGTGGACAGCACATGACTTTCCCTGCAGACTTATTCATTTTTTCTCTATTTCTTTAAAAATTCATTAAATTGAGTTTAATGGCACAAAATAACACTGAATTTGCATTTTTAATTCAATTATTGTTTTTATTTGGTAATTGGGCATTTTTTCGAAAGCGGCGTAACAAAAATGCAAGACATCTCAAATATCTTGAGAACGGTTAGTCCTAAAGTAATGGAGTTAATCTTATTATATTCCTTGTCAAAAATTACGTATAAAACAAGCATTTAATGGATGCATTTGAGCATTTGTAGTCTTTTCTTTAGATTTTAACGATTTTTGCGGACTATTTCGTAAAAAAAAGCAGGTTGTTCCTTTCCGTATGATACCAACATTTAATCAGCACCAGAGGATCTCACAAATCATTTATCTACCCAATTTTATGAAATTGGGTCAATTAGTATTTTAGCTAGAGTGGATACATGACATTTTTAGGAGCCATTTCGCAAAAAAAGGCGGATTTTGTTTTTACGAATCGTACCAAAAACTAATCAGCCCCAGAGTCACGCCCATGTGACTTATCTACCCAATTTTACGAAATTCGGTCCATTAGTTTTTGAGTTACAGTGGACAGACAGACAGACAGACAGACAGACACACACACACACACACAGGCGTCACGCTAAAAACAGGTTGTTGTTTTTTTCGAATTACAGAGGTCTCGAAACGTGTCGATCCGTCGAAAACTCGAATACTTTCGCTTTGCATTTCCATGTATTTGCGAGGAAAGTAAAAATGCAAATTCAGTGTCATTTAAAATAGTTAAACTCAATTTAATGAATTATTGAAGAAATTAAGTCAGATTTTTATCATACAAGTCTGTTGTAAATAATTAACATTTCTCGTCGTAGGAACTCATTCAATTTGGTAAAAATAAACATTGATATAATTTCTGTTAAATAATAAGGCAAATCAAATGATAGCAAAGCCTCACAGAGTGTCAATGCCTCGAATTACAGAACGGTTCATTTGAAATGAAGGCTATTAGTAGTGATACAATCATTATAAAGAGAGATTATTAAAAATGCTTTGTCTAATTCTTATTTTGTGAGATGATTTCCAAGTCTTGTTCCGCATAAAATGTCTTGTTCCGTATAAAATAAATTTATATTTAAGAGACTTAAATGGTTCATTAAGCAGAAGTAATAACGTAACACTTTTGAAAGTCGAGTATAATAAGGAAATCTGAAAATATGAGTATTCTTAAGGTATTTTATTTTTCTTGTTGATCATTCTATTCCATATCTTTGATTTATTTCTTTAAATCCTTTACTTATGCATGTCGTGAATTTCATTAAAACTTTTAGGCAATTCTTGTTTCTATCCTGTCTTTCCATTCCAGTTTTTATTTGGAATTCATTCTATTCTTTCTTTCTTTCCATTCCAATTTTTATTTGGAATTCATTCTATTCTCTCTTTCCATTCCAGTTTTTAATGGATCATTTAACTTAGGTTGTTAACTATTTGAACTGAAATTTTATTTTTAATTATTTCATATATCTATTAATCATTTTTTCCAATAATTTGTAGAATTTGAGTGAATGTTTCTAAACTATTTTCTATGAATCGTATATCTATTTTCGTTTTAATTTAAATTGAATTTTAATAATTATTAAAATCCTTATTTTCAGGGAAAAAAATGTCCATGTACAAAATTATGAACGTTGAAAGTATTTTGGTTTTATTTTTTTTAACTCTATTCTGCGTTTTATTTTTAATACATATAATTAAGCTTGAAGAAAAAGCAATAAAGTGGATGGGATCGGGTTTTAAATTCACAAACATAAAATATAAAATTTTACATGACATTTACAGCAATCCACCAGTTTTTCTGTTCCTTAAAATATCCAGAAACAAAAAATTATGTGGATAGATTGTAACATTTTATAAAAAGTCGAACTGGCATCTTTATAAAAATCAAAATGGCATTGCCATTGCTATCATTGGCATTTACAAATTTTGAAGGGTGCGCACAAATGGATAAGCAGATGCACATTTTTTGCATATCAATGTGTAGAAGATAGTATTTGTTATCGAATTATATCTTTTAATTTCCTGTAACATTTTTTCTCTGCAGCTATACAATCGAAAGCCAAAAAGATTCTGCCGCGGATTTTGTATATCACTATTTCTTTGTGAAGATCGAGAGAAAATTCTTGCATTATCCACATCCTTCTTTTAACACTTTACAACAGAGTTGAAATGTGTTTCTGACTCGGTTCATTCTGTCTGTCTGACCGTCCGCACGACAACTGCCTTAAAAATGACTTCATCAAAATGAAATTTTAACATATTGTTAAAAAAAGACAGGCTGTGAGAACTACGGGAATGTAAATGAATAATATCACCCAATTAGTTTCGGATGGAACCTGGTTGAAAAAGGGAAATACATTGAACCCTATGGGACCTCATTTTTCAAACATTTTTTAAGTGAAATTAAAATTCGTAAATGGCTTCGAACATTTTAGGAAATATTCAAATGATGCCATAAAATATATATAAAAAAAAATCAACAAAATAGATTGGGTAGTTTTTTAAATAAAAATTAAAATAGTAATGACATCCAGTGTCAAAATCGTGATTTTTAAAGTTCTTTTAAATTTATACCGAGTGTTGCATCCGTCCTAAAACTGCTCTATTTTTGTATATTTTTTGTACATCTGTATTCTGCGCCAACGCAATGACATTATTTTTAAGTTTAAAGGATCATCCAACTGTGATTATTTCTGCAATGAAGGATGGAGAATGCAAACAAGTGACTGTAAGATGAGTTGTATAAGAATGGATGAGTTTTTTTCGCGCCAAATTATTTAACTCTGAAGTCTGGAATAAAAGAGTATGAATGAAATATCCATCGAGAGCCAGACGATTTTATAATATTACCTTTTTGGATGAAGTTTCTAAGTAAAAGAAATGATTGTACTGTGATCGTTCAAAAAATATCATCGGTGAATGTATCGCATTTTAGAGATGTTTAAATAAAATTAAAGTTGTAAAGTGTTTCCTAATCAATACTTTATGCATGATTGTTTATAAACGTTTTAAACATTTCAGTGAAATTGAACGAAGCTCAATCTCCGAGCATTCTGGAAGGCCTGAAATAGGATCGGAAGTTCGTGAAAGGTCCGGTATCTTCCGATAAGAGGCCTATCGCTGTCCCCTCAAGATCAAGGTCCAGAGCCGCGGGGCCTTTAAAAAGATGCGATTCGGGTCGGAAACTTCGAGTCGGGAGCAGTCATGATCGGCCTCGCTCTTACAGTTGTCGCTCTCGCTGGTGAGTAGCTGCACGTTTGGTGTCTTCTTCAAGCGGTCCCTCGACTTCAAATGCCCCCCATTTATTGCGATCATTCCAGAACAAGATTCGAAATTCAGCTCCTTAGGGAATTCCAAATGAAATAATTAAGAAAGGTTATAAATTGGATTTTAACCGAAAATATAAAGGTCAAGTTTTTATTATAGACACATCATTTGTAAAGAACCTTACTGCCCCAACCGGGAATCGAACCCCGGATCTCCGAACTGGCCAGTTTCGCTATTGGGACGATATTGCAAGCTCATATCTTTGAAGTGAACTCTGTTTCATGTCTGACACCGTTCCATGTCTGACTGACCGCCTCTCGGGTACGACTTTTACCCAGCTTGATGATGTCCTCTCGCTTTGCAAGTCCACATCTTTGCACTCACCCGCAAGGCTATCCCTGGTCGGGCGCCATTGCAAAGAACCTCGCTGCCCCAACCGGGAATCGAATCCTGGAGGGCGCTCTACCGGGGAGCTATTGGGACGATGTTGCCTTTCGAGTGGACTGTACTTAAAATAGAAGAGTATAAAGACTTAAAATAAAAGAGTATAAAGACTTAAAATGAAAGAGCGAATGAAATAGGGCTTTCGAATTCTCATTATTTTAAATATATATATAAAAAAAAAAGTAATATACGTAGTTTCTCTTGAAATGAGCTCCCCTTACTCGTAACTTTTCCCTCTAACTATATATATATATATATAAAGATATAACTATTTACTCCATTTCATTCCTTTCTGTATTTCAAGTATCCCCTTGGAAGCTGCCCTTTCGTTAAATAGGACTTTGAAGTTGAAATGAATTGTGTTGCTTCTTCCTCATGCCATCTAACTAATCTAATTTCTTCTCTTCTTTTTACAGCTTCGGCAGCCGCTTCAGGTGAGTCCATATTTCTCCCACTCTAACGACCCTTCGCACGCAATAAGAAGAGGAAAAGTAAATTTAAGATTCAATTTTGTAATATATTTCTCCCACTCTAACGACCCTTCGCACGCAATAAGAAGAGGAAAAGTAAATTTAAGATTCAATTTTGTAATATATTTCTCCCACTCTAACGACCCTTCGCACGCAATAAGAAGAGGAAAAGTAAATTTAAGATTCAATTTTGTAATATATTTCTCCCACTCTAACGACCCTTCGCACGCAATAAGAAGAGGAAAAGTAAATTTAAGATTCAATTTTGTAATTGAGTGTATTCTGGCCCATTTGACGTTTAAAATATGTATTTGCGGTTCGAAAACCTCTTTCTTCTCTCAAAGAGATTGAAAGACCTGTGCCGTCGATTTCGATTGTTTTCTTTTCAAAGCCAGTGAATGAGTGGGCCCTCTTTTAGCCACTTTCTGCTGTTGCGAAGGCTCGATACGCTCGTTAGGGATCCGCCTCTGGTTCGCCGAGTTCGCTTTCGACTTTCGAATCCCGTTCACTCGCTGTTCCCTTCAGAAGTGAATAAAAATGGGGCAACTCATAAACTCAATCGGAATGAAAAACAAGAGGGATCCATCATGCAGAAAGCATTGATTATGAAACACTTTCCAACTGCAATGCAATGCCATTTAAACATTTCTAAAAATTAAGCGCTGATATGTTTTGAATTATCACAGTACTACAATAATTTATTTTACTTAAAAACTTAAAACCATGAATGCAACAGTACTTTTCAACTCCATGCTTCATCGGAAAAAGCATTGCTATAAAATCGTCTGTTTCTCTACGTATAATCAAAGAATATTTCATTCATATCACCTATATTCCAGACTCGAGAACTAAATAATAGTGCGTTAAAAAAAAAGTTCAGCCATTCTTACACAACTCATCTTACAGCTTGATGGGTTTACATTCTGCATGCGTTAAAATGAGGCTTCGTTGTAGAAATAATTAAAGTTGGATGATCCTTTCAACTCAAAAATAGTGTCGTTGCGTGGGCGCAGAATAGAGATGCGCAGAAAATACGCAAAAAGAAAGCGGTTTCAGGGCGGATGCGACACTCGATATAAATTTAAAAGAACATTAAAAATCATGATTTTTTCTTTGGGTGAAAAAAAAAAAGATGGATACCTTATTTTATTTTGAAGTGGGTCACGTGATCTCTTCCTATAATAGGGGTGCCATTATTATTTTAATTTTTATTTAAAGAACTACCGAGCCTATTGTGCTTCAATTCTTTTACATATTTTATGGGATCATTTGAAGATTTCCTAACATTTTCGAAGCAATGTGCGACTTTCAACGTCGCTTAAAAAATGTTTGAAACATGAGGTTCCACAGGGTTCCATGTATTTCACCCTTTCAACCCGGGTTCCATCCAAAATGAATGGGGTGATATCATTCATCGACATTCCTATCTGTCCCACAGCTCGTCTCAACGCCCTACTAAAATGTCATTTTGACGGCCGTTTTCGCGCGGACAGACAGACAGACAGACGAGAATGACCCAAGTCATGAACTCCGTTGAAAAGCGTTCGCTAATCGGACGGAAAGAGCTCGTTCTTCGGCTTGGAATCTCATTGCAAAGGGATGCTCATGTGTCAGATACGCTTAAGAATCGAAGAATACCCTGAATCTGCTTGGCTTGAATAGAAGCATTAAGAGAACAAACATATGGCCGATGCCTAAGTCATGTATTGGATTCAAGTTATTATAACAATGACGCGTATTAAACTGATTTCCCACAAAATGCCTTCTACTCGTTAAATGATCTGGCGCCAGAACAGAACGTCTGACCTCACTTTGTAATGGACTTGACTCGGATCTCATGGCTTTGGGGAAGTTTTCTTCTCTTTATTTATTTTTTTTTAATTGGAATGCCTCCCTCTTTCGATAGATAAACACATTATTTGGATCACGCGTGTATTTATTCGTTATGAAAACTTGTATAATACTATCTATTCTATTGAACAGTATTCCTAAAATCCACTTCATATTTTCCGAAACCTGCTTTCGGAGTGGCACGAATCTTGAAATCCTTTCCTTAAAGCCTCCGGACGCAACAGCGAACTGAGCGTGTGTTCCTCCCGCAGGCTACATCGACGGTCGAGAGTACGTGTACCGGTACAATGGCTTCATCTACACCGGCTACCCCGACATCAAGCCGCAGGAGAGCGGCTACGCCTACAACGTCAAGTTGAGCATCCAGCCACAAGGGGACCATGCCATATTCAAGGTAGGTCATTTCAATTTACGCAACACAAACTGATTTTCTTCATCTCGACTTATTACTTTCCTTATATACATAATGTATAAGGAAAGGATCGGGACGGGCTCGAACATTCGAATTCGAGTTTTCGACGGGAGAGCGCGTTTCAAGCATCCCTGATCACGAATCAAACATTTTTGAAGGGATGTCTGTGTGCGTGTGTCATTGAGTCTGTGGAGACGATAACTGACGAACGAATGGACCGATTCGAACGAAATTCGGTACAAAAATCACAATCGGTAAACACTGGAAGCCTATTGTTTTTATACGCAATCGAATGTTCAAAACCCCCTTAAATTTTCGAGTGACATTTTGAAAAAATCGTCAAAAAATCAAAACCGCTCATAAAGTTGCGCAAATAGACATTTCTTATGTAAATTTTCATGAGAAAACGATTGACATAAATTTTAGAACGCTAACATGAACCGTTCTCGAAATATTGCACATTTTTTCAAAAAATTATCAAAAAGTTATATAAAATAAAATAAAAAGTATTTCCTATTGAGAAACATGTTCACTTTTCATATGTAATACCATGCGATCCATTGGGGGACATCATTCTCGTGGATCTAGCTCGTTCTATTCATGAAAAAAGATACTTGAGTCATACTTTTGTATTTGAACGCCAATAGTCATTTATCCGCTGTAAGAATAACTTATTTCTCCGTCCTTAACGCTTGGCGAAATTTTGGCGACGAATTGGGCGGAATGTCGCCCACTTGGCGACATTTTTAAGGGTTGCCAAATTAACAAAAATCTCCTCCAATGGATGAAAATGACGCTCAATCCATGAAACTGACGACTCATTGAAGAACATTCAATATCTTGGAAAGAATATAAGTATCTACTATAAAAATAACCTATTTTTTAACTGTAAAAGTAGTCAATTCATTGCATTATATAAAGTCATGTGTTGCCCACATCAGATTTTTATTTTATACTTTCACGATAGGTCTATTTCTGAAAATCGCACTTTTTCTTTTAGGGTCGTTTAAAAATTAAAAGCAATTTAGGATAACAGACTCTGGCAAACATTTTTTAACTATGAGCTCAGACTTAAAAAAGTCTCTGCCATGCCATTGAAAGATTGAAGATTTTGTTAAGACTAGAGAGACGGAAGGTAACTGCTTCGAGAAACGATTCCTCCAAAGATTCGTTCTGGTGTTAATGGAGTGCCCTTTTCCTTCAAAATAAATAACTTTAACCAATAAGGATGCTAGTCGAGAACGCCCCAACTTCAGGGGTATCTTTGCAACCCCGCGTCGAAGGAATGCTATCAAGAAATGCTGTTGCTGCATTTGTAAAAAATCGTTGTGCGGCAGAGAAAACGTCTTCTTGGCTTCTAAATGAGTTTGTGAGCAAAAGTTGCTTTAAGAGGGAATGAATCGTGGGCTATAGTCCTAGACGGGCGGCATAACAGGGCGAAATGGGTTAAAGGCTGACACTCCGACAAACAGAAAACATATGAGTTCTAAATAAAATGGGATCTGTGTATGGGCTGCATTTTCATCAACCAATGTATCGGAATGACGCTGTTCATTCTGGCATCCTTTTCTTCAAAATTTGAGATTGGTCAAATTAAAATTGAGACTCAAATGGCTGGGAACAGGAGACATCTCAAAATGTTTCCCTCGAGCCGTTTTGTTCCCTATGCTATGAAATTTTGTTGACGACCATGCATGTTCCCTACGCTGCAGAACAATTTGGTTTCTGTGTTGACCGGAACTCTCAACAGCTCACACCATGAATCCTTAATAAACCATAACAGTTAACATTATATATTTCAATCCATAGAAATTATTAGCAAGTAATCCATATTAATATATAAGAAATACAATGGATTTTAATATGCGCGTCGACTGGTCATAAAGCTGTTAATAATATGCAGAAACATTCGAAAAGTGAATTAACACTTGATCCCTTGACTTGACATATAAGTGTCCTAAATAGCATTTCTAAATATTTTTAAATTAAATATGTCGATAAATGGATCACACATTGGGCTCCATTCAAAAATAGGATGAGTTTCCTTATATAATGCAATCAATTTACTTTTACAGTAAAAGAAAGTAGCTTATTCTTAGAGTGGATACATATATTCTTTCCAAGATATTGACATTTCGTCCATGAGTCGTCATTTTCATGGATTAATCGTCATTTTAATCCATTGGGCGAGATTTTCGTTCATTTGGCAGCATTTAAAAAAGTCGCCAGGTTGGTGACATTCCGCCAGACTCGTCGCCAAAATCTCGCCAAGCGTTATGGACGAAGAAATAAGTTATTCTTATAGCAAATTGCCGTTCAAATACAAAAGTATTGCTCAAAGTATCTTTTCTCGTGAATGGAACGAGCCAACATAGTCCACGAGAATGATGCCACCCAATGTATCGCATGATATTTCATATAAAAACTGAACATGTTTCTCAACAGTTGACATTTTGTTTTTTAATTTATGGTATATTTTTTTATAAATTTATTTGAAAAATGTGCAATATCTGGAGAATGGTTCACGCTAGCTTTCTAAAGTTTATGTCAATTGTTTTCGAAGGAAAAATTACGTAAGAAATATCTATTTAAATAACTTTATTAAAAGTTTTGATTTTTTGATGAATTTTTCAAAATTTCCTTAGAAAATTTAGGGCGGGTTCTGAACATTCGATTGTGTTTAGGAACAATAGGCTTCCGGTATTCACGGATTGTCATTTTTGTACCCAATTTCATTCGAATCGCTCCATTTGTTCGGGAGATATCGTCTCCACAGACTCACTGACACACACACATACAATATCTCAAAAATGTTCGATTCGTGATCAAGGATGCTTGAAACGTGCTCTCCCGTTGAAAACTCGAATTCAAATGTTCGGCCCCGTCATAATACTTTCCTTATACATTATATGTATATAAGGAAAGTAAAAATATTTAAAACGAAGCCATTTATAAACAAGAAAGATGAATCATGCATAAAGCATTGATTATGAGACACTTTCCAAATTGAATGCAATTTTATATAAACATCTCTGAAATGCGATGCATCCCTCGGTCATATTTTTAAAATTATCACAATACTACATTAATTTATTATATTTGAAAACTTAAAATTTCATCGAAAAAAATGAACTCCATTCAAATGACCGCATTGAAATATAAATTGCCTGGCTTAAACATCTCTAAAATGCAATCCATTCCTAGGTCATATTTTTAAAATTATCATAATACTACAATAATTTATTTTATTTGAAAACTTCATCGAAAACAAATGAACTTTATTCAAATGACGTCATCGAAATATAAATCGCCTCTCTATAAAAGCAACATTTCATTCATAAACATTTTCCATTCCTTTCATTCATCACACTACTATAATAATTTATTTTATTTAAAAACTTAAAACCATGGAGGTACAAGTCATTTAAATCTATGCTTAAAACTTGATCGAAAAAATCGTCTGGTTCTCTGTGTAAAATCAATGAATGTTTCATTCATATCAGCTATATTGCAGACTCTATGAGTTCAATAATTTTGCGTTAAAGAAATGCAGCCATTCCTATACAACCCATCCTACCTATTTTGCTGTTTACATTTTACATAAGTGAAAAATGGGCTTCGTTGTAGAAATAATCAAAGTTAGATGATCCTTTAAACTCAACTATATTGTAATTGCGTTGTTTCAGTATGTAGATGCACAGAATTTAAGCAAAAATAAAGCGGTTTTAGGACGCATACAACACTCAGTATGAATTCAAAAGAACTTTAAAAATCACGATTTTGACACAAGATGGATGCCCTATCTTATTTTGAAGTGGGTCACTTGATCTCTTCTTTATAAATGGTGTCGTTATTATTTTAATTTTTATTAAAAAAACTACTGAATATATTTTTTATGAATGAAATTTTTTATAATGAAATATATGAATGACATTCTATAATGACATTTTTTATATATTTTATGGGATCATTTGAATATTTCCAAAACTTTCGAAGCCATGTGTGAATTTTAAATCCACTTAAAGAATGTTCGAAGCATGAGGTCAAATAGGGTTCCATCCAAAACGAATTGGGTGATATCCTTCATTTATATTCCCATAGGTCCCACACAGACCGTCTGAACAACGTACTGGCATTTCATGTGGATAAGGCCATTTTGACGGCAGACAGACAGAATGAGTAACCCCTTTGCGAAAGTAAAGAGTCGTAAACCCTTTACGACTGTGTTGGAAAGCGTTGAGAAATCTCAAAAGCATAATCTCAATGCAAAACTTGAATGATACTATTTAATATTTAATGATAATTTTAATTTTATATTTTTATCAGGGGGGCTGAGCATACATAAATGAAATGAGAATAAATAATTAGGGCATTTATACATATAAATATGTCTATTAGTATACATAGATATATATATATATCCCTGGGATGATACATTCTGGTCCGGTTTCAGTTAAAGTTCGGGCTAGAGAGAAGAATCTATTTTACAGCCCTCAGATGCATACGGACGACAGCTGTGTGAAAACTACTTACTACCACATAGGGATCCAGTACTGGATGGAACGTGTTTATGTTACATCGAGTATTTAAGATCGATGTTCAGATGGCATTAAGATAGATGTTCATTTAAGATAGATTTTCGAAGTAACTGTGGACGAAAAACCGATTGAAAGCAGCGTCGATACCATTTTGGAAAACGAAGGATCGTTAAAAAAGGGCATTTATGTATTCTTTTTTACCTCCAACCACCTTACAAATGGAATAGCTTTAAAGATTCAAAATAGGATGGGGGCAGCACATGACTTTCACTGCAGACGCGAATTCATTTTTGCTTTATTTCTTTGGAACAACTCATTGAATTCAGTTGAATGGCACAAAATAACGTAAAATTGGCCTTTTGAATTCAGGTTTTGCTTTTATTGGAGCATTGGACATTTTTACAAAGGCGACCTAACAAAAATGCAAAAAATCTCAAATATCTCGAGAACGGTGAGTCCTAGAGTAATAGAGTGGTTCCTATTCTTTTCCCCGTTGAAAATGCGTTAGAACATACGTAGTCTCTTTTTTAGATATTGGCAATTTTTGTGGACCCTATCGTAAAAAAGGGCAGGTTGTTCTTTTCCGAATTCTACCAAAAACTAATTCACACCAGGGTCTCACCCAAGGTTCTTACCTACCCAATTTTATGAAATTCGGTCCATTCGTTATTAAGTTAGAGTAGATACATACATTGCACACACAGACAGACACACACATAGACGTTACGCTAAAAACAGTTTTTTCGTGTTCTAAAGGTCTCGAAAGGTGTAGATCCGTCGAAAATTCGAGCTGCGATTTTCGGCATGATTCCAATCCTTTCCCTATACATTACCATGTATTGCAGGGAAAGTAAAAAACTGTAAAGGATTGTTAACATTCTTAACAAAGTAAAAATGTTTTAAAATCGAAATTTTATTCGGAACATTATTTAGCTATCGGGTATACAAACGTATTCAAGGAATCAACTCAAAGCATTGCAATGACTGCAAAGCTTAGCCACAGCCCTGCTAATGGAGCGATTGTTCTGTCTGGTGGTAGCCACACTCTCGAAAATTGAACCCTTTTAGCCCCAGTGCTCAAGGCAGGGGAGCGGTACAACTGCATGAACAAGTTTAAAGCGACTGCCAAATATAAAATGCACACCGGGAAAAAACAAAATACATATCGGAGGTTACGAAAAAGTTTATAAAAAGGAAAGTACCAGTTTGTTTTGTATTTGCATGCACTGGGGCGGGAAAGGTAAAGATCATAAATTTCGTTTTTGTTTTCTAGTTTTGTAAAAAAAAAAAAAAAAACCCAGAAGCAATTTCCCCAGATGCATCATCCCAACACAAATACGAGAAAAACAACCCAGATGCACCCATTTCACTTGAAAATGAAATCCAATTAAATGTTGGGGTAAACATTAAAAATCTGCCAGCCTATTCAAGTTTTTATTTTTATTTTAATTTCCGAAATGTCATTTTTGAAGCTGTGGCTTATCCGCCATGAGAGTCTAAAAAATGTGCACCGATGTAAAACGTCAAAAGTGGGAAGGACAGGTCGGAGGTTGTCGAAAGAAGACTCAAAGCAGTCGTACACGACGCGATCGAGGAGCAAGACCAAAGTGGCAATCGTGATAAGAAACGCCTTAAAATTCTGCGCCACAATTTCGTTAAATAAAAAACGGAATCCCTTTTCCGGTGCAAAAATAAATAAAAATTAATAAATAAAATAAAAATTAATAAAAATTAATAAATAAAATAAAAATTAATAAAAATTAATAAATAAAATAAAAATAAATAAAAATTCACATTTTTCAGTGCTCCATTTTCACTTTATATGATATAATTTCTGAAAACAAGTTGGCTGTTCAATTCCTCGCATCGTGAAAAAGGGCCTTTAGCCATGGCCCATCCCCTGGCCGTTTAAGATCACAAAGGCAAGCATTAAGCTAGTCAGTGTTGTACATCCTACCGTGAGTGGTTTGCCCCCACCTAGGAAAACGTGTATTAGCCAAGATGTCCATCCATAGGCCGCCCTGTCATCCGGAATAGATTTGGATGTCTCATGCACTCTCCTTTGCAGGTGGACGACGCTCGCAAGGCCCAGTTCAACGGAGAGTTTGAGGACGTGACCAGGGAGCGGCACACATTCGTCGATCTCCCCGAGCACGCCGAGTTCCTCCTCAGACCCTTCCGCGTCACCAGAAAGAATGGCATCGTAAGTTATTTGGCTTGCTTTATTATTTCGAAACTCTCAGGTCCATGATTTGATGGCCCCTTCTTCGTCCGCAGGTGACTCAGTTCGAGACGAGCAGCGGCGAGCCCAGCTTCTCCGTGAACCTGAAGCGCGGCATCGTCTCCCTCTTCAACCTCAACTTCGACCCTGTCGATTCAGGTCATTCCACCGAGGACAACGACATCCAGAAGCCCGATCCGGACGCACACTACTACAAGCTGTACGAGGTGAGTTCCCTCTTTCAACGAGACGTCCGTCCTACCTATCCCTCCTAATCGCATTTTCTGTGTGTTCCAGGAGAGCGTTCTGGGAGACTGCGAAACCGCGTACGTCGTCGAACACCACCCCTACGACAGAAGCAACAACATCGTCCTGAACGTGACCAAAGTCCGGAACTTCCACAAGTGCCACACCAGGCCCAATCAGGTCTATTCCGTCTTCCACGGACACGAGTGCGGACACGCCGAACACGAGAAGTCGGTGAGTAACCCACTCCGTCGTCTGACTGAAAAATCGAAACGAAACTGAGATCGTTTCAGAAACATTCCTTCAGAGCGAATCAAAAGCCAAATAATACCGGAAAATTCAACTGCAGCAGCATTATGGTCTGTAGAACCTCTATTCTACATAACTGGCAACTATACCTTACTAACTATATTTCCCCCGTAATAATGATCCAGCCAGAATAAAATCTTTTTTACCCTCCGTTAATACAAAATTTCAAATCTTTAATATACTTCCTTACTGGTCATGGTCTATTTTTAGATGACCTCTAATATTTCAAAATTAAATCCACTGTCTGTAATAACTTCGGAGATGTGAATCATTATGTTTTTTCATGTCCTTATTCAAACATGTTTCATCTTTCTAAACCTTCTTCAAGCTATCAACCCTTATGGTTTGCAAATATTTGTAAAAACCCTCGCTCTATTGAAAATACCAAAAACTGTGTTCTTATTGCCAAAAGTATTTTGAAAAGATTCTTTGGTAATGTGTTGGCTACTGCTTTGAACTATAGGGTCCATAAAATTTGACACTGTTCCAAATTATATGTCTTAACTCAATACATCTGCCTGAAATTATTGGATGTCTTGCTGCAAGATGAATCCAATGGACAACTACTTAATGAGCTGACCTTTTTCTGCGAATTTTTCAATTGTTCTATTTTATGTTTTCTTTATTGTGTTTAATAGTATTTTGGTGTTTCTCGTTGGACCTTAATTTATTATTTAAAAGGAGTTTTAAAAATGTCTGCCTTTGTTATTTAAAAAGAGTTTTTCTTGCAATGAGGATTTCAAATGATTTGAATTGACCTCCTATTTTATATGAAAATCCCAACTGTTTTCAAAGTGTCTTTTTCTTCTTTGTATATTTCCGTTTATGTTGTTTTCTGTCTGCATTGTATTTCTGTGTTTATTGTCTTTGTATCTATTTCCCTGTAACTTTGGGTGAGCTGGACGGCCTGGGTAATAAGTAATTATGATAAAAAGTGCGGCAGCATTAGGATTTGAAGAGAAATGTAACTAAAAGCAAAAGGGGATCATGTAAATAAAGGATTAAGAAAACACGAAAGGGATTTAAAAAAGAATTCAATTAAAGATAGGTACACAAAGACGTTTTTATAATCCGATCGGACAACTTTCTGTCCTTCGTTACGTTTTTAAGGGGGGGGGATGCAAGTATAGATTATTAGCTAACTGGAAAACAATATTTAATAACAAGTTTATTTGCAATAATTCGAGAACGGTTCATGCTAGCGTTATGCATGCTTGTCAGAATTAATCTAATGAAAACCGATTTAAGAAATGATTGTTTACTGAATGTTCTGATTCTTTCGAAATGTCATTCGCAAATGAGTGGCGGCCGAACATTCTATTGCGTTTAAAATGAATAGACTTCCATCATTTACGTATTGTCTCCGTTCGTGATATATCGTCTTGATGGATTCTCGGACACACACACAGCCATTTCTTCTGAAACGATCGATTTGAGTTGAGGGATGTTCGACATTATATAGGGTGAGGCACTTGGGAGGGTGGAAAAAAATATAGTGTCTAAAAATCTGTTGCAAGAGACTGAGAGTTGAATTTTTGTTTCAGCACACTCTGCACGGAAACGCCCAATACCACTACTCCATCCGAGGAGAGAGACACCACTACGTCATCGAGAAGATCCGATCTGAATCGGAAGTGGGCTACACACCCTACCCCCTGGAGGGGCAGACAGTCTCCACAACCATCAAGTGAGTCCAACGCATCCGTCCAACTTTACGTCCAAACTAACACTCCTCAGATTATGGAAATCAATAAAACGTTCAATTATCAAGAGGGACTCGAAATCTAACAATCTTAATGTACTAGCCGAATACCCGTTAAAAATCAACGTTCTCGCAATAAGCAACCCCTGAATATTGTAATTTTTTTAATAATTCGCGTTTCACATTGATTCGACAAATCGAATATTTTAGTGTGCAGAAAGAAGAAAATATTGGAAAACTTAAATTACGTACTTTTTCCTTTCGAACTATCTACCAGTAAATCAAATTAAAGTCTCTAAGCATACTACTTTATCATCTCCCCTTTCGAACGTTTTTCTGTGGAGCAATTTTTGAAAAACTCTGTTCGTCTGGAGTCTTTTATCAGATGATTGGTCCATATACCAAATATCAAGCCTCTTTCACATTTAAAAGGAAGCGTGTCTCATTTATACAGAAATTCGAACATATTGGTCACCCCCTAAAGTAGCAACTATTGGAAATTTGAAATTGCACACTTTTTTCCTTTCAAGCCGTCTACCCACACACCATATTTGATGTCTCGATCCTATCGTAAAGCATGTTTTTCTATCAATTCATCTTTCGAGCGTTTTACTGTGTTGCACCCCCTTAAGTGATTATTTTTGAAAAACCGTAATAATTTTAGGTTTTTTATCAAATGATTAGCCCATATACAAAATCTCAAGTCTCTATCACATTGTAACGAAGGCGTTTTCCATTTGTTCGTCAAATCGAACATGTTAGTGTGCGGCACCCCCTACAATAGCAAACGTTGGAAAATTGAAATTGCACACTTTCTTCTTTTCCAATTATCTACCCGTATACCAAATTTGAAGTCTCTAACTCATCGCGAAGCATGCTTCTTCTATCATTTCAACTTTCGAATGTTTTCCTGTGGAGTACCCACCCCCTTAAATATGTATTTGTTGAAGACCCAGACCGTCCGACTCGTCCTGAGGACTAAGAGCAGCTATTTGGACGGCCGGAAATATGTATTTGTGAAAAATCATTTGATAGAAACCCCCTCAAAAAGTGGAGTTTTTCACAAATATGTATTTGTGAAAAACTCCACTTTTGGGGGGGGGTTTCTATCAAATGATTCGACCATATACCAAATATCAAGCATCTATCACGTTCTAAAAGGGGTGTTTCTATTTCATTCCGGAAATCGAACATTTTTGTGTGCGACACCCCCTAAAGTAGAAAATATTGGAAAACTGAAATTGTACGCTTTTTTCCTTCCAAACTATCTACCAGTACACCCAATTTCAAATCTCTATCTCATCCTGAAGTATGTTTTCTTATCAGTTCACCTTTGGAACGTTTTCTTCTGGAGTATACCCCCTTAAGAGGCCGCTTTCATGTCCATGTTAACCTATGAGGGAAGTTCTCCGCAAATGACATATTAGCAAATGAATAATTTAAAATTCTGTTTCTTGCACTTGATCGCAGACAGTTTAACGCATTAATCTCGGTCATCCATTTTTTACATTTTATTTTAAATATATTTTGAAATGGCGTTAATTTGTCAAAATTTCTTGGATAAAACATCACCTTAATTGCTCTATAAAAAATGAGCTATTAAACGTTTCACAGTTTAAAAAACCGCAATCAATAGCTTATACTTCTGGCTTCTTTTTAAGATTTTTTTTAGATTTTTGATTTAATTTGGAATTGGTATATTTGAATAGTAAATCGTGTTTCAACTGCTGAAACTTCCGATTTTCAACGTTAGCCACACCTCTTATCCTTCCAGGGGAAAAACGGGGGTGAAAATTCTTGGTGTGTAGATTTGAGGGGTGGATGGATGATTGACTGCTTGCTTCCTGGTATCGAAGAAATAAACGAAGCGGTATATTTGATTCCATAAATATATTTATTCCATATTTCCCATCAAACATCCTGCTTTGTTGAATTCTGTCCCGTAGTTAAACGTATGAGTACGCAAAGATTTAGGCTTGGGACAAAGGCTGCACCGAATTTCGGCAAATTTTGTGGGCAGCTTTTGGAATAGCCCCACTCAAAATTGAGTCCACGTTTCCGGTTAGATGTTAATAAAACGCAGTGAAACCTTTCACAGACATAGATAGCATTATGCAGAGAATGTTTTTCCGCAAATTTATTTGCAGGAAATGATATCATGTTGCTAAACAACGGATTTAAAACCAGTGTGTTTATGCAACGCAGACGATTTTTATTAATTGTTTTTCCGATTTAAATAATAAAAAAATGCATATAAAATAAATTTTATCGAAATTGCATTTTTGACTGGATTATGTCAAATACGGTCTTCAGGTTTAAAGATTGAGGGGATAATTGATATTTTCAATTTATTATGTCATCTGTTTTTCTTAGCAAACATTTTTGAAACTCATACAAGTAATCTTCTACAAAGACACGGGTCAGTTACCTTACACCTTTCTGGTAGGTCGGACGGTCTGGGTCTCAACAGCAACAAAGGCACGGGTATATCTTCTAATCTACGAGAATATAAGTAGTACAAGTATATTGGCATATATTTTGACATATATTGGCATATTGTGTAATCAATTTGTGTATTTTGTGTTGCTATAGTAAGAGAGCAAAAAATATGTTTTGGCCTGGATACAGCAGTATAAATATACGCAGATGCTCATGTTTCGCAACATCATGTGATTTATAAATTGAATGGAAGAAATACAAATTGAATGCATTCCAAATTTAATTTTTGAGAAAATGATCATTAGGTTACTATCATTGGTCAAGTGCCAGTTTCAATTTGTTTCACTTTTAAATTGGTTGCAAAGAGTTTAATCTCCTCTGTACTGTGATTGTCTGGTGGTGGAAATATAAAATCCAATAAATAAATGATAATAAGAAATCCAAGATATTGTTTACTTTAAAATTTATCACTGATATTTTAATTTCAATTTCTTCTATGAGTTTAATTTCAGTTCTTAGATTTCGAATGTTTATAAATTATCAAAATTAAATAAATTTTATTCTTAAAAACAGTTCGGCGATTTCTGTCCTATAACAAATATTGAATAAAAATTTATCTGTGCAAACTGTTATAATTTGAAATTAACATATAGATAATACGAATTATTGTCCTTGAATGTATTTATTCCAAACATCTTACACTTTTACTAAAATTATTAAATTTTAAAAATTTTCATAACTATGTCATAATTAGAGAAAATATTATCTCTCTATATATATCTATATTTGAGTGTTTTCGGTACGGATCAGGCTCGGGTGAATTTCATTGAAAAAATCTCGGGTTTTGGCCGAGTCAAATCTTGACATTTTGGGGCAGGGGGGGAATTTTAAAATTAGACCTATGCAGACCTCTAATCTCTAAATAACTGACTTTTGATCTTTGACTTTTCCTTTTCTTCTGCTGGCTCCAGGAACTGGGATTTTTCCAAATTTAGATAATTTCTCCCTTATTGCAGCCTGAACACATTTTTTTTTCTTAATTCTTAAATTCTAAACTCATTTATTCTCATCATTTTATTCCCAATATTTATTTATTTATTTATCGAAGATAAAAAAGGGTTGCTTTTCTAGTTCAAGGATTCCAGAATGACGAACTGAATGGGTATTGAGTAGATATTTTTTATCACATGTGTGTTTAGGAAGTATTTTGAAACTTTTTGATGTCGAGGGATGTTGAATCCCCCCCCCCCGTCCCTTAAATACGTCCATGTCGCACACTTAAATGTTTCATTGGCTGAATACAGGAGAAAGTCTGAAGTGAGACATATATTTGAAATTGGATGCACGGGTGAACAGTTTGAAAAAGACAACTGAAAACATTGAATTATTTAAAAATCGTGTTTTTAGGGTTTGTCATTGGAATTTCAATGGATATTTAGCTAGTATATAACTATTTGGTAAACTAATTAGTTTTTCCCATTAAAATTCCTGTTGCGTTAGGTTCTGTCCCGCAGTTGTATTTATAAGTGTACAAAGATTTAGTCTTCCGGTCACCGGAGGCTTCTGAAGGGTTTGGAACAACAAATGCATACAGAATAATTATTATATAGGTATTATTGAATTACAGTATCTGTATAAATGAAATCATTTTCCCTTTCTTGTTTGTAAATAATTTTTATAGTATGTATAAATATTCGGTCAGCCAGTCATTTTTTCCCCTCAAAATTCCGACTGTGTTAAGTTCTGTCCCGAAGTTGAATTTTCGAGTATACAAAGATTTAGTCTTCTAGGTCATCAGGGCTTTTGAAGGGTTTGTAAAACCAAAACACGTGAAGGACAATTATTGTATGGGTCTTTATTAATAGTTACTATCTCCACA
This sequence comes from Amaurobius ferox, assembly GCA_951213105.1. NCBI lineage: Eukaryota > Metazoa > Arthropoda > Arachnida > Araneae > Amaurobiidae > Amaurobius > Amaurobius ferox. The sequence goes on from OX578151.1 coordinate 70,689, forward strand.
CATGAAATAATTTTTCTGTAAAAACACTGGGAAAGAGCAGTACCACTACCAGAGTGTAGCTATCTGAATAGAATTTCAGTTCTGCAGTGCCCGTGAAGACGTTGCTATTCATTACTGTGCAGAAGCCGAGAGTTTCGAGTAACCCCGGTTGAGACAAATCATTTTCAACACGCGGAATTTTCATGCTAAATACTACAATTTCCAAATACATCCTGCAAGGCTAAAAAAGGAGGTATATATATATATATATAAAATTGAAAATCTGTCTGTCTGTCTGTCCCAGCATCACGGGAGAACGGCTGAACTAAATTGGATGAAATTTTGTTTGTAGCCTGAAAATAGCCCCACTTAAAATTGAGTCTATGTTTTAAGTTTGTGCGACCAGTGGTTCTCGAGATATTAGCATAAAACGGAATTTTCGTTTGTCTCATCATCACGAGAGAACGGCTGAATTGAATTGAATGAAATTTTGTAAATGGTCTTGAAATAGTGATCCATAAATTAAGTCCAAGTTTCGAGTTTCTGAGACCAGGGATTGTCGATATATTAATGAAAAACGAAACTTTTCCCTAGGAGTTCTACTCTCAAACTCCGTGGTTTATCCAAACGAAAAGCTTGAAAATCGTTTGAAAGTGAATTAAAACTTTATCTCTGAGTTTGGTGGGAGATTTTTTGCGCGAATGAGTCACTTTCTGAAAACATGAATTGTTTGAAACATGATTTTAAATGGAAAATCTATCTCCATAGTTTATTTTTCCACAAGCTTTTACTCAATAATGAAAAGTACAACGAAATCAAAATGGTTATTTAATTTCGCAGTTTATGAGGAAGATTCTATTTTATATCATGTTGCTCAGAAACGCTATTAAATCTGTCTGTTAATTTTAATTATTATTTTTTCGATTTGAATAAGAAATAAATGGATATAAAAATATATTTTAGAAAAGAACGGTTTGATTTTTCTTTTTATTATATTAATTGCGGACTGCGTACATCACTTTCATTTATTTTGGCAATGAGTTTTAAACTTTAATATTGTGTTTAGCTAATAAACTCATATATTGTATTTACCCAATAAATTGTGTTTACCTAATACAATTTTAGTATATACAAACGGGATCAGGATGTTTTATTCTTCAGATCTGCAAATTCAGAGCTACGAATTGGGCGGAATATCGCTAACTTGACAACTTTTCTAAAACTTTAAAAAATTGACGGAAATGTCGCCAAATTGATAAAAACGACGCAAATCAATGAAATTAAATTTGTTTTTTTTTAAGAGAGTACTGAAATGATGTTTCTGTAGCATTTGTCGGTCAGTCCATCCATCCTACTTAGTAACACATTTATCGAATTTTTAAAATATCACCAAATTGATAAAAATATTTGTAAATTCATGAAAATATCATGAAATTGATAAAATTGCGCTTAATGAATGAAATTGTGTTTTGTTAGGGGATAGTAGTGTGATCATGTTTCGTCAATTTGTCGCAAAATAGGACTATCCGTTCTACAGTCCCACGTGGCGATAAATTTGGCGATTTTTTAAATTATCGTAAATTAACGAAAATGTCGCCAAACCTTCCAAGGAGATCGCATTATTCAGACGATATGATTTCCATCCATTTACTTGAAGCAAATGATATCATGTTGTTTAGCAATGGATGTAAATCCAATGTATTATGAGGCATACGATTTTTATTCAGTTATGTGTATAAAATAAATTTCATTGACACTGCATTTTTGACTGGATAATATCAATTGCGGTCTTCAGGTTTAAACATTATTATTGATGTTTTCGGGGATTATTGATATTTCAAGTTATTATGCCATTGTTTTATTATAACAAAAATTGTTTTTCATATATTGTACGTTGTACGAGTCAACTTCTACAAATGTACGGGTATATCTTCTGATCTACGAGAATATAAGTAGTACAGATATATTGGCATATATTGGAATCCATTACGACCGTCTGGTATAAAGATTACGGAGATTGATATTTTCAATTTATTACGTCTTCTAATTTATTTTGGCAAAGATTTTTGAGACTCATATACGGGTTATCTTCTACTAATACACCATATTTTCTAATCAGCGACAATTAAGTAGTACAGGGATATATATATGTATATATATATATATATTCCCATTTAATTCTAGTGCTTTCATTCTGGCATATATTGGAGTCAATTACGAGTTTATTGATATTTTCAATTTATACATGCAATGTACCAATACAGGTTATATCTTATAATATTCACGTATATAACTAGTACGGGTTTCACATAGTTTTAATGCTTTCATTTTGCATATATTGATTCAATTTCTTTTTTTTTTTTTTTTTTTTTTGTAAATTTGCTTACAAAAGGTGTCAGGATGTTTTATTCTTCAGATCTGCCCGTGAAGATAATTTTGTATAACGAGAACAGAGATTCTTAAACTTCTTTTTAGGAGCATTGCATTAAATATTTTAACAGAATATTTTGATTAAAAATGTCATTTAGAATACTATAGGAATTTGCACATGATTGTGAATTTTAAGTTTATTTATATTATATACTCTGTACGAAGAACGGGTATGCTGCTAGTGTAGAATATATAAGTGCATCCCATATTTTTTATGCTGAGTCGTCCATTTCAAGCTTCAAATTTCATACAATGCACTCTAATGCATACCATTTAAAAAAGAAAAGAATGATATATTCAAAATGACTAAATAAATATTAGTTTTATAGCATCGCTCTGGACTCATAGGCATAGAAATATCATAAATTTTATTGTTAACTCCTATTTTTAATACGCATATTTTAATGTTGTGCCTGGATTAATCTCCAAAACACACATTGAAGTCACACACACACACACACACGTATATATATATATATATATATATATATATATATATATATATATATATATATATATATATATATAAGAAATAGTTTATAGATATAATCTGTCTATTTCTTTAGAAACATACATTTTTGTGTTTGCTTCTACAGAAAACTTGGGCATGAATACGATTTTTGTGGAAGTGAACAATTCATGATTTAGGCTTAGAGCCTTGTCCACGTGTATAGCGTTTGTGTTTGATTTCGTTTGTTATTCTTTTTTCGATTCCATACCTTTGTATTTTGATATTTTTCATTGACTTGTTGATTCGATATTTATTTTATTTATTTATTTTTTTTTTCCATTTGCTTGAGGATTTGTTGATTTATACATTTATTTCGTAGGCCTGCTAGATATTTGAATTTTCGTGTTACAGATTCTCACTTCTCTTTCATTGGATCTTTAAACCTTTTTTCTTATATATATATATATATATATATATATATATATAATCATCGAGTTTGGGCTGTCTTATCGGCATTATGGCCGTGAATTTGCTTCTATGGTGATGTTAATATTACTTGAATTTTTTATTATTACATATTTCTAATATGTATATATATATGTGTGTGTATATATATATATATATATATATATATATAACGGATTATAATATACTAGAATTATATTATAATCGGTTAGGAGAACTCTTTGGTTATTCCTTGACAAAAAATAGAATGGATAGGAAACTTTCCTTCCAGTAAGTGGGAAAAGCCCCCAGTTACGTTTTTACATTCTTTCATTCATTGACCTCGTCCCCCAAACCACACACCCTTCTAGATTTCCCCTTTTATCCCCTTGGACAGGCGAGCAAGTCATGAACTCTAGAGGTCCCAGGGCCTTTCGTCCCCTTGCTTACTCTCAGATGCGAATCATTTGACAAAAGGAACCGCCCACCTCTTGAGCCACCGGGTGCAATTTTCAAGGGAAGAGATTTTTTTTAACTGAAGCGTGCCCTTAATTAAACGAACGTTTCTGAAAAACTATATTCGTCTTGAGTGTTTTCATCAAATGAAAAGTCCATATGCCTAATTTCAAGCCTCTATCCAATTTTAAAGTAGTCGTTTCTCATTTATTCGGTAAATTGAACCTTTTGGTATGCGACACCCCCTTAAGTAGAAAATATTGGAAATCTGAAATTGCACACTTTCTTTCTTTCAAACGATTTACCTATACACTCAATTTGAAGTCTCTATCTTATGGCAAAGTATGCTTTCCTATCATTTCACTTTTAGAACGTTTTGGTGTGGAGCACTCCCTCTAGAAAACATTTTCGAAAAATTCGATTTTTCCAGGGGGATTTTATCGAACGATCGAGCCTTGTACCAAATTGCAAGTCTCTATCTATTCGGAAAGTGCCTAAGAAAAGCGTGATAGACAGACGGACAGATAGACAGACGGACTCTTGGCAATTAGTATATATAGATTAATTTATTTCATTTCATTTTGAGAGTGTACGTTTAGTCGACTTTTGAATTATTTTCAAAAGAGAGAGAGCCTTTTTTTTAGATTCACAATCCTTGTATATTTTTAGAAAAAAAAATCTCCAAACTGTCTTAGTTCGTTTTGTTTGCAGGCTTTCACAGCGCTCCAAAGGACTGTTTGTAGCTCTCCAGTACCCCCCTATTTCATCTAGATACTCTAATACTCTAGCCACCCCTGACTTGAAGTCAAAATATCAAATTACTTTACTAGCTTGTTTGGCGGCCTATCAATTAAACTTATAGAGATTTTCGATTCAAGTTCATCTATAAACTCCTCGAATGCCTTTAATTCCATCCATTCTGTTCAAGCCTCGTTCATCCTCTTCAAAATCCCCAATTTTATTTAACCTCTTCATTTTTTCAAAACCCAACAAAATATCGCGTGATCAACACTCGTGACGTTTTAAATATTGTCTTCCGGGTTGAAACATCGAAATGATCGAAGCTCGATCTGAGATACAATTCTAAACATGCTTTCAAAGAGCTATACATTTTTGCTTGTTATTAATCTTTTAATTTTTGAGATGAACATCTTCAATCTTCTTCGACTTGATAAGAGGATGACAGAAACACTATAAGAGCTTTTTAAAAATAATTTATACATCTGTAAACTGGATTTCCTAATACCTAATTTTTGCTTACCATTTATATCTATCTTTTATAGTTTCGAAGATATTTCGAATGTAAGTTAGCAAAATGAAAAATAAGTTTTTTCGGAAAAATTTAAAATATTGAAATCATTTTACAGTATTCATAATCTGTTTCCATCCAAAGTGTTATCCCTGAGGCTTAAAGATATAAGTGTTGTCCATTTTCCGTAAGGACCCAAGTATAGTCGTGTTACCAAACGACCGCGAAATGATTGCTGAATTTTTAAAAAGCGAGTTAGCGGAACAAACTCTTAGTTTGACAGTTTTCAGTCACCTGGAGGCAAAAAATGAATCTTTGAAACCTGAATAGGATTTGAAAACCAAAACGTTTATCCATTTTCATGAAAGAAAAATGCTAAAAGCTCTTTTACGAAAATCATGTTTAAGAAGTTAAAGAATTCATTATTAAAAATCGAATTCTATCATGCGCTGTTCTCGAGATATAGCATTTCCAAAAAATTCGCTAAAGCAAGAAACCCATCAAAAGAATTCATTATATTATTTACTATCGAGTTGATATATGATCCTTGATGGCCGTTTTTGAATTTGTTTCTAGAAAAAAGCAGGCGATTTCGTGAAGCTTCCGATTCCATTGGGTCTGAATCCGGTTCGGAGTTGAAGCTTCCAATTCCATTATATTCATGTCACGTATTTCTTTTTTTTTTATCTCAAATGAATGTAGAGAAAAAGAAATGTGTCTTCTCTTGCAGACGATCCCTGGAGTTGGTGGAGGAGAAGGCCGTGAGCAGCCCGTTCGAGTTGGCGGACGACTTGGAGAGCCACACCTCCTTGGTGTACGAGTTCGACTTCCAGAAGGACTTCAAGGACCCCGTCGACCTGAAGAAGCCGCACTACCTCTACCATCTGACCGGAAGGAAGGTGCCCATCAGTGACGTAAGTCATTTCCCCTTCTGCAAATATTGTAAACAGTTGCTTGTTGAGTTCGAACATATTATTTTTGATCTACACGAATTAACTCCATTTGAACAGGAGTTGAAGCAGGCTTCCAAACTGCGTGTTATCATCTGGAGGCAAAAGTATCCACTTATAAATTGAACCCCGTTTTAATTTTCTTTCGAGCTCTCCGAAAGAGAGTTTTTCGTTTGCGACGCAGGAAAAGAAGACAGAAATAGAACAAACAATAGCGTCAATGGGAGGAACATTCTCGGCAGAAGAAGTCATTAATGTTTTGCTTCTATACTATTGTCTGTTTAAGCTATTGGACGACAGCCTGTCTTTTCAAATAAATGTCCCTGTTTGTAATAAACACTCATATTAACTCTCGAAATAGAAAGATTTTTTTAAATGAATCAATCCTACATTCACGCTGCAGAGTTATTTTAATGCATACACTTCGAAATCGTGGTTTGTATCCAATGAATAGGAATTTATTAAGAATCTTTTATATCCATTAAGTATTCTTGAAGCGAATATTTTAGAAGTGTACGTTTCCATTTCTATAATAGTGGCACGTTAAACTAAAATAGATGGACAGATTTATGTTTCGGTTTCAGAAAATATCATCCTTTAAAAGAAAATTTCCATCTGACAAACTATTTAAGTTTTACGCGCTCCAATCCTTTCTAATCATTCGTTTTCTTTTTAAATTCATTTACTCTTCTAATTCATTTTCTGTTTTCGCGTGTTTCAGATCCGCCATCAAGTGGAGGAGCTGGTGGAGGTGTATCACGACGACACCTACGCCGAGAAGGTGAAGGAGAAGGACTTCCCCGCCAAGTTCGTGGAGCTCCTGCGCTCGGTTGCCACCCTCGGATACGAAGAGATCGAAGACCTCTACAAGCAGTACGCGGACATCCCCGCCACGGGAGCCACACCTGAGCAGAAGAGATACAGGTACAGACCCCTCTGCACACCCTCACTTATTTCAAAACCAACCTCGATAGCTACCATTTCACTGATGAACTTTCAAAAATTCGAAAAATGGAACCGGTTTTTTTTTCTTTTCTGAAAACCTCCAAAACAAAGCCACAAAACTTCATTTTCCGCTTACTTCGAGGCGGAGCTAAGTCCTCGCGGTTTTTATTTTCATTCGATTCAACGAAATACCGAAATTCGATTCAGCTAAATACAATGAAAATAAAAAACGAGTTTCGGAAAACTTCCTTTGCAAGCAAATAAAAACTCTATAAAAAAATCCCGAAAACAGAACTTATTAAAACTGTCTCCTCGACTCGCTTTTGCTCTGAAACATCGTTGTTTCCAAAACGAAAGCTAATTGTGCCAAAGAGTGATCATCAATCAATCCATTTCTTATACAGATGTTTAAAGATGGACAAACTATTTTTTCATCGCTATTAGAAAGCTATGAGAAATTATAGCTATGAGAAAATGATTTTTATTCAATCCCTGCTCATTTCGTAGACTATTTCGCTTCGAGGTCTCGCTCATATTTAGATTACCAATAAAAGCCGCAGTTTTAGTTTTAAGTGTTTGATAATGTCGGTTCTGTGTTCCTTTCCTTTATCTGGACATTATGTGCCATCGTGCTAGATTGTTCACATGAATGCTCTTTCCCACAGGAACCTGTTCGTGGACACCCTCGTTAATCTGGGCACCAACCCCGCATTCCTGTTCGGAAAATACCTGATTGAGAACCAAAAGTTTCGACCGCAAGAGGCACAGTACTTCCTACAGCAGTTGCAGTTCCACCTCAAGGAGGTCAGCGAACTTTTGCTGGACACACTGCAGGTACGCACTATCTCCACACCTTTTCAGTTTATTTCACTTCCAGTTTCGAGCGGCTGTTTTACCTAAAATTATCTTCGCAAGAGTGCCACTCCTAAAAAGTGGGAGAGGAGTCTATTACAGAACTAAAGACGTAACTTCAAAGGCGAAATTCAAAATAAATTAAAGCGAAAACTACGACAGGTAGACTAGAGTGAGCAGATACATCTTCGAAAACGAAAGTATCCAATGGCTATTTTTTAACCCCATTGAATGGATTTATTTCTCTAATGATTAAAAAATGACTGAATCTATTCTTCAAGAACAATATTCTTGAAAGGAAATACTTAATAATAGTTTGGGTCACCAATGGATTGAGTTTTGTAGCTCATTACAAAACAATGACAATGGAAATTGAGAATTCGCAAACACTTGGATGAATCCCATTCCGTCGCTATATCTCTTAAACATACAGCATATATAAACATGCAAAACACCGACTGGATATATTAGTCAGTGGGGGTGAATGATATATTAATGAGCGTGTGTCACACGAGGAGCTGCAATCGGGCGGATATCTTTTGAAACTTTAGACCTCGGACTCAAGTTTGATACGCTCATTAAGCTTATTTGGTATTTACATTACTTTGTCATCCACGAAAAATGTTATTTGAAGTTTAAAGCATATATCTTACTTTGCTATGAGAAAAATCAAATCATTACATAGGGAAACATTCGATTTTATCATATTTAAATTGCATCTAATATCCCATTATTTAGAATGTTCTTTCAAATCGTTATAGCTACATGCTGGCTCAAACGGCTTATACACAGCTTATACCTATTCAGGAATCGTTTGTTACACGATTTTCCGTTATCTAACGGCCCATCATTACAAGCCTTAAATATTTTTTACGACAATTTATATGTCTACACCATTTCTAGAAGTCATTCATACTATGCGTTGCTCTCCTGAAAACCGCTAGTCCTCTTAACGTTCTTCGATTCAAAGAAAAGTTGGGCTCGACATTGATAAAAAAATGGATTTGCAATTGGGAGCAATTCCGTTGCATGGTATCGGTAAGACAGAAGTTTTAACACCTTTCCCGTATATTGTAGGGAAAATTAAAATGGCAAGATTCGCAAAAAAGATTGGGCGAAATCGTCCTTTTCCTAACCCATTTATTTCTGACATTTCAGGAACTCTGCGAGAGCGATTACGTGAAGAAGAGCGCAAACCTGCACGTCACCTGCGTCAGCACCCTGAGCAACGTCGTATTCGACCACTGCGTCGCACACTACCACCCCGAAGGCATTGTCTCTGGAGGTGGTCAACACGAATGCCCCTATGAAGCAGCCCTCAAGTACTTCAACGTGAGTAATAAACGGAAAGTAAAATACCCTTACCGAGTTTCAGTTGGGTTTACTGACTCTCTTTCTCTTGCAGTACATCGCCGGACTGTACGAGCATGCAGATTCTGAGAAGCTAAAAGCAGCCTACTTGAAAGCCGGCAGCAACATCGGCGTGAAAGAGATTCTGCCCTACATAGAACCGTACGTGAAGGGTCGAGGGCATCACCACCTCATTCACAGGGAGACCGCCCTTTGGTCGCTCAAAAATGTGGGACACAGGTATCCCGACAAGGTGAGCACATTCTTCAGACGCTTTCTGCCTCTGAAAATATCCCAAAGAAGCCTTTTAAATTAAAGTGTAACTTAAGGAATGGACCACGGTAGAAACTAAGAGTAAGACTCAACGTACTTCAACGACGCCATTTCGTTACAAGGAAATCTTTAGGTATTTCATGAAAAGTTAAAGGATAAATCGCTAAAACTGGACTAGAACTGCATTGAAGAGCTGAAACATTAGGATCACCTACCTAATATCGTGTTGATCCACCTTTGGCACACAAAAAATTCACAACCCGTTGTGGCATGGATGTCACAAGTCCTTGGTAGGTGGCCGGAGACAGATGGTACCAGATGTGAAAGCAACGGTCCCTCAACTCCCGGATGTTCCGGGGCGGTGGTTCTTGAGCTCTGATCTGCCGCTCCATGGCATCCCAAATGTGCTTTATGGGATTAAAGTTTGGCGAGTTAGGGGGCCAGAACAGCAACTGAAATTCACCCGCATGCTCCTCGAACCACTGTAGCACAATTCTGGCCTTGTGACAGAGAGCGTTGTCCTGCTAGTGGACCCCATTGCTGTTGGGGAAGACTGATAAGACTGAAAACTGCAAGGGTACAACTGCTCAGCAATGATGTTGAGATAGTTGAGATAGTCCACAGCTTTCATGGTGTGTTTCAACACAGCCAACGGTCCCAGAGATGCCCATGAAAACGTGTCCTCAGCCATAATACCGCCACATCCGACCTGTTTATGACCAGTAGTACATGTGTCGAGGAACTGTCTGCCTGGAAGACGGCGTACGCTGACGCGACCATCAACGGGATGAACCAGATATTGTGATTCATCCGACCAGGCAACTCTGTTCCATTGTTCAATAGCCCAGTCACGATGTTCCCGGATCCACTGTAGGCGTAAATGGCAATGACGCTTGGTTAACAGAGGCACATGAGAGGGTCGTCTGCTGCGGAGTTCCATATCCATCAGATTCCGCTGAACTGTGTGCTCCGAAACACTTTTACTGGGACCTGCATTGTAATCGGCTGTCAGTTGAGCCACTGGCTCCTCCTCCTCGACCCAAGCCGTGCCCCTTGCCAACAAAGAGCTTAAAGGGAATAGCTGCACGGCCGGGAAAGTGAGATCCCCAACACAAACATAAAACTCAAAATTCTCACCCCCCAAAATATAAAACCAAATACAAGAGTCCGCAAAGGAACACAGGACAACAAACCACATAACTCCACCACTATAACATAAATGGATAAACTCCAAGAAACCGGCAAGCCCTCTAACAACAAGAAAAAAAATCCCACAGTACAAGACGACTATTTACTGTTTACAAAACTTCAAGAAAGAAGAAATGAATCCCAATAAAGAAAGTCACAAAGTTCCACGATTCCATCCTCCAAAATGAAATATACACCAAGAGTCCGCCTAGCCAAATGGTCGAACAAGAAACAAATCCCTAACAAAACAAATAAAGCCCAGTACGAATCCATTTCCAACCACAGTTTTACTTAAATTTAAATAATACATCAACCATGTAATTCTATCGAGACAGGAAGAACAATAAGACTCCCCAAACAAAATTCTTAATCAACCAAAAATGAGAAAATTCGCATCACGGGCAGAAACGAAAGAAGTTCTCCTTAAACTTCGTGATATTAAACAAATATTTCAGCCAATCAAACATGTCCAGAGAAGCAAGGTGCATAAAAACCAATCCTATTCTCCATAATTTGTATTCCTACGATATTTGGCCAAGTTGACCCTATAGGATTCACAGGCTGTCTCCCTGCAAGAGTGTCCAGTAAACCGTTTACCCCCTCTGGCCACATTAAATTTAACACAGTTAACACACTTAGGGGTGAGACACATTCTGTACCAGGGCGCACCTCCGTACACCTAAGACACCATTCGTACAACGCTTAGATGTATGTCCCAGCTCTCCACAATTCATGCATTGTAGAATACAGAGAAACTCTCTGCATCTAAACCTTTGCCAGCCAGCGTATGCAAAACCACGATCCTTAAGAATACTGAAAGCCGGTCATCAAAGACCCAGTGCTCACCCTGCCTGGCCTTAAGAGGAAACTTAAACGCAAAACAATTTTTATAACCATAAAGGCCTGGGTTCTGGGATACAATATCTTCAACAAATTCATCCTTATAATAATCCTTAGGTACATTAAAACATACTATCTTGGGTGGTCTTTTAACCGTTTCATCAAATATAAATTTACCTTTCAAGCCCGGATCAACAGCCAATCCGTCAAGGAGCTTTCCCCTGTTGTCTTCATCAGGAACTTCAATAACAGCCCTACCGTCATGCAGCCCATAAAATTGATTAATCCCTATTCCAACACCTTGAGGTTTAACGTTAGATTCCATTAATAACCTCTTTGTCTCCTCAACAGATTTCCCATCAACTGGCTTGATCAAAATAGTCCTGCCTGCCTCCTCGAGCTTCCCAAGTATCTTATCAACTTTTCTTTCAGCGTCCCTCTCGCGATTAACTATATTAAGGATCTCCTGCCTGAGGACCCCAAAACCAATAGTTTGATTTTCCAAGTTAGTACAGAGTGACTTGTAATGACGAAGGGACTCTCCTAGCATACCAGCAAGCTCGGACTGGTCTTTTTCTAGCTCGGACTGGTCCTTTTCTAGCACGTCAATCCTCTCCCGGTAATGAACCTCAAGCGATTTAACTCTCTTAATAGGGGTGGAAGTAGCCAGGGCCCCAGTTGCCATTAGATCAATGGTACGGTTAAGACCTGCCAAGGAAGTGCCGTAGTAGTAAAGCCGTCCATAGCCTTACAATGTCTCTCCAAGATTAAGCTAATGGCTCCGAACGAGTGGCGGGTTTCTTCCAAGTTTACCCAGCGACTTATCAAGAATACCACTCTCAATATTGAGTGTGATATCATCATGGTCAGTGCCTATACCTTTATCACTAACTCTAGACTGATCCGCCCTTCTCTCGGCTTCCACAATTCTCAGAGTCTCAACCTCTCTCAAGGACTCGTTGAATCGTTTACTCTTTTCCTCAATAACACTTTTCAAAGTCTTAACCTCCTCGTATCGTTCACCTATGCTTTGATCCAACTTCTTATCTGAATTATATGCTGCATTGCATACTTTCAAAAATAACTCAATAATTGGCCTAAAAAACTGATTATCCATTAAAGTCTGTAAAGGGCGAGCAAGGTGTGCTCCTCTCTTAGCAACACAGAACGATTTCAGAGGTTCCATGATATCACCTAAATCTTTAACTGGATACCAAAGGTTCTCCTCACCGGTTTCAACCGGTAACGAATCAGGGGGAGGGAGGGGGGTCACCAATTCCTCGATCTCCGCAGCGCAGGCCATCCTACCCAACTCTACTTATAACCAGCAAAGTATCCAATTATATATCAATACAATAAATTTAAGAAACAAATGCAAACTTATTCAAATCACAATAATCATACAAAATACAAGATCATTCAATACATTATATAACATTCCAATTTCCAAAACCATTCAGACCCATGCTGTAGCACAAGCTATGACGTAATGACACCTCATGAAGAGCAGTGACGCAATGATCATCAAGAAGGGACGCGTAGTTTGACGCAATCTTAATACTCGATCTCGGAAGAGAGTATACTCCAATGCAGTAGCATCAGTTGCCAGGGGCACAGTATAAACAATCATTCAGGGAGCAAGATCGTACTCTACCCAGACGCACCGTGACGTAGGAAGTGAAGTATCAGCAGAATATTTATAAATAAACCCTCAGATGTTATCACAATATATAATCCAGTACTAATTCGGTATTAGCATTCTCCAAAAAACCTATTTATATTAATTACAAGACATATATAGCAAGAGTATATTTCTAAACAGCGCGATATAAGCAATACGAAAAAAGCTACCCCGCAGTCAATCAATCAATAAAGCGTCCAAATAAAGCGAAACCAATCAGCAAGTGTAGGTCCCAAGTTGGTCAGTTCGAAAGGTAATAATATTCTTCAGTTTATTAGAAAGTTTGCAGACCTATCTATATTCCTAGTAGAAAAGTCAAGAATAGCTTTAATAAGATTTCATCCTAACTATGAAAAATTTAAAGTTCGGCGACACAGGGTCATTGAGCTTCATCATACCATTCGAGGGAGGCACAAGATCATGACATCAGGATCAATAACATTTCAATAATAATTAAACCGTCAATATCACAGTGTTGAAACTTCCGATATCCTTATTCAGGTTATTAACATATAATAAGAGCGTATTTTGAAAGGGTGCGTCAGAGCCAGAACCGAAAAGGCTTCTGCGCAGCCCGGCAATGAAATCTTAATTATGCGAGACCAGTCATTAAATTGACAGCACAGATCAACTAAATGAATACAAAATAATAGTCTTCAATTTTTAGAAGAGTCTAGAAATTTTTATACCTGTCAGAAAAGTTTTAATTAACCTTAGTGAGGTTAATTAAAACTTGTTCTGTTGAGGTTAATATAAACAAACCACGACAGAAAAAATTTTCGATCCAGTTCCCCGAAACCGTTCGACTTCTATTCACTAACCGTCAAACTATTCAGTGGAGGTACGAGGGCATGACGTCACTTTTTCGACTTTATTAATAGTAATTAATCCATCAAAGTCACTATGTTGAAATTCAACAAGACTTATTTAGGTTATCAACTACTCATATATAATTTCAATATATTTTTAAATAGTTCCATAGCACCAGTGCAGAAAAAGCTGCCCCGCAGCCGAACAATAAAACCTTAATTATTTAAAACCAATCATTAGATTTACAACACAGATTAACTGCATGGATACATAACAATATTCTTCAATTTATCAAATATTCTGCAAACTTATATTCCTATCAGAAGAGTTTCAATTGACTTTATTAAGGTAACTCCACGTCAGAGAAAAATGTCGATCCAGTTCCACCAAAACCATTTAGCTTCTCCATACTATACAGTGGAGGTACGGGGACATGACGTCAGATTTTCAAATTAATTAATAATAATTAATTCACCAAAATCACAGTACTGGAATTCACCAATATTCTTAGTTAGGTTATCAGCTAATCATATATAATTTCAAAATATTTTTAAATCGTGCAGTAGAGTCAGTACAGAAAAGGCTGCACCGCAGCCAAACAACAAATCCTTAATTATACAAAGCCAGTCATTTAATTAATAGTCTAGGTTAGCTTAATGTATAAACAATAATTTTCTATATTTTATAACATTGTCATCCGATACAATGACCCATTAGATGAGCCATAAGAAGCATCCAAGGGGTCCGTTTTCACACCAGAAAAATATCAATCTCAAACAAACTGCGTAGGAAACGTCGCCATTGCTGATATAACATGGAAATTCAATTTCACGCAAACTTCAACATGTCCATTTCTCAACAACTACTCCACTTAGACTCACAAAATATATATCAAATTGAAGCACAAACAAAACTTGATCTTTATCTACAAAGAACACCGCTTCTAATTATATCGAATAAACTCCATTCTATTTCCCATTCAAAACACACAACCATTCGTCACGACGCCATTGTTGGGGATCTGTCGCCCCAAGCGGGACAGCCCCGATGATGACGCGTTTCATTGATGACGTCTTACGCCTTGCTACTGGCCACCCACTTTGCATAGGTCCGAACTACGACAGCTCACGAACACACGATGCAGTTCCAGAAATACTCGTTCCGAGTCGTCGGGCCATCACGATCTGCCCTCGATGGAACTTGCTTGTATCAGCAACCTCACACACACACGGAAACGATAGAATTATACCTCAGAATCACCGGCAGCCGTTAAATACCGCCTGCCCACGTGCCCTCTTGGTCCCCATTCGCAGACGGTGGGGGTGGTCGAAATGATTTGTCTCTTCAGTCTATATCATACTGTTTCGCCATTCACCAGAATAATTGAAATACTATTTGGGTGCGAAAAGAACTTGACATCAAACGAACAACTATCATTTTGCTCTCGTTCGGCCATTATAGAATGCAACCGATTATTCAACTGGACTCCAAGATTAGAGGGATGCACTTTATCCAGATTAATATTTAAAATAGAGCGTCACTAACCTAGAGACTGGAAATCGGTCTTCATTACTAACTTACTGCTTGCAACATAGGATTTCATAACAGATTTTTGAGGTCATGGAAAACATAGTAAGTGGCTTTTCGTGTTTTGTCGCCAATAATGGAAAGTTTAGGCTCTTTAGGTTGCACGTCTGTGGTTTGAACAAGTCTTTGGTTGTTGTCTATACATATCATTCGAATTTTACTATCATTTTTCGTATTGAGGTTGTAAGTAGTCTAATGTTATGACTTGAAAGGCTCGGGTTAGACGATACACGTATTAAAAGTTTTGAAAACGTTCATGGACACCGACACGTTCGCTTCATTACGCGGGTCTGTTTTCAGAAATCAATTCTGTTTGAAGAAAATAAGCATTCAATCGAACATATTGCTTCGTTAGGCGGAATACCTGAATAAGTTATTGCCCCTTTTCATGAATGGATTGCTGATTAAGAAACTGGAAGGTGTTCACACTCGATGAAAGCACCTTCCTGGTAGGTCGGACGGTCTGGGTCTCAACAACAACAACACTCGATGAAAGGGTTTGCGGCTCGAACCTAACTGAAAATCGATGCATTTCCGAAAGGGCTTATTGAGGAAAATATTAAAAATACTCTGATCTCGTTTTTTCTTATTCCCACTCGATGGACTGTGCAAGAAAAAGAATAATGGATTGGATATATTCAATAATGCATTCAAGAGCAAGTGTCAAAATGGATTGAGGAAATATTCTTTACGAAATTGAATTTTAAAGACAGAATTTTTTTAATCTCTTAAGTGAAATACAATCTCTCTCTTAAGTGAAATACAATCTCTCTCTTAAGTGAAATACAATCTCTCTCTTAAGTGAAATACAATCTCTCTCTTAAGTGAAATACAATCTCTCTCTTAAGTGAAATACAATCTCTCTCTTAGCAAGCCGAAACGACAGGTGCAAACGGGTGCATGCGAATTTATATAGTATATTGAATGCATGAAATCATGGCATCATTGAAGCATTTTGAAATCCCGCCCACTGACACTTATAAATTTCAGGTCCGACACTTGCTGGTGCCTTTACTCTTCAACCGCACCGAGAACTACGAGTTGCGTCTGGCCGCCTTCAACCTGCTTCTCATACTCAAACCCGAACTCTACGAGATAGAGGGTGTCGCCCGCGCCCTCAAGTACGATCCGGACGACCAGGTCCGCTCCTACGTCTACAGCACCTTCAAGCACTTGGCCAACTCCACACACCCCTGCGACAGGAAACTGTAAGTCCTCACCTACGACGCTTCCTTTCTTATCGACGGCGCAAAATTCTTTAAAATCTTTCATTTCACTCGAACCTATTTGAAGAAACCGTTTGGACAGCGCGATGTCTGTACGGCGAGAGTGGCGAATGAAAAAAATTCAATTATTATTGACGTCTTCCTTAAAACGAGTATTTTTGGAGATAAGATGGATGAATCTTTTCATTCACACAAAAATTCTTCGATCCATGAGAACATTTAATTAAAATGGTGAAACGCACTTCAAAAAGAAATCAAGAACCTATTCTCAATGCAATATTTCTTCAAAGAAGTTGGCGTCCGAAAAGAGAAACAAAACGTCCGATTTGTCTTCTCTTCTCGGGATTTACGGCGCCTCTTTCTACAGCCCTGGTTGTCACCCGAGATGTGCCTTTCTATCACTTGGCTGGGGTTTCTGCAGAAAGAAAGCGAATCAATAAATATGCTTAAAAAACGCAGTCGTTCCATTGTGGACACAGCTGTTGCAGGTAGCGCCACAGAATGCACTGCTTGCTACTTCATGTAGCAGGAATTTTAGGATAATGTTTTCACAATCCGGTCGGCATTTCCATTTTCACAACAGTGTCATCTCTTTCTTAGATATACGCCGTCTCTGATCACAATGATTGCGTACTTGTGAAAATAGTTTTGCTCTACATAGAGTTTTACATACGAAATGTGTGAGGGCCCCTATGCCTTACTTAATCCGCCTCCGTTGAAGGGCTAGACTTTATCTCAATGAAGCTTAAATTGAGTTTGAAATGCAGACTCACTTTCCAGTCGGATGAAATGAATGGATCACTTTCCAGTGGAGTGAAATTAATGGATCACTTTCCAGTGGGATGAAATTTATTGACCACTTTCCAGTGGGATGAAATTTATTGATCACTTTCCAGTGGGGTTAATTGAAAGAACGCGATAAAAATGGATGTTGTGTTCGAGTGCTTTACTTTGCGCAAAGTTAACTTGACAACTCCGCTAAGAAACGGAGCCCGGCAATTAAAAACTAAAACTTTACTCTATACGAATCCTAAAAATTAAAAAAATTCCTATTTTTCATATGACTAGAAAAGTATCTGTTAAAAGCCACTCAACTAGCCAATGGATGCATCAAGACATAAGAAATACGTCATCAGAACTTTCAGTATTAACTTTGCCTCAACCTCAACATAAATTATTCTTTTGTCAGGTCGGAGGACGCCCACTACGCTCTTAGGATTTTGGAAGATGTGCACGACGAATTTGAACATTACGACTACAGCTACTCCAAGCACTACTACTTTGGAGGTTACGACAGTAAGTTTAAACGATTTCATTGCTATAAAATGATTATTTAAAAGAAGATCCATTCAAAACTTTTCTTTTATACGACTCCAAAACTTGATTTTCCTTTATAGAGCTTTCCAACATGACGTCACACGTTTTTATCGTTTGTAGGACACCACTTGATCATTCTTTGACTGGATCCATGATTTTGTAAGAAAAGCGTGAGATTTGAAGGACACATTTATAAATAGGACCAACTTTTATAAATATGACCAACATTTATAAATAGGACCAACTTTGGGGCTATTTGGGATGGGGTAGTCCAGGGGATAGAGATTCTGTTTCTTATTTCAGAACTCCCTGTATTCCCAAAACAAGAAAACCCTGTAATATTAAATTAAAATCGGAAAGACGTGGAAAAGGGATTTCAGCTTTTAAGAGGAAGGATATGATACTATTAACAACTTCAAAATTGAAGTTCCTTGAAAACTCAATGTTGAAGACCCAGACCGTCCGACTCATCTTGGGGACTTGAGCAACTCTTTGGACGGCCGGGATTGAAAACTCAATGTGTGATAAACATCTTATACCAAATTTATTGTTTCCTATTAATGTAAAATAACTTTTTTATTCATAAAAGAATTAAGTTTTCGGTTGTCATCAGCAATAACGTAGCTCAAGACGATGTTAATCCAATTTTGGAATCTAAAATATATGGAACAATACCTTTTAAGATGGAAATTTTATTTTGATAACGCTTTGCCATTGCAAAATTCATATTAGCACAAAAATTAAGTCTTAACTGTCTATCCTGCATTCCCGGTTGCTATGCTGTTGCCAGGGCTGAGGCCACGTGATGTGGAATACTCTCGTTTTTGGAAGTAAAAAGATCATTCACTTTTCTAAACCTGTTACCTTCCTATATTATTTTCCCCTTCCGGTTGTAGTTCGGGATTACGAAACCGGTTGTTTCCTTTATTTTTTTTTTACGTGGGACTGAATTTGGCAACCCCGAATTATTACTGTTTTTCCTGCAGTCTTTTGCTGTTCGCTCACAATTTAATACATTCTTGGTTTTTATATTTCATTCTTATAATTTTAGGCTCGGTAACGAAGGTACACGAGAAGTTTTATGTCGACAAGCGTTCTCCTGAAATGACTGGTCTGTTTCATTTTTCGTGAAGGAGGTTTTTTTTGCTTCCGAAACCAGTTAATATCTTTACATATTTAATTTCTGCTGTTTCAATTCTCAGTCAAACGTTATGGCAGTTAAGATCGAATTGTTTTATATAAATTATGAACCTATTCAAGAGGACATTTTTTATTTTATCAAACTATAAGTGAAATATTTTGAATATTAAATTTCTGAACTAAACAAAGTTTTCAAAACGATAAATTATTCATAAAAAAAACGTTGGTGACAAACGATAAATTGCAGAAAGAGTTCTTGCGGTCTAGGATGACTTTTATATTTTTCTGTGTGTTGTTGAATGCTACAATTATATATACATAAAATTGAAAATCTGTCTGTCTCATTATCAAGGGAGAACGGCTGAACCAAATTTCTTGAAATTTTGTGGGTAGCCCCTCTTAAAATTTTATCTATATTTATAGTTTCTAGGACCAGGGGTTGTCTAGATATTAATTAAAAATGGACAAATAAACCTTCCATAGAGATAGCATTATGCATACGATATTTTTCCAGCCAATTTATTTGAAGAAAATTATATCCTGTGGCTTAGCAATGGATTTAAATCCAATGGTTTTATGCCACAGACGATTTTTATTAAATCTTTTCCGATTTAAATAATAAAAATGTGTATATAAAAAAATTTCACCGATATTACATTCTTGACTGGATTCAATCCATTACGGTCTTAACAGGTTTAAACATTATTATTGTTGATATTTTCGGGGGTGATTGATATTTTCAATTTATTAAGTTGTTTTATTTTTCCAAAAATGGTTGAAACTCGTCATATGTGGTACGGATCATCTTCTACAAATGCACGGGTATATCTTCTAATCTACGAGAGTATAAGTAGTACAGATATATTAGCATATATTGGAATCCATTACAAGTTTAAAGATTACGAAATTATTGATATTTTCAATTTATTACGTCATTTGTTTTATTTTAGTAAAGATTTTTGAAACTCATATGTTGCAGTACGTGTACTCTTGTATTAATACACGGGTATCTTCTAATATTCGCGAATGTAAGTAGTACAATTTTATCGCTTTTATTTTGGATCTATTAGCTGAACTTAATATCTTTTGTAAATTTGTTTACATAGGGGACCAGGATATTTTATTCTTCCTCGTAAAGATAATTTTATATAATTGTTAAACTTCTTTTTAGGAACATTCGATGAAATACTTTAACAGAATATTTTGATTAACAATGTCATTTGTTATACTATAGGAATTGTGAATTTTAAGTTCATTTGTACGAAGAACGGGTATACTGCTATTAGATAAGGGACTTTATAATGTCATCAAGGAGAACACATATTTTTAATCGAATTTTACTAGATCTGCATTTATTCAATGCACTTATAATGCGTTACACGTTTCAGAGGACTACGACTTCGGCGGCTCGACTCGCTTCGCCTACTACGCCAGCGACACCGGCTATATCCCCCGCACAGTGTACCTGGGACTGGAGGACTACCTGGGCGGAAAGTCTCTGCAGACCCTCGGCGTCGGAATCAAGCAGTTCGGGCTCGAAAAGTTCTTCGACAAGATCTTCGGACCGGAGGGATCCTTCGGCAAGAGGTCAGTCTTCGACCTCTTCAAGAAGAGTAAGCGCGACGTCAGCGGAGCCAAGAAAGAACTCAACGAGATCAAGTCGAAGGTGAGTGGCAACATTTCGAAAACGGAGACCGACGAGGGGGCGAGCGATCGGACGACAAAACTTGATTGAACTAGCGCAGAAATGGCGGGCATGCGAGGAAGAGGCGCCATCTAACAGTTTCGGGCTGTATCCACCTTTCCTTTAGAAGTGGATACAAAAGAGGGAGAGATCATAAAATCGTCTACAAGAGACGAAAGAATGGCCAGAACACTCGTGCCGTAGAATGACTTGCAGATTCTGTTGCAGGAGAACCCGCGAGACTGTTGAGAGTCCATGTTGAGAGCCGCATTACCCGAAAAGTGCACGGAATTAGAAGTCCAAAAAGGGAAACGAATTGTTTCGCAAAACAGATGAAACTAACGCGGAAAGCGCCTTAAAAATGGCACTTAATTACTTAAATAGCAAAGAAGGCTTGGGGGTATTGCGGGTATAAGCTTGGATAAAGAATAAATACTCGTGAAAACAAGAGATTGTTTCAAAAACTTATTTCTTCTTTTATTTCAATTTTTTAACTGGGTTCAAAACGGTTCGCAATGTTTGTACTGTGTACCCAAATGGACTATTCCATTTTATAGTTTGAGCATAAGCACGCTAAAAGTAGTTTTACACTATGTATGGTAAAGAAAACAAAATTTCAATCTTTCTCTTTCTTTGTGGGTATATAAGTGGAATTGAGTGGGGATCATTCAAAAAAAGAAATAAAGATTGAAAAAATGTGTTTCAGCTAAACCTCCCTGTCCACGACTACGACGAAATCCAGGGCGAGATCTTCTTCAAGTACATGGGCAACCACCTCACATCTCTCTACTTCGACGACAAAACCTTCGAGGATTTCTTCAAAGAAGGTAGGTGCTTCTCGGATATTCTGTTCCTTCCCTTCCATCGGACAGGGCGATGCTCTCGATATCAGCTTTCCAGAGGTAAAACTCGAGCACTTTCTGAGGAGCTCATTTTAAGGATCCATGAACACGACTCGACATTTAGGATCGCCTAAAACCCATTTTATAAGGAAACCATTGACAGCCCTGGGGATGAAGTGTTTGAATTGTGCGATTCCTTTATTTCAGTAAAAAGTAACATTTTTATATTAACCCTTAACGCTCCGCTGCGGAGACATGTATTAATGCTATAGAAATCGGAAGGCTCGCTATGGAGACATTTCTGTTATCGCTTATATCTCTTACATATACAGATGAATGAATCATTTTTATAATGTAAAATGGGTACGGACGTAAGTTTATGGCCCAGCGATAAAACGCCAATGACAAATAGAAAAGGTTTGCCCGTACAAATAAAAAAACCAACATTTACCACAACTAAACAAACAATTTTTTTCCGTAAAAATAGCATTTTGCTAACTGCCTAGAACGACAAGCGAATTGTAACATTACTCAGCACTAAAAACAAGAAAGGGATGCCAATTAATTCGCGGGTGTGATACTCAACATTTTGATAAGCCCAGCGCAGTTTTAGGCTGCACTGCATACATGGGCGGCTTCGATTGAGCAGATCATTAATAACCACACACCCTCGATATACAGTATTATAATAATACATCTCGAGCGTTAATAGTTAGCATAGTGACAAAGGATCCATGTACGTACACGAAATAGTCTGAAATATGAATGTGTAGAGGTTGCTACCTTTCAAAACCCCTTTAATAAAAAGGCTCGAAACCAAATCTTTCTATACGACGATGACGCAAAGGAAACCGTTCACAATGAGCGCATGCAATAAATGTTGAAACCTTTCAGGTCGCTTCGTCATCCCCAACATCCCCGCAGCCTACCACAAGATACCCGAGTACTACTACCAGCGTTTCCTGCTCACCGTCGACAAGTTCTACGTGCTTCCCAGCGAATCGGGAATCCCGCTGATCTTCGATTACAAGCAGCCCGTCTACTACTACCACAGAAACAAGGAGTCCAGCATCAAGGTCGAGCCCGGTTTCTTCCCTGAAGACAGGGGAGGCAAGTACCCGGATCACGTCAAGGCCGAGACGGACGGACACTTTGTGTGAGTCATTCGTTTAACCTGTCCAATCACAATCAGGCAGAGCCATTCGAGGTTCTCCAGTTTCAGAGCGACATGTGTATGTACCAACCACGTCTACCAGTAGAATTTCGTGAATTTGGGTAGTCAGGTGTTTTCGAAAGAGGTTTAATTGGATTCCTTCTTTCGTGAGCCATTTGAGAGGACAAAGTGAACAAAACCATTCCTCTGGGATAAATCAATTTAGAGATAGTTCAGATTTTATTTTTTTATTTCGGCACCTTTTTAGAATGCGCAAGAGAAAGAGATATATAACTTCGCAGCCAACGTCTGCATTTTCTCTTGCTCAGTGCTTTAAATTTGGGTTTACTTACCTACGACTCACATAAACTTTATCTATATAAACTATCGATCATCTCCAAGATAACCATTTATCGCAGTCCAATAGGTTTTAAAACGGGATTAACGTTTAATATTTTCTTCGCATAAATAAAAAGTCACATCTTAAAGATAGTTGAAGACCCAGACCGTCCGACTCGTCCAAAGGACTAGGAGCAACTGTTTGGACGGCCGGACATCTTAAAGATAGTGTCGTTGTTAAAGAAAAAACCAGACGAGATCATTCTTTTCGAAGAGTTTTTGAAAATGTGAACATTCATGCACAATATTGAAGGAATCTAGAAAAAATGTGAACAGATAAGAAAAACGTATCGAGACGCGTTTTGTCGCACGACATTTGCGTAGGACATTTGCGTACGCTTTTCGTAAATATAAGATTCAGTCAAGTATTGTTTTCAATGTCGGTATTAGAATCATTAGGGGAGAGTTGTTTGAAATGCATTTGTAATATCCGAAATAGGTACCAGATTGAATGATCCAACTTTTCCGGTATTACGATTTACAGGAATGTAACCCGATCGTTATTTTCCAGATTGGACAAGCAACTGCTCGCCTACATGGGGGCGGTGATCCCTTTCGACCAGGTCACCTTCGGCGCCGGCATCAACCGTCGGTGCACCCTGTCCCTTCCCCTCAAGCTGAAGCTGGACCTGGTGGTCAAAGAGAAGAAGCTGAAGACGAGCTGGGAGCCGGTCGCACCCCACGAGATCTACCACTTCAAGTACGAACCCTTCACCTTCGTCGATTCGTACGGAAATTCGGTGCCGCAGGTGCTCGAGGAGGGATACCGCCCGGTCAGGAAGATCCACGACCACGAGGTGAGCACGCTTCGGTCTTGATTTAAAACTTAAATGCGTTCGAACTTTCGCTGGGTGATTCTCGAAGCGACTCCGCCCACGGAAATGTGACGAGACCACGTCCAAGAAGGAGATCAGACTCCCGTGGATGAAACGCTTTCCGAATGACATCTTGACTGAGTCGAGGGGGCGCGGTATCGAGTACATACATTTCTGAATATTTTTAAATGGAAGAATATAGGATGTCAAAAATAAATTGAGGGCTAAAATAATGTCGAATGTCATGTATTTCTATAAAATGGACCGTGTAAATAAATATTTTAGGTCCTCCGCCACAGAAATGCATCCAATGCACCACCTGAATGATGGATAGCACCTGACGATATTGGCGTTTTCTTAACATAAAGTTTGAGCCGTTTAGTTTTACCTTCAGGGTTACCGTTACGTGAAACGAACATCTGATTTTTTTTTAAACTTTGACGCGTCATAGCATGTTTACATTTCATTTAGAATGATCGACATCCTATGCAGATAACTTTATAAGAGCCTCTTAAAAATGATTGCACAATCTGAGCGAGTCATTCAAAACCGAATTGGAGTCCATATACAGATGAAAAAAGGAGACCACTACGCACTGCCAATCCACCTATGTTATTTTTAAATTTGCCCCCAAGTGATCTGCTGCGACTTCGTCTGGTATCGGACCGCTTCTTTCAGTCACACCTCCGGCAGACATTTTGCGTTGACCTAGTTTCTATTTATGTGACACAGCATTTATATACGAATAAAAAACTTTCCCGGTCAAAAAGTCCTGAAAGAAACACTGTAAAAAATAAAGTCCATTGAATGATTGTCACTCCTAATTTATTTAAGAAACATGGATTGTTTGCAGGTCGAGAGACACTTCTACCACGACGCCCTGGGAGTGGGCTTCGACGTGAAGGCAAACTACGAGAACGAATTCAACGACTTCGGATCGTGGGTGGATTTCTTCCTCGGCAAAAACTTTAGGGAGAAGTTTTACTACCTCTACGCCAACCCCCACTTCGAGCCTTACCATGTCGATGTCCAATTCAGCCAGGCCGAACACGACGCCACGAAAGAGGTACGTTTATTTCCTCGTCCTTTCGGAGGAGGGTATTGAGTTCGGTCTCGAATAACGGAGCCATCTCCTTCTCAGGTCGAGCTCGACTTCACGTACAAGTACTTCGACGACAACTGGCTCATTCCCCACTTCCCCGAAGAGAATTTCGAAGACTACGATCGGCAGAAGGACGAGAGGGGCCCTCTCTGCACATGCGTGCTGAAAGCAGACGTCCGGACGCATGGGGACAAGGAGAGGAAAATCCACGCCGTGGCATCCTGGACCAGAGACCTCTTCCGAACCTTCCATAAAGTGAACTTCTTTTACGAAAGGACTCCTTTCGCGTCCCACGAAACGGAAGAGAAGAAGGTGAGCAAACGTCATTTCCATCCCAATTATTTATTTTATTAAAACTGTTTCTATAATTTTAATGCATAAAGTTTGGGAAAATTCAACAATGATCGAAACATTTTAAAATCGACTTAAATAGAAAATACCACTACAAAATCATTCTGAAACGAACCAACAACTTTTGGGTCAAGGGCTTATTTCCCTTCCCGGTCACTCAACCAGTTGCTCGTACCCTAGGGTGCATCGGCTGGCCTGGGTCTTCCATACTCCACATCAATCGGAACAGCAAAATTCTCTTTGAATTTAGATCCGATCGGAGATTCATCACGATAGCACACGCATCAAGATGGATCGCTGTACGTATTCTGTATGCATTCACACTTATAGAACCAGCTAGAGGTAGTTTTTTTTTTTTAATTTCCCCTTGATACCGCCTTGGTTAGCCATACAAATGACCGGCTTGATGTGTTTCAGATCTGTGGAAGCAGCTACCTCAAGTATCCCAAGTATGACCTGACCAAGCTCGTAACTTTAGACACTCTGGACGTCGACCACACCGTCAAAACCGAACTGAAGGTGCACTTTGGCAAGAACTGCAACTCTGACCAGAAGGTAAACACACGTTTCTCTTATCATTCTATTTCGGCGTCTCATTCGGTTTGGTTCCCCATTTTCATTATATACTTTTTGTCTCAATACCACTTCCATTCACAAAATATTTTATTAGTTGTTTAAGAAGTAAAACGACAATTTAAAAAGAAATATGCTAGGTTTTCAAATGAAGTTAGAAAGCCAGACTGGTTATAAAAAAGGACTGACCCAGTATCATTCAGGCCGGATAACGGAGATTCAGTTCTATTTCGCGATCATTGTTGGACAGCTTTAACAGAGTGTTCATTAAAAGGGCTGTGATTTCCCTGAACTTCCATATGCAAGCCGGTTCAGAAAGCGAACACCAAAACCTCCTACGAATCGGATTTGAAAAACGGTTACGATTCATGTTTTATTATTAAAACGCCCTCCCCGACTTGGTGAAATCCACTGTTGATAGAATTCACCTAATACTTGTGCACTAGCTACTGAACAGGCTCTGAAAGGGCGCCCTCTTATAAATACATATTTTTCCTGGGCATCATGACCTCCCCCCTTTGTCCAAGGAAAATAACTATCCCTTTTCTAAATTCCCCCTTTACTTCTTGAAGAGAAATGAACTCCTTAATTTAAAATTGTGTGGCACGTGATTGGGGGGGGGGGTGTCGTCCCGGATATAAATATCTGACTCTTTTTAAACGGAGGTCGAAGTTGACCTATGTGACCTTCATAAAGACCCTACTCGAGGTCCATAGCTTCACCTCAAGAACTACTCTGAATACGCAAATGTATAGGATTTTACGAGAAAGTAAGAGACACGAAAAGTTGAATGACACCCAAAGGTCTTGTAGAAATTGTTTTGAAGGTCCAAACTATTTTACGCTTTTATATAGATAAAACATAAAGATCCTTTTCAGAGTGAATCGTCTATTTCAGTTCAAGGTCCAGGGCTCCTTCACAGAGTCTGAGGAGCAGCACGAGTTCGAGAAGCGGCGAGAGGAGGCGGACACGCCCGAACACTACAACGAATACAGCCACTACTACCACGAGTGCCTCGAGGAGAGGAAGAAGGGCATCAACTACGGTGAGGCGTGCATGCACTACTTCGACCTCGTCACCACGCTGCACAAGTACACCTTCCACATCCACCACGAACACGTAAGTACGATACCAGTTCTGACACTGTGCCATGCGAAAATGTTATTCATTTTGAATTGGAATTCAGGGGATTGGAATTGAAATCATCGATTTCAAGTTTTAGGAGAATATTTCAATATTTAGGAGAATTATTGGTCATCTCTACCCAGAATTTTATTATTTTGTGTCCAATACATGGAACGGATCCATTTTAGAGAGGGCTTCCAAATTAAATTTTTATAATATGCGTATTGTTGCGTATTGTTGAGAGAAGTCGCGTATTAGGATCTCAGATGATTTCAGGTTTCCATTCACAAACTCGAAATGAAACTCGAGTGGGCGGTCGTCGACGTCCTGACGTGCATCCACGCCAGGACTGGAATGACATGCACGTGCGTTTCTAGAAATAAATCGGATAACAGAAAGATGGCTGAGAAAGAGTGGATCTCGCATCTTTTGCCTCGCGTATCAGATGGAAAGGGAAATACAATGCCAGGTACAAGAGGGCGATATTTCTTTTCAAGTATACAACATTTTGGACTACCGCTTTGAAAAAGCTCGCGTGGCCAGAACTTCTTTGAATGCGAAATCGGCATGTTGATAAGTTTTGAAATCGACATGAAAAAAAAAACATTTTCTTGAGGACTACATGTAAAATGATTTTCAAACACAGTTATATTTCGTGAAAATAGAACTCGACGGGACATTTGGCTATCATCTTAATATATTAATTATATTAAAATAGACTTCAATATATTAAAATGGTTAATGCATCCATTTGACTTCATTTTGCGGCCATTGACGATATGTAGCTAAAGGATTCGTTAAAACCGTCCAATGTATCGTTCAGCGTTGCATATTGTACGATGTCCAAGTTCGTGTCACTTTTAGGTGCATTTATTAGAAAAAGGGAGACATTTATTAGAGATCGGTTCAAACGAGCCTTCTCAAGTGTGTGGCATTCATCTTAGAATTAAAACAACACAGATCTTTCCAACTGAAATGCAATTCTATTTAAACATCTCTAAAATGCGATACATTCAACTGTGATATTTTTTAAATGATCACAGTACTACAATAATTTATTATATTTGAAAACGATAAACTTCGTCCAAAAATATGAACTTTATTCAAATGACGTCATCGAAATATGAATTGTCTGGTTCTCTAAGCAAAAGCGGTGAATATTTCATTCATACCCTTTTAATCCAGACTCCAGAGTTAAATAATTTGGCGTGAAAAAATTTCAGTGCTTCTTATACAACTCATCTTACAATCGCTTGTTTACATTCTGCATCCATTAAATTGAGGCTTCGTTGTAGAAATAAATAATCGAAGTTGAATGATCATTTAAACTCAAAATATTGTAATTACATTGGCGCAGAATAGAGATGCACGGAACATACGCTAAAATAAAGCGGTTTTAGAACGGATGCAACACTCAATAGAAATTTAAAAGAACTCTGGAAAAAAAAAGATAGATGCCCTATTTCATTTTGAAGTGGATCACGTGATCCTTCCTATTATAGGGGTGTCACTATTAATTTAATTTTTATGTAAAAAACTACTTAATACATTTTGATGACTTTTTCTTTTTGACACATTTTACATGATCACTTGAATATTTCCTAAAATTTTCGAAGCAATGTATGAATTTTAAATTCGCTTAAAAAATATTTGAAACATGAGGTCCCATAGGGTTCAATGTATTCCATTTCTTCAACCCGGGTTCCATCCAAAACAAATTGGATGACATTATTCATTTATATTCCGATATGTTTCACAGACCGTCTCAGCAACATGCTAAAATTTCCTTTCGATAAAGTCATTTCTACCACACTAATCGAGCGAACAGACAGAATGACCGAAGTCATGAACATTTTTCAACTACTTTGTAAAGTATTAAAAAATATATATAAAATGCTTATTTGTGCAAAATAATTACACGTCCTAATTTTTTCAAAATTTCATTCGAAAAGCGGGGGAATCTTCAAAACGTTAGATTGTTGTTAAAATCAACAGGATTCACGGATCGCAATAATTGTACCCATTTGCGTTCCGAACGCTCCGTTCATTCGTGAGATGTCCATGCACGGAGTGCTCGTGATATGTGTTCTTCCGTCGAAAACTCGATTTCGAATTTTAGACCCCGTCATACTTTTTCCTCTGTATGCAGGGAAATGAATGAGTGTTTTCAAGTTTCAGCTAATGCGTTATTTCGTTTCAAGCACACTTTAATCTAAATCCATCTCCTTTTGTGGCTGTCCGGAATGTCATAGTGACACGTCCCATACGAAATTATTTTCGTTTAAAATAAAAGGGAGTAAAAAAACATTATAAAAATATGAGAAAATTATAGAAAAAAATCCTCTAAAAAATGGTTTTTTTTATATTTTAGTAAGTATATTAGTATAAAATATTTTATATTAAATTTCAAAATTGCAAGGCTGTACAGAGTCAAAGATGCCTTTTCTCTTCCAGCTGTCGAACGAGTTCCTGAACAAAACGTACCTTCTGGATCGCATTCTCAAGTTCGCCCTCTACACCCACTCGGACCACAACGAGATCGACGTCCACAACCCCGTCGACGAGGTGCACATCGAGGCCAACTTCTCTTCCAAGTTGCCCGTAGCCGACATCCGCGTCCAGAAGCCCGCCTCCAACAGCAACTACTACAACCTCTACTTCCCACGATACAGCGGTTTCAGTTCCTACCCCATGTTCGAGGACCTGCATGTCAAGAACTCCTTCAGCGACCGTGAGTACGACATTTCTCTTCAGCCAATTCGAAAGTTTAGTTCGACAGAATCCAACGGCTCAGGATTCACGAGGAATCTTCGGTTTGCGAATCGGAGCGACCCAAAGTGCTTAAGGACGTATTTACAATAAGCGGACTAAATGGTAGCCTGAGACCGATGCCACAAAACTCTTCAGCAGTGGAACCGAAATTTTAAAAACTATGTAAGAACCCGAATTCTCACATGTAGACTAAGCGATCCGATGTTAAGAAACCATTTAACAGAAATCCGGGGACTATAGAATCAATTTAAACTGGGTCCGACCCGAAGTATCATGCGAATTGAGTCAATACGATCCAGCAAAAATCTAAAGTTGTTTGAAGAACGAACCTCTCCCGGAGAGCAATGCATGTCAAGATTCGCAACAAGCAATTCGCTGCATTCTTTAGCATCTTTTATACCCCACAGGTGTCTGTAATGACCCCACAGGTGTCTGTAATTGGGTAGAAGTTCTATTATTATTTTTTCCATCTCCAGATTCGAACGGCTCTATCGCCATCTTGGATGCCCATGAGACATCTTGTCGTTCTCTGATTGGCTGGCCGTTTAGAAACGAAGTTCAGAAGAACAGAAATTCGTGGTCGAGTACGAAAGAAGTGCGATCCCATTCCAATGCAGGCTGCTTCTCCGTCTAGAGCCACCATTAGAAAG
The DNA here is from genome assembly GCA_951213105.1 of Amaurobius ferox. Classification (NCBI taxonomy): domain Eukaryota; kingdom Metazoa; phylum Arthropoda; class Arachnida; order Araneae; family Amaurobiidae; genus Amaurobius; species Amaurobius ferox. Next base: position 101,323 of record OX578151.1, read on the forward strand.
TTTTCAAAAGAAATCTGGGGACACGAATTTCATAGAACTAAGTAAGAACCCGACCCGACCCGACCCGACCAGAAAAGCACACGTGGAATTACGATAGGTGGACAAGGCAGTACACTTAATGCAACTCAAATCCTGCAGACTCGCTTTTTTCGAATTAAGTACACATCATTACAGTAATCCAATTTTATACAGTCTTACCTCTGATATAGCATATGTGGGGAACAATTACACGCTGGATTTAAATTTATAAGGTTCATTAAGTATATTATCTTCTCATTTATATTCACAAGGCATTCCTGGAAGTTTGAATTAGAACTTTTACTTTCCTTCAACTTTTCAAACCAACTAAAGACTTGTTTACACAATAAGACGATCTGTGACCACTCCTTTTACACCCAAATTCCGCATAAAGACTTCGCTACATTTTCAGAAACAAAATACTCGTTTTTTTAAGTATGGAAATTTAATGGACATCATTTCTGCATAAAAACGGTTACTTTAGAAATGTATAATCTCATTTAAGTAGGATATATCTCAATGGATCTCATTGGATGGATATTTTTAATGGACTGGAAAATAAAATAGTCACTTTCAATAAAATATAGACACGAGTTTTTAAGAAAAATAGCCTATCCCGTCTCACTCGCATATATACTCCAGAATTTTCTAGTAAATTATACACCTTTGGAACACTAGGTTTAATATACACCTTTGGAACACTGGGCAAAAATGAGTAGAGTCGTGTACATTCATTTAAAATCACTTTAAGTAAAAGAATGAAATCTTTAAATATAGGTTGTTATTCGAGTATTCTAAATAACTTATTTTCAGCACAAATGTAAATTTCGATGTTTAATGGGTTTAGTTTCGATTTTTGTGAGCCATCCTCGTCCATTTGCCATGATCAGCTATAGTAAAAATCATGCCATTTTGCCCTTACGTTTCTGCGCATTCTACTACGCAGGCTGTTTATGGACGTCTGTGCCCATGCGCTCAATCCAGTAAAAATGATACGTATTAAAATTTTTCTGAAAAAGTGACTCCACCCATTGACCGCCGATTCAAAATCCATCTAAATCGGATAGGGCTTTTTAAATATTTTGACAACGAATTGATTTCAAAAATTGTACAAAATGAGTTTATTTTACGAAGAAGTAAAACATTAAAAAGGGAATCAGCCGTATTTTATAGTCTGATTCAGTACACAAAAATGCGAAAGTCACGGGACACGAATACTTCTTCGTATTATCAGTTTGTCGTACCTAATTTTATTTCCTTCTCCTCGACAGTGTACTGCGGTATCGAGGGCGACGAGGTCTTCACCTTCGACCGCTTCAAGTACACCCTGCCCCCCATCGACTGCTACAAGGTTGTTTCCAGGGACTGTTCGCCAAACGAGTACTTCACGGTGCTGGCATCCAAGATAAAACACTCCAGGTACCACAAGGTGAGTCCAGAAGGTTCGCTTCAACAGAGAACCTGTCGAAAGATGGGCCACACACTCTGCCTTATTAACCAACCCATTTAGGAGCCCCCATTTTCATTGGGTGAGGATGTCCAGAGAAATGCCTCATAATCGCATTATCCTGCTCAACTGACAGTTCACATCAACATTTTTAAAACTGAACCCACATTCCTGAATCTCAGTCTATTTTATGACTGAATCACGGGGAGTCCATGTTTCCTTTTGCAATGAGTTCCAACTTAAATATGAACTGCCTTTCGGTTTAGCATTTAAATGCAAAACAAAAAGTATGGGCCATACACATTCTGGTTCAGACTATTTCTGTGTTTGCCTGTACGGGGAAGACGCTATTTAACTTGCCACATAACTTCCATTTAAAAAAGTGTCAATGCGGGGGGCCCCTTTCAATCTTTTGAAGGGAAGCGCCTTTTTCGGTCATCAGGCCCTGCTCTGAAACGGCGTGAAATGAGTTTTTAAAAGGGTCCTTCGTGCTATAAAATGCATCCAGGAATGGAAACACTACATGGAATTTAAATGGATCATTGGAATTTAAATAATCCAATGAGTGTTAATGAATAATACTCATTGGAATTTAAATGATCAGGCTCACATAAGTAGATGCGTTATAATCCCTCTCTTAAAGACGAGCATGCAGCAGGATGCCCTTCCTAATGGCATCTCAATGGAATGAATCGAGTGTCATTGAGGTTAGAGAATGGATTTTAAATCCATTGCGAATTCTCAAGATTCAAGAAGGGCGATATTATCATCTAACCTGTTTCTTTCCCTTGCCAGGCCGTGAAGGTGTTCCTGGGAGAGCACAAAGTGGAGGCCCTGCCCGTGTCCGAAGACTCGGAGATCATCGTGCGAGTGGACGGAAAGCGCGTCCCCGTCTCCGACGACCATCCCTACCTGCACCGGGAGGGAGACGACAACACGCCTCTCTTCTACATCACCTACAGGGACTTCTACTACGCCCTCCACTCTGAGAAGTACGGACTGATCGTTGAGTACGACGGTCACGCGGTCTTCGTGCAGGTGGGTCCCATTCATTATTCGATCCGCCAATCAGAAAAAGGGTCGCTTTGGCCACGCACCTCTTGCAAACGGATCCTAACGATCATTAGAGACCTTTCATGTAACTTCTTATTTCCTCGAAATTCGTTAAATGAATAGACCCCATCCACAGAAGGTTCACTTCCATAGGAGCCCCTGACAACATCTTTAACTGGGGATCTCGCGTAGATACCAGCGTTCGGGAAGTCAATCTTCCGATGTAAACAAAGCGCGGCTGCTAGATTCGGCGAGTATCGCTTTCTTGGCGATTTTATTTTAATGCGGCCGGGTAAAAAGACGTACGGGACTGTACTTTTATCATTTTTTAAACTATAAACATAAGCAGCATTTAAAATATGTACTTTTATCTGTAACAAACATATTTATTAGTTTAGTTAATTTAAATAAATAAACATAGATATATATTTTTAATTCATATGATCATAAATTAAATAAAAAAAATTATGCGCATTGTAACGCTATAAATAATATTAAAAAAAAATTACAAGCTAACATACTCAAAAGACTGACATATTGTTTAATATTTTCAGTCTAAAAGTACACTAACGTGTTGATTGTGAAATTACATGGTTTTTAATTTATTTTGGGATGCTGATAATATAATTTTTGTTTCTTAAATATAATATTCTTATAACAACAACAAATTTACATAAATGCACTATCAAAGATGTGGAAGACAAACATTAATCACAAGTTGGGGGGGGGGGGATTTTTCACAATGCGTCACTTAGTAAAAAGTATACAAAATACAGGGTGTATATAAACGGATGGTCAGAACTGTAAGGGTTTATAGAACTCACCAAAACAAACAACTTTCACAATACAATGTGCGGTCGGAAAGCAACCGGCGAGCCGCGAGAGGGCGCTTTCTGTGGAGTGGATGAAACGTCGCGTCAAAATGGAGAACACAGTAAATCCGCATGCTGCCCGTTCCAGATGCCACCAGCAAAGGTTCTCCGTGAATGTGTGGGCAAGGATTATTCACGACCCATGAGTTGGCCCGTATCTGTTACCAGACCGCTTAGACGGACAGAAGTACCTCACCTTTCTCCAGCAGGTGCTGCCAGATTTACAACGTGTTGTACCAGCAAATCATTGAGTGATTATGTGGTTCCAGCACGACGGAGCGCCAACACACTACACCAGGATTGTGCGGAACTACCTGAACATTGTCTTTCCGAGCAGATGGATTGGTCGTGGTGATTCCGTCGCGTGTCCTCCCAGATCTCCCGATCTGTCCTGTCCGAAAGTTTTCCTCTGGGAACAGCTGAAAAGCGCCCTTTTCGAGGCTCCCATAGAGTCACCAGAGGGCCCGAATGAGCGTCGCATCTGCAGACGTTCCTTAAATGCTGGGAATCTTCCAAAGTGTACGCGATTCACTCAGTCGCCGCTGTGACGCCTGTCTCGCAGTTTGTGGTCGTTCATTTGAGCATTTGTTCTAAACATTTTGTCACTAAATTTCCATTATTCGTCTTCACTTCACTCCATTTTGACGCGACGTTTCATCCACTCCCAGAGAAAGCGCCCTCTCGCGGCTTGTCGGTCGCTTTCCGACCCCACATTGTATTGTGAAAGTTGTTTGTTTTGGTGAGTTCTACAACCCCTTACAGTTCTGACCATCAGTTCATATACACCCTGTATATACACATACAATACCACATTCAACTTAACTAACTCTAAAGAAAAGCTATCGAGATATCAATTTTTATACATTTTATAAAAATGTGGCAAGATTTTTTAACTAATAATACCACTGCTTCATAGAATTTGGTCTAGTCGACAAGAATAATAATTTCTTAGGATGAGCACGTGTATTCTTATGACGAACATGTACATAGGATGCTTAAATAACAAATATTCTTTTAATTTAAATAAAAATAAATGACATACCCTGTAACGTAATCAATTTTCTTTCAGTAATCCATTTCTTGAAGCAATCTATTAACTCAACAAATAATCTTTTTGCACGCTACAAGAAAGCTTGTCCGGGACCAAATAGGGTATATTAATTGAATGTGTGTCGCTGACCATTTCTGACCATCGATAAGCGCGCTCACTCTGAAATGGGTCGAAGCTGGAGGGCGCTGTGGTAGTTTCTTTACGAAAGTCCGAAAGAAAAGAAATATAAAAATCTAGTTTCTTTAGACTTCCTATCTTAGATGGATGTTTAAAGCGATCGCTTTTCTGTGTCGGCGGGTTGAAAAATGTGTGTCTCTCTTCGTTTCAGGCGTCGCCTTACTACCGTGCCAAGCTGTGCGGCCTCTGCGGAAACTATAACGGCCAGAAACACGACGGATCCCTGACACCAGAAGGCTGTCTTTACCGGGACGAGAAGGACTACGCCTACGCATTCACCGTACCCTCAGACACCTGCTCCGTGCCGAGTCATGAACCCATCTGCCCGACAGAAGGTATGTACGCTCATACTTATTCATTCGTTTACCTACTTGACATTTACAATCACTCCAAAAGACGCCATCTATCGTCAAAACCGTACGAGATCACAATTCTTTTTCGATTAGGACAGAAATTATGACACGTTTTCCTTCTCTTTTCCATAAAACATACTATGGAACATTCTATAATATATACATGCCATTTTTTAAAAAAAGAACTTGTAACACTGAAAGAAACGAGTCAAATGGATATCCTAAAAATAAGACGCGTATCTTTATTCTTTGTTTCGTCATCATTTCTTCACTCGCGCCATTTTGAAAGCGGATTGCGTCCAGAGTTTGATGTCCCTCGTACAAAACAGAGAAGTGGAATGTTGGAATCCAAAGGTTTGTCTCACAGCAAACTGGACCCAAGGAAGAAATTGCTGGCTGATATTAGTTTGAGTCATTTTTACCGTAAAAGCCAATTTATAGTGAAGGCGAGTTTTCTTTGCACAGTATGTTGAATCCCGGTGGAAACTGGATCGACATCCATATCAGTCGTGTGTCTGCTTACTACATGCGGACTCCCCAGTGTCTAAAGCTTGTCGGCTCTACCTACCTATCTGGTGGAGGTCTTGCCAGAAGGGGAGATTCACGCTTCCAAGGACATAAAGCGTGCGGTTGCCTATATTTCGGCTCGCTCGTCACAGATGGAGGTGAAATGGATTATAATAGGGCTTCCTTTCTACTGCACAGATTGTATAATAATAAACAGAGCCGTCCTTTTTCTTTTCAAACACTGGTTTGGGAAATTCGGAAGAAATCGGGGTGCACCTTTCTGAGGCAAAGGACAGGATGAGAAAGGCCTCTTCCCCAAACAAGTCTGCAGGTGGAACATCCAAGAGTTTTCGGAATTCCTTTCATTGGTTCGTTTGCGAGTTCTCAGGTTTGACATCGACATGGTATTTAATATAACCCGAAGCCTGAGACAGCTAAGCGAACTCATAAAGACTTGATTGAATTCGCGCCAGCAGAGGAATGAAGCCATGTGGGACAGACCGCCCAGAGAGGAAAGGGGAAGTTCAGATAGTTCAAGAAGATTAAACACTTGGAGGGAACTGAACTGAAGCAATCGATATGGAATCTCGGTAGAAAGTGATTTCGAAAGCAGAAGCACTGGATTGAGACAGAGGGTCATTAATAACATGGCAGGCTCAACGGAATAAAGATTTCGTGCTCAATCTTTCCTATCGAAAGTCGGTCTCGCACCGAATCGAGGTGAGGCACGAAAGCAAGAGGACTCGCACGCTGCTTACGATCCGACTGCAGTTTCAACAATGAAAACTATTTAGTTGAACAAGAGGAAAACATACTGAATGACCCTCTATGCTAATTAAATACACTTTAGCAATATGAATAAGATGACACACGAACAGAGGTGTTCGTCTCTTTCAGAAAATGTTAACGGAGATATGGGGGCATGATAAGTTGTTCCATGATGATTTAACTGCGTCCGCGAGAAGTGCTGTTCCATAACTATGAATTATTCACCCTGACTGATCCTGTTTCTTACTTCTCATTTAGGTGCTTCCAGAAATAAGAACAAATCTTTATAAACAAAAATGATGGAGAAACAAATCTGGAGAAAAAAAACCTACTCAACTCGCCACGTTTAATGTGATTTTTTTTTATTTTTGTAGTTTTCTACAAGTCAGAAGATTCTATAACGGAAACTTTGATTTTTACGATTAATAACGAGGAGATTGGGAGTGGATTTAGATGCAGACTCTCTCTCTATATATATATGCTTCATTTTATCTATATAGTGAAACGTCCATCCTTAAGATGCCAATTTTCGATTGTAAACATAAACGCCAAACGCTCGAGTTCTTGCTAGCTTACTGACAGCACCACCATTATTTTTCAGGGGGTTTTGGCTGCACCCGACTACGCAACAAAGTTCTTCAACTGAACACAGGAAAAGTTCCCCAGACTTGCTTCTCCACAGAACCTGTCCCCGTGTGCGCTGCCCATTGCAAGTCCCCCGGAACTGTCGGCCGGACGCTCTCCTTCCACTGCCTGCCTTCCAAAGACGACTCCACCAAGGCTCTGCTCAGGGAACAAGAGCACCGGATACTCCACGAACTCAGCCGGAAGAGCAAAGACCACGAAGCCCCGGTCCAGGTTCCGGACGGCTGCTACAAGGAATAAAGTTCTTCCTGCAGCGGACTTTTGATTTGAAACTCGCACAACTCACCCACAGTATGATTCCTGAGAACTGTCGTGGCTGACCCGCCCCACAAAGAAGGCAGTCGAGTGCGTTTTGTTCTATTTGTGTGTAATTGTATTTCAAACGGCAGCTCAAGTGATTGATTCAATAAAAAATGCTCCTAACATGTACGTCGTCCCTATATTCACATACATTAGATAAGAAAATACAATGCATGCTGCAGCATAAACTACTTTCAAGACAAAGGACATTTTTATGACTGCTACCAGTGACCTCTTCTGTTTAAAATCTAACTTAAAGAAACTTTTAACACTTTACAACTTAGTTGAAAAGTTTTTATGATTTTGTTTACTCACTCTGTCTGTCCGTTCGCACGATAACTGCCGTAAAAATGATTTTATCAAAATGAAATTTCAGTATGGGTTTGAGAAGATCTGTGGGACCTATGGGAACGTCAATGAATAAAATCACCCAAATAATTTCGGATTGAACCCCGACAGAGAAAATGGAATACATTGAACCCTATATGGGACCTCATTTTTCAAACATTTTTTAAGCGAAGTTAAAATTCACACATTGCTTCAAAAACTTTAGGTAATATTAAAATTATGCCATAAAATATACAAAAAAAAAATTCAGAAACATATGTAAGGTTGTTTTTTTCAACTCAAAATTAAAATATTAATGACACTCTTATAATATGAAGAGATCACGTGATCCGCTTCAAAACAAAATAGGGCACCTATTTCACAGTGATTTTCAAAGTTCTTTTAAATTTATACTTAATATTGAATCCGTCCTAAAAGTGCTTTATTTTTGTGTGCATCTATACATGCTGAAACACCGTAATTACAACATTTTTGAGTTTAAATGAGCATCCAACTCTATTCTCCAATTCTAGCATATGCAAAATAGAAACAGATCAAGCGATTGTAAGATTGCTGAATTTTCTTCAAGCCAAATTATTTAGCTCTGGAGTCTGGAATGAAATATTCACTTCTTTTACATATAAAGCCAGGCGATTTATTAAAATATCACCGCTGAACGGAGTTCGAAAAAATAAGGACTGGAATACCTCTAAATTAAAATTTACCATTTTTAAGTGAATTTTGTATGCGTTATCGGCAAAGTCTGAAATTCAGCATACTGTACAATGCCGGAAATGGGACGTCAAAGTACTCCTAGGCTTTCTTTAGAATGCCAAAAGGCAAATCGGCAAAGTATAAAATCCTCCCATTTCATTTTAATAAGGCGAGTCACGTGACCTTGCCTCAAACAGAGAGATTAGGTAGTGAGGAAACGCGAATCCAGTTTGCCCCTGCTGCACAAACAACGGCTGAGCAAGCTGCATTGTCCGGCCACGAATCACAGCATGTTGACATTCAACGACAATTTTATTATCCAAAGTTCAAGCCAATGCTGCTAAAAACAGCGTTTTATTAACTGAAAATACTCACCAAAAATGTCAATAAAAGCCTTTTCTACACTTTTCCGAAATAGTATTTGACATTCTATACAATGCCTAGGGAAAGTACGTAAAATTTTAAAATAAAACGGACATTTCATATTTTACCTAAAAATGTAAAGCAGCGTCAGGCATTCTATAGAATGCCCACTTTTCTCACTAGCATATACAGAGTTCATCCACTTGGGCCGAAGAATTCAATTCAGCCGTTAATGGATTCCTTGACGGATTGTGTATATCCACCCCTGATAGAAGCCAGAGTGCTTTCTAGAGAATGCTTTACATTTCTTTTCTTAATTCTCTCTTTAAAACGTTGGGACCGTTTTAACAGGGATGGAAAAAGGGACGATGATTCCTCTTCAATCCTTCTCTGGCAAAGTTCCAGATCCTATTTAAAATAAAAAATCACGAATATTTGAAAATACTGTGTGAGGAATAGAATTCGAAAATGCTGTGCGGGTAAGATCTTGTCGAAAGCCCAGACCATCCGGCTCGTCCTAGGACTTAGAGCAGCAGGGGTAAGATCTTGTGTGAGAGTCATTGGTTTGTGCAGTTTCGTTCTTCATAATTAGTGGGTCACTTCTGCACAATCCTTTCCAAATATTCCAGTTTTTGCTTGGCTTCCCCGTCTTCCTCAAACCAACCAGCACTGGCAAACAACCTCTACAGGACAAGAGATGCTTAAAACGTCACGCATTCTGTACAATTCAATGCCTGCTTGTTACACTTTTATTATTTGTTTTATAATTTGAACACTCGCTCAGATTTTTACATGATATATTTATAAATGTGTAATACAATGGTTCGTGTCTCGCTCTTCAAATTATGTATATAGTATATACACATTACACCTCAAAAAGAAAAGAAAAATGAAGCGTTCTCGCTCGGAAAGACAGAAAAGGCATTTCATAAATAAGGACTTTGGATATCCAACGTGAGCTCCCAACCCCAAAATGTCCGTTTGGAATGGTTCGTGATGGAGAGGCTCCACAGGCGAGGAGGCGGGTGGCTACAGGATGGCGGCCGCGGGAGGACGGACTGAAAGAAACAAAATCGAATGAGTGGTGCTATAGACAACGTAGCCGTGAGGTGCAGATAAAGAATGTGCCGAGTTACAAAGGAGATGAAACGTTTCAAAATGCTTTGAGAATGATATCTAGGTGCCGCTAGTGCTAGTAAAGGAGTGTTAGTTGACACAATAGAATGTATTTTGGACGGATGCACCCCAGTGCAAAACCGGTCGGGATAGTCGATTACCAGAAAACACCCCGTGCCGTTAATCATGCAGCGCGCTTCCAATGGATTGTAGACCCATAGTTTCTCAGTAAAGAAAGTCAGTTAAATATAAAATATTCTGAATCCAAGGTGTGGATTCTGGTACTTCGTAAGTTTTAGACCCAGGATCGTCCATTTCTTGCCCATACATATTTCGGTGGAACGTATAATTCAATGACTTCGATTCTTCGTTTTCACTGAAAGTCGCCGAATTTGTGGACGTTTTGAATCGTTTATGGATGAAAATGCACCATTTTGGGAATGGATTATCTTACATAATAAAAAAGTATCCTCTAGAGTGGAAAATGAAAGCTTCGGATTGTAAGATAATAGATTTAGTAAAGAGTTCGCCGCAACAGATCTCGTCCGAGTTTTTTTTTTTAATTCAAATTAGTTTAAAGGCTATGGACTTTATTTCCGGGGACTTGTTTATAAAAACAGATTAGACGATCCGTCAGAGACAGTTCATTGGATAAACTGCTCGATTTAACACGAACTTTTAGAACTTTCTAGATGCAGCATTAACGGCTTCCCTGAAAGCATTCGTTTCAATCGTGACACTGAACACGTTATGAGAGAGAGGTCAGGTACTCACGTGCGCAGCTGGTGGCGTTGGAGAGAGGAGCCACGGAGAAGCGGACGTCGTCCAGAACCCAGCCAGACTTCTGCACCGTGCTTACGAAAGACACCTGTGGACGAGATGATTAAACCATTTCAAAAGCCATTCAAAAGTCTATTTGTTTGCAAACCACAATCTCGTTCAACTTTTCACACATGTGAAACTCTTCCCCCGCAGCTCGATTTTGTTTCACAGAATTGCACTCGCGGCTGATTCGTTAGCACCCAGAAAATACATTTCTCCGAGAGGGTGCGAAGACAGCTTCCTCGGAGGACATAAGTAAACATTTTTTCACACAGGTGGAAGATGGAGCAAAAAGCTGCATTTGTTAATACGTCTCCGTTTTTCTAGCAAACAAAATATAAATTGATTAAGAAAGGAATGTTTGTTAAGGAGGGAGATCGGCCGCAAGGGATGGTTCTTTAAGCCTTTGGCATACGAATGAAGAGACACGAAGCTTCGTTTCGGGATATAAACCATGCCCAATTTCTGTAAGATTTTCAAGCGACAAAAGTTAAATCCCACATATGTCTATGTCTACAATGGCTTATGAAACTAACGACGTATCCGAGACGTCGTCGCGTGGCAGACAGAACCGCGCGAAACACGAGTTAAGTGTGGATTAGGCGGACGCGACTCATCTTAACGCACCATTTGACACAATCAGTGCTTCTATCGGGACATTTTGGCGGCGAATGAAAATTCAGGGGTCAAGTTTTCTATTTGCACCCTATATAAATTTATAAATGTATCACATAAATAGAAACTAGGTTAACATAAAATGTATCTGGGTATGCCTGTGCGGGATTTTATGTTTGTTTTGTGTGGGCTGAATCTGGCATGCGGTATTAATGCCCAACACAATCCCGACATTTGTTGTTGTTTTGTTCTCTGGACAGAACGTTAACTTGCGTAAGATAACATTTATTTACATTAAATTTTACAAATATATATACAGCATACTAATACTTTGCAGAGAAAAGATGAAAGTTCTTTTCTAAACTGAATTTTGCAAACGCCCCAGAAGGAGTGACCGACCCTCTTATGGGTCGTCGTCGGTCTGGGGCTCATTCATGGGGGTGCCCCCATGCACGCCACGTGTTCTCGGTGTGCACCATCGTATTGTTTTTCACACATGCCGGTGACGAAAATGATGGCTTTCACATGCCAACATACTGTCACCGGCGTTAAAGTTATGTGTAAATCCCCATCGGGAGTCTTTGGAAGTCCCAAAACAGGAAATGGTCTGCGGTTTCCTCAGTTATCAGATACATAGAGAAAAGCCGCTTCTGGTTCGTTTTGGTGCAGGTGGCATAAATGGCGATAGTTAACCGCCACACCTGAAAGAAACACTGGACACAATGTGCCGTCGACCTTGTACATCGTGATTTCGCTGCCGAAAAACATTACAGTATGTAGAGACAGTCCGATTCTGGCCACTTTCATCCTTTTCTGTTGATGCAAGAAAAGTCCTCCACATCCGGCTCCTTTCATACAATTGCGAGGATTTATTATCACCTCTAGTCCTGCAGAGAGGGTTGCCTCGAGGAAGAGGGGGAGCTGAGCCAAAAAAATTATGAAAATGTCTCCACCCACAATAAGTGTTTCCCAAACATTTTCGAATTCTGTTCCTCACACATTTAAACTCAACAAATTTAACACTCTTTCAAAAATGATCTGAAACTTTGCCAGAGAAGGACTGAAGAGGGGGGTCGACCATTTTTTCATCCCAGTTAAAACGGTCACAACGTTTAAAGTGTTCTAGACCAGAGAAATGTTCCACATAAAGCATTCCCTAGAAAGCACCCTGGGTCGCATGCATCCCACCAGTGGTGAATGATTCCTTGCTGGATACTGATTCACCAAGGAATCCATTGACAGCTCGTCTCAAGTGGATGCGCATTCATTACAAATTTTATACATATAAATAGACATGCAAATTTTATATACAGGGTGATTCAAGAAAGATGGGACAAACTGGACGAGGCGATAATACACAAACCAAGCATTTTTCGTCCAATTTTACCGGGTCTGAAATGAAACGTCGCTTCGTGGTAAAATCGATGAGGTGAGGCCAAAACACAAGAATAAAGTTAATATAAGTTATAAAAGGAATAAAGTTAATAAATTAGAAAGAATAAAGTTAAATCATTAAAGAATAAAGTTAATAATAAGTTATAAAAGGATACTTAACAAACAATAATTGCAGTAATGGATCAAAAGAGCGACCGCCCACCTGAATGCACGTCTCACAGCGGGTTTGGAGGGATCGACGAACTCTCTCGAATAGACGCGAAATTCTTGAAATGCAAGTTCCTCTTCAGGGTGTCATAGATGAGATAAGTCGAGACACGACAGATCGGACGAGCTTTGGGAGATTCCCAACGAATAGGCGCCTTTACGTTTCATTTGCAAGCAGGTAAACTATGACGAAACATACTTGGTTGGGTGTGTACTACCACCTCTTAAAGTTTGGCCCATCTTTATTGAATCACCCTCTATATATATATATATATATATATATATATATATATGTCATGAAGTGCTAATTGACCAAGACAAAACTACATAAGAGACATTTACCGGAACCCGTCGTACTTGAGGCTGCTTTGTACAGATTTAAAGCGTCTTAAGCACCTGGAACCTCAAACAAACTGTGAACATAATAGTAGTTAAGAGATGAATTGGAGCCGAAAATCGCTCTTTTAATGGATCAAGATTTTTTTTCCTGGCAGAAAAACAAATTGAGAGCTATCTTTGAGTGAACATTTTGGTGCCGTATTTCGGGAAAATGATATCCGGCAAAAATATAATTTTGAACTATACAAATAATGCAATAGCCCTGACAGAATGAAATCCATTAAAATGAATAGAATGCCGAGAGCAGGACATTTGCTAAGAACACACAACCGAAGAATCCCAAAACAAAATCTCTATGTCCACAAGAATCGATCGGCCGAGGACTTTGAGTTGTTATATTAAATATTAAAATATACACGACCCGACACAGAAAATGCAACACCATGAAAGAGCGAAGAGAGTCGGATGATAAAGGATACACATACTGAGACGACATATATAAATAAGTGATGTTCATTCCAGAAGGATGATGCAATACAGTAATGGCATAGACAGTGTAGTGACATGGCATGGCACATGCATGACATGGCATGATCATGCCATGGCATGATCATGACATGGCATGATCAGTAGGCACATCAGTAAGACCACATCTTGCGTTGATGCAAGCAGCAACCCTTCGAGGGATAGATACAATGAAGGTGCGGATAGTTTCCTGAGGGATGGATGACCATCCTTCACAGGTTTAAGGAGGGGACAGGATAGTTATGTCTGTGGCGGTTAACTATCGCCATTTATGCCACCTACACCAAAACGAACTAGAAGCGGCTCTTCTCTGTGTATCTGATAACTGAGGAAATCACTTACCATTTCCTGTTGTGGGACGCCTGACTTCCAAAGATTCCCGATGGGGATTCACACACAACTTTAACGCCGGTGACAGTATGTTGGCATGTGAAAGCCATAATTTCCGTCACCGGCATGTGTGAAAAACAATACGATGGTGCACACCGAGAACACGTGGCGTGCATGGGGGCACCCCCATGAATGAGCCCCAGACCGACGACGACCCATAAGAGGGTCGGTCACTCCTTCTGGGGCGTTTACAAAACTCAGTTTAGAAAAGAACTTTCATCTTGGCAGACAGAGACTCGATCCGAAAATCTCGATCGGTCGACTCCCTTTCGAACTTTGGAACTGCGCAGTCGAAACCTCCTTCCGACTGCTTCGAACTTAACGTTCCAACAATCAGGATTTATCCGCCTGCCGCAGAATCTCTCTGCCGAGTATTAGTATACTGTATATATATTTGTAAAATTTATATATGCTGTATATATATTTGTAAAATTTATATATGCTGTATATATATTTGTAAAATTTATATATGCTGTATATATATTTGTAAAATTTATATATGCTGTATATATATTTGTGAAATTTAATGTAAATAAATGTTATTTTACGCAAGTTAACGTTCTGCCTAGAGAACAAAACAACAACAAATGCCGGGGGATCGTGCTGGGCATTAGTACCGCATGTCAGGTTCAGCCCACACAAACAAACAAACATAAGCCCCGCACGTCCCATCTGGAGACAAAGAAGGCAAAGGAAACACCTGGATGTGTTGCAAAGTTTGTCTACTGATGGTAGCCGTGTGCGGTGCGCGTTATCATACTGGAAAACAGCATTTTGCAACAGCTGAAGGTAGAGCAGTGCCCCTCATCCACGTCGTACTGTCATTGTGCCTCCTATGCAAACCAGAGGTGACTGGCTATCGAAGCCAATGGCACCTTCAACCATAATGCCTAGTTGTCGAGTAGTATGGCGTTCGACCGTTCTTTTCCACGTCGCCTCCATACTCTCCAACAGAGACTGTCATTTGACAAACAGAACCGAGCGGAACACCCTGCCGTCCAAGAAGCCGTTGCAATCTCTCACGCGTGTCTTGTCGGCGATGCCAGTCTTCGCAAAGGACGCTTTGAAATTGGAATATTCAATGTACCCTGCAAATTCTACAGTTGTCATTTAAGTTGGACAGTATCGAAAATACATGTATTTGAAATACGTTTTCGAAATACATTTGTAATTTGGATTTTGTATTTTAAACTGAAAAAACTAAAGTATTTTGGTAATGTATCGAATTTGTATTTTCAAAATACATTTCTTCAGATTTCAAGTTATCGTGTGTAAACCGCAGGTGAGCGATTGGCAAAAGAAGAAAGGGCTATTCAGTATTTTATGTCTCGTTTTCTGAATTCGTTTCTGGGAGTCAATCTAAACAGCATTTTGCAACCGGGCGTCTATAAAGATGTTAATTAATGGGATGCTTAGCATGTGGGGTGGCTTTTCAAAAATGTAATGTGTTACTGTTTTTGTCTACTTTATAGAATATGTTCATTTACGTAATGCTATTGTTTGGTACATGGCTCCTTTCTGCCTGTGTATATAAAGAAAAGGGTCAAGAGAGCTTGAAGCAACTTTTTTCGGAAAGAGGCAATCCGAGCTCAGCTGTGCATTGGATTTCTTCTTTTTGATTTTAAGCGAATTAAAGAGATGCAGTGCAATTAGTTATTGCAAACACACGAGAAATGATGGAAGATACTGTTAGTGACGAAAACATATCAAAGGAATTAATGGTATATATGTGCACGGTGTTGTTGCTGTTGAGACCCAGACCGTCCGACCTACCAGGGAGGCTATATGTGCACGGTGTGGACTATTCGACCGAAAATGTTTTAAAGTGATATCTCTTGAGAATAATGGAAAAGTGAAGTCGGAATGCTAATTATGCAAACCACAATGTGAATTTATAAAGGGGACTTTTAAAGACACAATATATTTTAAAGCCTTCTAAAGGTAACACTGTAGTTTTATGCAATAGTACCTTGATGCTTGATTTAACAAGCATTTTTAGTCTCTTGGCATTCGTTTAATCAAAGTTGCACTATATTATAGAACACGTTTTATTGGGGGGGGAAATGCCACACTATTGCTTTTAGTAAGAATGTTTCTTTAAAACATCTATTTCTTTAAATCTGCTATGGTTAGTACTCAAAAGAATAATTTGGAGTTAGTATTATATTCCGGCTAAGGATATCTCATTATATTCGGGTTCACTAAGGATTTCCACTTCCGGTTCTAAAATTTTACTTTTACTTGAAACGTATATCATTTCAAAATTGACTATAAGCAGAGCTTATATGATAATTGACATGGATTTTGCACATCCAATTCTGGAGGAGGCGGGGGTGGTTCACTAAGAATTTTCATTTTCGGTTTTTTTGTTCCTGTCTGGTTTGAAAATTTGACTTAAAATATATATTTCTCAGAATTTCCCATGGGTAGAGATAATGACTTCTATGGATTAGATTCGGCATTAAATTAGGGGATTAAGAGACTCACAGTAGACTTTATTCAAAAATTTATATTTTATTGAAATATCTAATTCTTGAAATCTGCTATAAAACATAGCTTAGATGATGACTCATCCAATTCAAGAGTTGGTAGGACGTTCACTCAAGAAACTATCTTGAAACATTATTTTTCAAGATGTGATGAATTCAGCATTAAATTCGGGAAGAGATGGAGCTTCACTTCTGTGAATGATTTTGGATTTTCACTTGAAACATCTATTTCGAAGGATTAGCTAGACATATAGCTTAGATGATGACTGAATCGAAATCTAGAGATCTCGATAAAACGTGAATGCAAAAGAGAATTAAAATGCTTAATGGTTCAGTTCAAAATGAAATGTACAGGTGCGGAAAAAAACGCCCCACCCTCTGTTAATCGAGCATCGTTCATCGTAGAGAAAATTGAAAGATACCATTCGATTAAGAATAACATTCTCTACAAATTAATGTGCGTAAAATTTGCATAAGGGCCGTCTTCATATCTAAACACGCACAAACTCTAAAATTTTCAATGGCAACACCCAAGTTTGACAACATAGTTCGAATCTAGAGCAAAATTCAACCTGTGATACCAAATTTCAAGTTATTTGGGTGAAGCGTTTCTGAGTTGTGAGTATGTAAAATTTTGAGCTCCTAATGTTAAATTAGTTTCCTAGACTTCCATTCATATCTTCTGTAATAATTATCTGCTCACGCTGATTATTTGTATGACGTTACTACTAAACAACCCAAACACATTGACTTGATTTTTATTTTTGTGGAAATAATTGTTACTATGAAATATTAATTATGAAATCAATAATTAAAAAAATATGAATACAAACTTGGGCATGTTTTGATAAAAATCGATTCATAAAGACTTTTTATATGTTCATGTAAAATTCCAGGTATTTCCTCCCTCTAGTTCTTTCGAAATATTTAAATATTCAATGTTTAAATATTATTTAAATATTTTAGGGGGGTCGTATATTAGTTTAAAAAAATGACTACTTTGAAAAAATTATATTAATTGTAAGTTAATCTTTATTTAAGAAAATTTTTTAAGCATTTATTTTTACCCAGTTTTAATAAAAACTTTGTATAAACAGTTTTGTATAGATGCAACCTAATCAACGTAATTCTGCTACTGTATTGAAGGGTGAAAACTTGTATTGTTATAAATGGGATCTACTTATGTTACTGTCGATTAATAGTTCCGGAGCTACTGCGAGTTGATATCGCTTACAAAATGTGATAATTTATAATAAAAAATATTTATATAAAACAATAACAAATTATAAAATTATGTGATACTAAATACCATAACACGTAGCGTTACATCAAAAGACGAATTTGCATAATTGCGGTTTAGTATGATAGTTATTATAACAACCTAAGAACCTCTTATTCAAAGGTAAAATGATTCCATAATTTTATTCTCAATTTATTTTCGCTTATTTAACTGTATTACAAAGCAGATATTTGTTAGTGTCATAAATTGTTTTTGAAACAGCATTATAAAATAACATTTGAAAATAAGCATTTCATTCTTTATTTCTTCTTTCTTTCATTGACCCTGGCACGAATGCCTTACTAGTTTTTAGCAACGTACCCAGTACGACTTTTTACCCCTAACAATCGTGCCATATTTGAGGCTCACATAATCCTGTTATCAGCCGGCTTTCCATGCCGACTTGAAAACATGGGCTTCGCTGGGATTACAATGAACAAGAGCTACCCACCTGATTTCGGTTTTTAGGAATATCAGGTGCGTACTTCGAAATTGTAAGGTAACAATTCCGAGGGAGTACCTTGGAATTTTGGCGCGAAAGTTAGATTGAATTACGTGTCGGTAATATCGCCAGGGACGCTTTTGAAAATCGGGGGGCTTTATCTTTGCATTCAATGTATGTGAAAAGGAGAACTTAAAACCCCTTTGATAAGAAATGCAGGCGTGTATTTCTGAATCAAGGGAAAAGTCATAAAATGCGGCCCGGTCAGGTGTCGGAGAAAGCCGATGACCAACTCGCGAAAGGGGGCCAGCCCCCATTGATAAAGGAGACACTGCGGAGCGAGATATTGAAAGGAGTTTATTGTGGAAGGGGCCGCGATCTTTTGGAAAGCAAGGCGTATTTCTTACATTCAGTGAAAACGCAGGGAATCCCGCCTTTGATGCTGTAACGGGAGCAAAGGGGGATAGCGACACGTTTTTCGCGCGCTTTTTGAGCCTATATAGGTAGGAGCGCTCAAAAGGGGGGATGATTATTATTGCAGTTTTTGGACATGTGAGGAGTTCGAATGGAGTATCGCAGTTTGTGGAGACGACGTACGTTCGGTCCTGAAAGTGTGTGTGTGCGCAGGAGAGTTTAAAAGGTACGCCTAGATTGAGCAGGGACGCCATCACGAGAACTTCAAAAATCGGTATCTCGTGATTTTAATTGCATTTTTATCTCCCTATTCAAAATTTAAGTGGTGCTCAGAAGCACCTAGCAGTGGGTAAACTCACTCCCCCTCTCTCTCTTGATTAAGGAAGGTAAAGGCGTTTCGCCGCCCATGATTAGAATAACGACGTAGTGATTGAAATGCTTGTCCTTGGGACTAAATAAACTTGTTTTTGTTAATTAATGAATCCTTTTTATTTTGAAATGAGTATTATTATTTATTCATGTGTGGCTCTGTTACAAGCTCTGCCGACAACTAAGTCGACCGGGCAACGAGCCGGAAGATCAACGGCCACCCAAATACAGTTTAGTAGGGAAAGTTTATCCCTGAGCAGCACCGGCTCGGTAACAGAATTACCCACTACAGGCCCACTGCGGCACTGCCTTAGTAACACACACACACAAGACAACACCACACACAGCCATGAAAATGCTCACCCTCTTATGCAGGAATCGAACCTGCGACTCTTTGGCTGTGAGGTAAGCCATAATGCTGAATGTCAAGAGGATAGTTCAATAATTTACAACAGTGCTGTGGTCAATCAATAAAACATCGCCCTTCAAATTGCGGATTTCAATATGGAACTGATCCCCGAAAATTGCACATTTCGGAATATTGAATATCTTCAGATATAAAGATAGAAACGTCGTGAAAATTTGAATTTGGACTCATTTGGGGATCTAGAACTTGTGAGTGACGTCATAATTGGGTGTTGCCATTGCAAATTTCAAAGTGTATGCGCGTATAGATATGAAGACGGTCCCTTATACAAATTTTACGCACATTAATTTGTCCGGCCATCCAATCAACTGCTCTGAGTCCTAGGACAAGTCGGGTGGCTTGGGCTTTCGGCACATTAATTTGAAGAGGATATTATTCCTAGTCGAATGGTATCTTTCAATTTTCTCTATGATGGACTGTTATGAGGGAAACCCTCTTTTATACTTTACACTGATTATTTATTTATTCTATTTTTCAAAGCTTATTATATTTATTTAAATTATTATATTTCTATTTAAAGTTATTATTTACATTTGACATTATATTTACCTTGGCCTGATCGTATAGAATTTAACAAAGTTACTTGTATTATACTATAAAAAATTTTCTTTTCTTATTTCTTTTACGGTTCTTATTTCATTTTCCCTGCTGAGTTTGGTCTGTGTTAGACTTACCAAAAATACATTTCGATATCTTTAACTAACTCTAAAAAGTCCACTCACCTTGAAACGACCTCATTATAAATAATAATAGCACAGCCAACACTAAAGAATGACAACCATTATTATTAAATTAATAATTAACTTTCATTTGTAACACTTAAAAATTTAAACATTAAATTCAATAAACTTCCATTAAGTGTGTGGTCCATTATTCCATTAAGTGGTAAAGGTTTTTAGTGCATTGCATTGCAATATAAAATTAAATCAATTACATTTTAAATTCAATTCAAGAATCCAGGATCATTATCTACTCTGGTCTGAAGACCAGAGTTAGGTCTGCCAAGACTGTCCACCACCAAAAATGCAAATGTTAAACTTAAAAATAACAAAAACAAACACCAATAAAAATTCAAGTAACAAATTCAAGGATTGCAATAGCGATGTGAGCACCACTAAAATGGATTCATAAAAGTGGTTGAAATTAAAACTCATTTGGTGAAACTAAAGGGGGAGAAACATCTCCCTAGTTGATCTGTGTTGACAATTTATAATCATTATCTTGACGACACAAAACCCGTTGACACGTCGGAAAAAAATATGGAAAGATGGATCATTATTGTTGAAGTGAGGGTGGGTAAAAGGAATGACACCGGTGATTAAATATTTGGAGACCACAAGGATGATATCGTTGATTTTTGTACCCTTGAAGCATGAAACACACTCTGCTGATCACACACTGTTGCGAATCACACACTACACTCGCTGGTGTCGGCCACTTCTGTAAAGCTGACCACACACATCCTGTTGGTTAGACACTAAAAAGGGATGTCACAAATGACTAATACTTGCAGATGGTTAATATATTTGGAGAGCACCTGCAGAAAGACGAACACCATCTCAAGTACCGGCAATTGAAACATAATCGCCACTTTGACGAGGATCCCTGCAGATGCGCTGGAACTCAGAGGCAGGCATTTTCACAATGACACTACAGTTGGTTTTCAGGGATACCAAGATGCTCAGTTTCCAAATTCATGAGCTTCATAATCGGTCATTTTTCTGTATTAGGAGATTCAAAGGCAAAAGTAACTCTCGGCCCTCCAAATTCTGCCGACCTTCTTCCAACGCCGACCAGGAGATGACTAACTCTTAGCAACACGCTTGCTTCCCAAGCATCGCCAAACTTGGCGAGTGCATACCCGCGCCTCACGCATACAGCGCGGAATAAATACGATGTTATGCCAAGAATTGCGAGGCGGCCACGAAAGCTGGAACGAAATGCCCTCAGATCTGCACCAAACTGCTTAAACTCTTAACTGGGAGCTAGGACAAATAATAGAACCTCCAACTATGGGCCAATGAAATAATGTCACAGTATGAAGATAACAACCACACCTAGAGATTGGAGATGGTGCTCTGTTCTGGACGAAACTCTATGAACTTTCTCCATTTCATTCATCACAATACTATAATAATAATTTATTTTATTTAAAAATTATGACCATGGAGCTACAATTCATAAACTTTATGCTTAAAACTTCATCGAAAAAAATCGTCCTTCTGTTTATAAAATCAATTAATATTTCATTCATATCAGCCATGCAGACTCCATGGACTGAATTATTTTGTGTTAAAGAAATACAGCGATTCTAATACAACTCATTCTACATATTTTGCTGTTAACATTTTACATAGGTGAAAAATAGGCTTAGTTGTAGAAATAATCAAATTTGAATGAGAATTTAAACTCAAATAGATTGTCATTGTGTTGTTTTAGTATGTAGATGCACAGAATTTAAGCAGAAATAAAGTAGTTTTAGGATGGATACAACACTCAATATGAATTAAAAAGAACTTTAAAAAATCACGAATTTGAAACAAGATGGATGCCATATATCATTTTGAAGTGGGTCATGTGATCGTTTCATATCATGGTCACGTGATCGTTTCATATAAGATGTGTCATTATTATTTTAATTTTTATTTAAAAAACTACTGAATATATTTAGCTGAATTTTTTTTTATATATTTTATGGAACAATTTGACTATTACCTAAAATTTTCGAAGCAATTTATGAATTTTAAATCCGCTTAAAAAATGTTAGAAAAATGAGGTCCCATAGGGCTCAATGTATTTCATTTTTTCAACCCGGGTTCAATCCAAAACTAATTGTGTGATATTCTTCATTTATATTCCCATAGGTCCTACAGACCGTCTGAACAACATACTAAAATTTCATTTTGATTAAGTCATTTTTACGGCAGTTATCGTGCTAACGGACAGACAGACAGACAGACAGACAGACAGAATGAACAAAGTCATAAACACTTTTCAACTTTGTTGTAAAGTGTTAAAAATGATAACAATATAGCCAATGATAACAATATAACAAATGATAACAATATAAAGATAACAATATGATATAGCCTTCAGAGGGGGATAAATCGCCGAAATATTCAAAAACAACAAATAAATTTAGAATTTTGAGGGGAAAAGGGAAAATAACGAATTTTGAGCTATTATTAAATTTTGAACCGTTAATTAAAGTATAATCATAAAATCCCGGAACGACGACCGATTGACAGAGGGTGGGCTTTCCGCAGCTCTTCAAGCCATCATTTTCTTCTTTTTAACACAGAGTGGAATAATAATAGCATCCAATTAGTTTTAAATTGAACCGGGTTGAAAAAAGGAAATACATTCAACCCTATGGGACCTCATTTTTTAAACGCTTTTTAAGGGATGTTAAAATTCACAAGTTGCATCTAAAGTTTTAGGAAATATTTAAATGATCGCATAAAATATATCAGAAAAAAGAATTCGGCACAATATGTTCGGCAGTGTTTTAAATAAAAAATAATAATGACACCCATATAATAGGAAGAGATCACGTGACCCACTTCAAAATAACATTGGGCATCCATCTTTTTCCCAGAGATATTTACAGTCATTATCAGCGATATTTATCATTCCCAGATATATTTATTATTCCCAGAGACATTTATCATTCCCAGAGATATTTACATTTTAATCGTGATATTTACAGTTCTTTTAAATTTATATTTTGTGTTGCATCCGTCCTAAAACCGCTTTATTTTTGCGTCATTTCTGTGTATCTATATTCTGCTCCAACGCAATTACAATATTTAGTTTAAATGATCATCAAACTTTGATTATTTCTACAACGAAGCCTAATTTTAACGTATGCAGAATGTAAACACATCAAGCTCTTAGACGAGTTGTATAAGAATTGTAGCCTTGATTTTATATGGAGAAGCAGATAATTTTATATCATTGCCTTTTTCGATGAAGTTTTAAGCATAGAGTTAAGAGGTACTTTTATCTCCATGGTTTTAAGATTTTAAGTAAAATAAATTATTGTAATATTGTGACAATTTAAAAATATCATCGCTGAATGAAAGGAATGGAATAAAAATGTATGAATGAAATATTGACTGCTTTTACATAGAGAGCCAGGCGATTTATATTTCGATGATGTCATATGAGTAAAATTCATTCTTTTTTCGATGAAGTTTGAAGTTTTCAAATATAATAAATTATTGTAGTTCTGTGATAATTTTAAAAATATCACCGCCTAATGAATTGCATTTAAGAGATGTTTAAATAAAATTGCATTACAGTTGGAAAGTGTATCGTAATCGATGCTTTATGCATGATTGATCTTTCTTGTTTATTATATCTGTCAGTCATATAAAATATGTTTACCTATTGATTCATTTATGTTCACTTTATTACAATGGAGATCTAAAATTTCAAACAGTTCAGTCTTTTAAACCATACTTTTTAATACGTTCTAATTCTTTTAAAATTCCAAGGCAAATATAAGGTATATTTCCAATAAAATGAATAAACAAATATTGTATTGAAAATTCAATCCAGCCCAATACACAGGGCTGCTTAATTTTTTTAAATGTATTTTCAATTCTCTAAATTTGAAAAGCCTTTTGTGCGCTAAAACCTACGTATTTTGTATCGAACCCCCGCATGCCTTCGAACACGTCGATCATAGCGTGGTGCCGTGTACCACTGGAATGATTCCGATGCCCTTCTTCAACCCATATTCTCCAATTCCATTGCACAGTCTACGCGTGTTTCAAACCACCCAGCCGTACGTAGGCTTAAAATGAATCCCAAATGCTAAAACCGACTTCGGCGTCTTCGGTTAGTGAGGGTTGCTTTTTGCTATATAATAATTTTGAGAATTTTGATTTTAATATAAATGGGTTCAGGAGTCTTTTTCCATAGTTATTCTCTTTTTTAATTTAGTTATCCATTTTTCATTTCTTTAGGGTTTTGATAATCTTCTATTCCAAATTGTATTCCACAGTTACTATGTTCCAAATGGCGAAAATTTGTCTTCTTAGATTATAGAAATTTAAATTTGTTCAAATTGGCTACTTTGTGGTTCCAATTATTACCCTTTATATTCCACTTTAATTTCATTCTAAATTTGTTGTTTTCGGTTGAGAATTCGTTGATTTATCGCGATTTTTCATTTTTATTCTATTTTCAGCTTCTTTTTAAATTTTCAGAATCGTCCATTATTAAATTATTGCCGAATTCGCATATTCCAAATCGTTTCATTTCATTTCTTTATAATTTTCGTCTGCTTAAAAATTTCTCTTTTCTTCAAAATTTCGAATTTTTGATTAGGTTGGTTGGTTGGTGTCGTGTCCATAAGAGGTCAGATCGAACCATGTGCAGATATTACTGCCATAGCGAGATCCACAATCTTCTCATTATAAAGATTTCCCTGGAAAGGGAATTCGCCAATGCTTTGCAAAGCCGCAAGTATAGCTGGACAGTCAACCATGCGTTCCAGCGTAAGCTCTTCCTCTGGGCAGTTTCTACAGTATTTGTATGCCCTCCGCATTCATTTCCATGCCACCAAGGTGTCTAGTTCTTAGTCTGGCAATTGTCCGTATTCGCATTTATTACACAGACCTGGTGGTCCAATCCTATAGGTTTCACTCTAAGTCTGTTTCTAGCGATAGCATTAACATCGTCAAGAGGGAGAGATGTCTTTATTTAAGTTCCTTGGCCAATTCATCGCCGTCAATTCCTACATGTGCAGGCCTCCGCTGCAGCTTTCCCATTTTATTAATTGCATCCATGTGTTTGTGAATGCATCGCGGGAGCCCATGTTGCATTGCCTCCAGGGCAGCTCGAGAGGCGCAGAAAATTATCAAAAAATCCGCGAGCTCGGTCCGCATCTTCGAAGGAAATATGGCGTCATGAATTGCTCTGAGTTCACATGTAAAGTTGGAAGCAATGTTACCTGCTCCAAAGCCTTTTGGTACCATTTGGCATAGTAGTTGATTAGTTGGTCGTAATATTAAAATCGTCTGTCGTTAATTCTTTTATCGTTCATCGATAGTTTGGTTTACAATGTGTGGCAGCCATGTTTGGCAATATATAAATAGATTCAAGCTCTTCTCTCTCCTTTTGATTAGAACTAGGGATGTAGTCTTCTAAAGCTGTTATTTTTAGCGCTTCAGCGCGAGTCAAACGAAGTTCGAGTTAGGAACGAAATGATGCGTTCTATTATCCCCGGCTAAGCCTGTGTGCCTTCTCCAAGATGAGGGCGGCTGTGTGTGGTTTGTGGACAGCATTCCTTGGTAGCTTTGTATTTAAATTCTTCCCCCATGTTCTCTGCTGTTGTTTTGTCTAGAAGCTGTGAGAGCCGGCCGTTTGTTGCGTCTAGACTCACAGACTGACTGGAGATGTTTGGAACAACACTAGTCTGCCATTTCCTGTAATATTTATGTTGATCCAGGATGCTCCGGGATTTATGTGATGTCAGCCAAATAAGTTTTGCCTGCAATTTGTTTATCCTGACAAGCGTGAGCTCTTTTTATGAAGAATGGAATTGTCATTTCCGTAGCTTGCAGTAGTAGGACATATGCTTTGCATTCCATTCTGATGCCTAAAGTCCTCCGCTACGGTTTGGATGAATTATTTGATTTTGGTATTACTGAACGTCCGGCTGATTCGGACCGATCGTTTTTCCAGATTTCTACTGGACATGAATATGTAAAATCCCGCGCCATGGTTTTTCTCTTGAAGTGTTCTTTGGATCTGCTTCACGTTTGGTGACTGCGTTTCTGGTGACACTGCCTCCCGCCGATCGCTGCTCTTCCTGGACCCTTGGGAATATCTTTAAATGTTAATTCCAATTGTTTCTGTCACTTTTACATTATTTTAAAGTTCAATTAACCCTTTCGGGACGGCGGCATTCCGGAGCTGTCGCGGCCCAAAGGACGACGCGCTTCGCTTCCGAACTGGTCGAAAAAGACGGCGCATTTTTTGCGCTAAGCCTAACTCTCGAAAAAAATTCACTAAAATTCACCTATTCAACACAGAAATCTACTTTTTACAGGAATAAATGAAATATTTATGTTCTATTTGATGTATAATTTTCATATAAATCTGAATACAAAATACTCGTTAGTTGCTCCCATTCTTTTATCCGAAATAAACGAATAATTTCACTGCCTCTAAAACCCAAACAAAAAAAAATACTCTCTTATATTCCTATGATTCACCAACGAAATCATAACGCTGAAATAAAAATAAAAACCGAAACACAATTATAAAATTGTTGATGCTACGAGAACTGCTCTGTTTGTTTATGTTACAAAATGATTTTCACCGCTCCAAATGGAGAAATAATTCATTCGATCCTCTTCTACCAAGGTCATGCCTCTGCAAAATGCATTGAAGTTAGTTCCATGGACAAGTAACGCCATCTAGTTCACAAATTAAAACGTTCTGCGTACTGGCACTTATGCGTGCCACTATCCACTTGATGTAAAATTTCCTCTGGCCCGAGTGAGTGCCGCTCGTCCTTGAATGTATGTTCGCATCTGGCACCTATGCGTGCCGTTCGTCGCGAAAGGGTTAAATGGGTATGAGTAAGAGCCCCTTATATATATATTTTAAGTTCCGGTTCCTGGTTTATTTTTTTATGTGATTTTTCTTTGGGTTTTAACTTTTAGTTGGGATATTTATTATGCTTTAAATTTCCTTTTTGGCTAACTGGTGTTCTTTTTTACTCTAAATTATAGTTTGGCAAATAATTCTATAATTTTAAAACTTAATTTAAACATTAAATGCTGTTTTCTTTAACTTTTAATATTCTAACATTTTTACTACCACTATACGACCGGCCCATTTATTAATTCAATTTATTTATTTAATTTATTTATGATGTTTAATTTGATTTGTTTGGTTAATGAGATGCAAATTTTAAAAATTCTTTAAATTTGAAGATAAATTTTAATAAACGTTAGATTTGGGAAAGAGTAAACTCTGTGTTCTCTCTCTCTCTGTACCTTAATGTGTTTTTATTTTAGGAAAGTGCCATTTTAATGTTTTGCAGGATTACATATTTGCAAACTTGGAACAACTGGACAGTTGGCGTCTTTTTAGTTTATTTCAGATACTTTTCAGATTTCGAGAACTTTAGAACTTTGCAAAAATTTTAGGTACATTACAAGTTTTGCAGCTTTAGAATGTTTTAGGTATTTTGCAATGTTTTTAGAATAATAATATTATCAAGTTCTTCTTCCATTCACCCCTTTCAACATTAGGCATCTCTTTCACGACAGTGTCCTCTGAAACGAAAAGCAGAACAGACAGTAACAACTGTTAATAACATCCGTCGTCTCCATTCATTTTATCCCGCGATCTAATCACGCGACCTACCTGCATTTCGAATTATTTGCATACATCGGTCAGCTGCGTTTGTCTCGCAATCTGCATAATTATACGGCCAAAGCTTCATAATGTTGCATTTTCTGCGTGTATATATATACACATTTAATGTCAACTACATAATGGCGCGACTGCCCTATTGACGACGTCATGACCACTGGAATTTTGTCATTTTTCCGAGACACTTGTGTCAAAATGTCCTCGAGAAACATTCAACGTGATTGAGTTTTCGAGCTGCGACAGACACGAGAAACATTCGACGTGATTTCACTCCTGGATTCATCGACGCCAAAGGAGTCCCATGCAGACAGTCAGAACGAATTGGAAAATTTCGAGGTCTGAATTCATTTCATAAAAGTTTTGAGACTTGGCTCTATCGTGGGATTCAGTTATTGCTCAATGATATCCCAAAATGCGCCAGTGTTTCTTTCAGCCCTTTTTGGCCTTAAAATTGAGAGGGGGGGCAGATCTTCTATTTGCCTATTATAAATGTATCGAAATGCTGCCCCATAAATAAAAACTAGGTTAACATAAAATGCTGAAAAAACACTCATTGGAGAAGTTAACTTACCGTGAAGTTGGAGGCGAGCGTCACGTTCACCTGTCCGTAGTGGTAGTGCGTTTGGAGTCGCGCGTCCCGAGACAGTTTCCACATTTCCCGGTGTGTGTCGTTGAAGCGGGCCCGCACCAGAAGAGAGGCCCCTTCCTCCGTCTCCAGGGCCAGGTACCAGAAGCTGAGGCAGTAGGTGAAGTTCGGATTTCCGTAGAGCAGGGGGCTCTCCAGGGTGCTGCTGACAGGACTCGGGGTGGAGAAGACGTCCATGTACACGAAGCCATCTAGGGAGAGAAAAACATCCATTTCATTCACATTGAAAATCAAAACATTTCGCAACCCAAGAATATATCCCAGCAACCCAATCTCTTGAGTATTGCAGCACGAATGTCGCGCCAACCACCAGTAGATGCCAGCTGGACTCTTAGAACAGCGAGGCATCCCTTTCCCCGTTGTAATTTGAAGCTGGAAGAATGCGGTCGTGGCCAATTCCTTTAATTTCCCCCGTGGCCCCTTATTGGAGTTTCAAATGAATAAAATTAAAACCGTTTTAAACATATGTAAAAGGAAATGTTCGATACATCATACATATTAAAATGAACCTTTTTCATTGAGGAAGCAAATTCCTTTTGATGGGTGTATCCTTGTAGTCAGTGGACGTGGAAGTCGATGGACGTGGCAGGATTTTTCGGAACGGACCGCACCATCCCTAAAATTCAACTGTTGCTTTTCAAACACTTCGATGAGACGAAGTTCGACGTTCAACTTTGATTAGACGGGGTCATTCGGCTGCTATACGATTCTTTCGTGGAAATGAGGCGAGAAAACGACTTCCTAGATTCAAGGTCAGTTTGAAGAACTTGTTCCAAATGGACCTCATTGGCGGACCCCTATCCAACATATTTAAAGTCAATAGAAAATTCTATGACTCACCCTGTAAAAAGGGATAGATGAGTGCGATATGCTCAGTTAAGTTTAAACAACAGTCATTTTTGCATATTTTCTTACGTATTGCTGGCATTGAGTGATTTAAAATTATCTTTTGAAACTTAACAGGAATAGGTTGGTAGTGAACTGGGCACCGGTCATCAAGCCCTGGCTTTAATACGGTGGTTGTGAACATCTGGTGTAGCCGTTAGGAGGCTAACAAGAGCACAAGGCGAGGAACGACTTGAACTATATGGATGGGCTGCGCGAGGACGTTTATCGTTCAGAGTCCTCTATTTTGAATGTGGCTTGATGAGAATGAGTTCTTTGAAAAGGTGTGTAGAACAGTTAGAAGGGAACCGAGCATGAGAAGGGGGTTATGAGCTTCTATTATCTCCCACTGCGATCCAGAAAGGATCGGCTGATGAAAGGATGCGAGATGTTTCAACAGAGCTGATGAAGGGAGCCTTGTTTTGTGCGAAACGCCGATACGAGGTTCTTTCAGAGTGGTGAGTGGGTTGTTGTTGAGACCCAGAACGTCCGACCTACCAGAATGATGTAAGGTAACTGTATGGACGGCCGGGAAGTGCCATCCAATTTAGACCGGAACCTAGTGGGGGAGGCATCCACAGGGACCGTACCCTCTTTCCCCTACCACCAACCTCTCGGAGGGACTTACGGACCCACATATTTAACGTAATCGTACTCCACATAAACACGGCGGTAGTTGTGGCAGCGTGCAAATCCAGCGCGCAAACCACCGGGCTACCGCGCCCGAAATGTGCCAACAGCACGCGGTGTTCCGATGTCTGAGTGGGTGAATTCTCGAGTTCATAATCCATTCCTTCCGCACAGATCTCATCCGGAATGGATTATGAACGTGTAGAAGTGTTCAATGTTGAGGGTTAAGGGCCAGTTCCTACAGGAACCGTTCAATGGAATGAAATCTCAGCTAAGAATGAAGAAAGAAAATAGAATGAAAGGTTTCGAAAATGCCAGTGAATGGGATTAGAGTGTGAAATAAAATGTATAATAAGTGGAAGGGTGGACTGAAAACGGAATTAGAAAGCATATGTTAAATCGCGCTTTTAGGATGATTCATTTTCTTTTCAAACTTCTAAATAAATCTTGTTTGACAATATTAATGTCAGGATCCTAATGCGAGTCCGAAGAAGCATCCAGCGGACTCGCATTAGGAAGCATCCAGCTGGACGAAGATCTCTGACATTGGACGTACTAAATTGGATGTAATTGGATGCACCAAACCACTATCGCGTGAAATAAGATCATTTCACTAAAGAAGGGGGTAAGGGAAATGGAACGTTTAAATTGAAGTAGTTGGAAAGCCTGTCTTTCGTGTCACTGGAATATTGACTGCAATGCGACGTTTAAACGACAAGGAAGTCGAAATGCTTTTATAAATGAGAAGGGAATTCTCACCTCCCAGAACTTGATAGGTGTGGTCCTTGACGGTGGCCGGCTTGGTGTTGCCTGCCGGCAGGCGCCACTTGGGACCGGTGCTCGAAGAGTTCACCACTCGCCAGCCGCACAATTCCCGATCGAAGGAGCAGTCCGCTGCAAAAGACCGTAGCAGTAGGTAAGATAAGAATAATGGCTTCATTTGGAATATCCATTCCGAAAAATTCTTATACTTTTTATTTTCAAAAGAACATTTTTGATAGAAAGTTCATTTATAATTTGGATACGATTTAAATCAAAAGCCATGCAAAGTTCTATTGCTAATAATAATTATATATATATATTACTATCGTAATACCCGTTAAAAAATCGACCATGTCACAGAAATATACACCACTTATATATATAATTGTGAGATTTTACATGTTTCTTATTTTGTTGTTAAACGATTAGAATTATTTAAAGTCGTGTCATCTTTTTAAAGTTTATTTGAATTATTTTTTTAATGAGTCTGTCTCAAGTAAAGGGGGCTGATTTTAAATATTTGGCGAATCAAACAATTGGGTGTGCGTTACCCCTAAAGTGAACTTTCTTACCAATCCACCCTTATATCCATTTTGAAAGCTCTCTCTCTCTCATCTCAAATTATGTTTTACCATCATTTCACATTTCGAACATTTGGGTCTCAAGCACCCGCTTAAATGAACTTTGAACTTTTTTCCGCAGAATCCTTTTATGGAACGATTAACCAGCGAGTTCAATTTCCAGTCTCTCATGCTACATTTCGAACGTTTAGGTGTAGACCAACCATCCTGCCAATTAAACTTTTATGAAAACTCCGATTTTTCGCGGAATATTTTTCGAACTCTTGATCCATGAACCCCATTTCAGATCTTAAAAGAAGGCGTTTCTCATTTATTAGGCTATTCGAATATTTAGGTGTGCAGCACCCTTAAAGTAGTAAACATTAAAACATCGAAATTGCACATTTTAGTTTCTACCCATTCACCCAAATTAAAGTCTCTATCTCATCGCGTAGTATAGATTTCAGATTCTGAACATCCCCCAAATGAACATTTTTAAAGAATTTGGTTCTCCGCGAGTTTGTATCGGATAATGTCCCGCGTCTGACTATTTATTCGGGAAATGCCTCAAATGGGCGTGACAGACGAACACGCCTAATAAATGGATGGCTGTCTTTATATCATTATATAATGCATTTGTAGATGGATAACGTCACTTTTTAAAAGCACAGAGATAACTTAAAAAACAAGCAAAGCTTACCTTGGTGAACACTGGCCTTGAGAGGTTTAACTGTAAAGAAAAAGAAAAGAACATTCTTTAAATAATTGGTAAGCCTTCTCTTTTTAGACTTCCGGGAAAGTCGAGTTTAGGATTTTTTTTTTTTTTTTTAAATATTCAGGAGACTGAAACACGTGGTTTGGACACACAAATAATTGGATTTTTACAGACAGTTTGTCCTCTATTTTGGCTTTCAAATCCATTAAAAACAAATCAAAATATTTACATGAAATTAAACAAATTGCTTTTTCGACCTCTAAATTAATTAATTTACAATGGGTAAAGGCCATGCTGGAACGCTGGGAAACGAAGTCGCTGATACCCAAGCTAAAATTTCCACCAAATCTGGTGAACCCATCTCTGTTCCATTCCCTTACTCCCTTCTTTCCTATACTTGTGAAACATTCCTTCTCCGTGACTGGCAATCCCTTCTTAACTCCTATAGATCCCCTCGTAATCATGATCCTGCCCGCATTCTTTCATTCCTCCCTTTTGTTAATCCCCGTATTCAAATTTTTAATAAATACATTATTTATTTTATTACTGGTCACGGCCCATTTTTGGACTACCTTTACTTCTTCAAACATAAAAAATCATCCAACTGTCCCTGTAACGCCTTTGGCGATGTTGATCACTATGTCTTCTCCTGCCCCTTTACTAAAGATTATCATTTGAAAAAACCTCTCCAAGGACTTTCAGCGACTTGGTTTTCCCAGGTTTGCTCCAACAAAATACTCCTTAATAAACTGAAAGGCTGTATTCTCGGGCGAGAGCGGTATCTAACAAAATTAAATGACCGGTCTGATGGCTTCCCTGCTTCCCTGCTACTTGTGATCAATAACCCCCCCCCCCTTTTTTTTTTCTTTCTGTTTCTGATCCAGGGAAATTGTCTAATGGAAGCACTGTTTTGTGTATCTTGTCCTTTTGTTGCTTTGTCCTTTTTTTTTTAGCTGTGATGCTGTACCTATATTGTAATTGCCCATGTGTTTGAGCAGTGTTATTGTCTTTGTATCGTCCTTACACAGATTATAATCAGCCACAATTGTTGAATCATCACGAATTAAGTTATGTTACATCAGTCTTAATACAACCTAATATCAAAAAGAAATTATGTTAAATCTTCATCCATCCATGTCAACTCTTCTATACCAAAAATGTAAACAACCATCTAAAAACATTGTTACAAACTACAAAAAACCTACAGCACTTGTATATAGCTGTATTCTTGTTACCCTATCCTTGATGATGTAACCTCCCTTTTTTAGTTTTAATAAACAGGTGTTGGTTGTCCCGGGCAGACGTTCGGACCCATGGCGGACGGCCTCCGCTTTCAAAAATTTTCCCGGCCATTCAATTTGCTGCTCTAAGTCTTCGGACGAGCCGGATGGTCTGGGCTTTCGACACAAATAATTGGAAAAGGGTATTGATTGGGAAAAAAAGTGAAGCCATCGCGAAGAACGATGTTTCGAGGACCGAATTCAATATTTAACCTTTTCAAAAACTCAAATCGTTCCAAAATGAAATGAAAATATTGAAGTTTGCATTGTGAGCCTTTTGAAATGCAAACACAAGGTTTTTGCAAAATGTATCGTCAAATGATATCAAATGTATCGCCAAATGATACCAAATGTATCGCCAAATGATACCAAATGTATCGTCAAATGATACCAAATGGATCGCCAAGCGTACCATACCAACAGAGAGAAGAGTTTTTTCCATATATAAGTGACTGTTGGTGCATGGTAAGTCGTAATTATACAAAACTATTACAGAAGTTATCTTTACTCGTGAATGAAATGAACTAGATCTACGAGAATGATGTTAACCGATGGCTCGCATAATATTGCATGAAAAGGGAAAGATTTCCTTTTCATGCAATATTATGCGAGCATTTGCTTTATTTCATTTTTATAGAATATTTTTGATACATTTATTGTGCAACTTCCTGAGAACAAACAGTTCGTGATAGCGCCCTAAAGTGTGTGTCATACTTTTTCGAATGAAAACTGGCATCAAAAAGAGTCTTCTGAGGACCATCATACAATTCTCTAATGATTTTTTTTCAAAATGTCACTTGAAAGCTAGGGAGGGAGTTCAAATCAATGATTGTGTGTGTCCAATTGAATTCGTTCGTGAGACGCACAGGCATCACCTCCAATACGTTCGATTCGCGTGTAGAGGCACTCGAAAATAATTTTTGTCCCGTATATTGTAGTCTGCATAGAGGGAAAATAAAAAGTTTCGGTATAGTTCTGAGAAGAAGGGTCGAAAGTCACCCTCTTTCGAACAATGAGTCGAGTCGAGAATCTGCCATCGAATGAAAGAGACGTTTGCGAAACATTGAAAAAATCTTCGAGTATAAGTCACCGCTTTTAATTTCACTTTTCACTTTCTCCCATTCTAAAATAGAAAGAAACTATTCTTTTCCCGAAAATTTTGGATTGTGATACCAATGTATGTTTTAGGACCTCTTCACGTTTAGACTATTTTGAGACTATTTTTTAGACTATTTTTAGAGCTGTCGTCCATTTCTTGAGTACACTATAGCTGTCCATGGATTTTCACGAAACTTCGCCCACATAAAATCTAGAACGCGATAGAATTTTTTGAAATTCGATCCAACACTTCGAAATCTTCTATTTTGCGAACAGGACGCATTTGGGCGGAATCGGGCAGGAAAGGGTTTATCAATGAGTTTCAATCATTGTCATGAAAAATGTTTTGGGTTCGTGACGTCATCAGGCAAGTGAGGCGCAAGTTTTCAAGAAAGTATTCATCGGAATGTGTCCTTTAGAAACGCGATCAACGAAACAGATTTCGCAAATATTTTCTTGCAAAAGAATCGGCAAGCTACTTAATGGATGGTGGTATGAGAAAGTCGGGTGAGGTCACACTCTCGGTCATTATTAAAAGCACTCCATTAAAGATCTTGTTGCGTTTATTTTCAGATCTTCTAAACGAATTCACCATTTTTCCTTCCCTTCAAAATTCGAAATGAATTCATTGTTATTGTGTATTTCGGCGATTTATATCTTATGAACGTTTATTGACCCCTTTCCGTCGTCCCAACATTCGAAAGATCGGCAAAACGTTCTCTCTCCAACCTTCTCTTTCCCTTTCGTTAAGACGCTTTATTCAGTAGATCGAAGAAAAAATTTTAAGAGGGAAAAGCTCCTTCCCCAGCCAGGCCCCCCACATCAAATTGTGGGACGGGGTACCAGGTAAAGCCGTGGGCCCCATGTAAATGGATGAGTGATTACCCCCCACCCCTGTATCCAAAGTATTTTCGACAAACTTGACTATAATAAAATACTTTTAGCTGAATCTTTTTAAATAATGTAAAATTGCATTCTTTAGTTACAAAATAGTAAGACACAGAGGTAATAACAATCACTTAAGAAAAAAAAAATTCATCAATAAAATAAAAAAAAAATCTATCCAAAATATCTCCCAATATCATTATTTGATCAACTTTTCATCCTACTGCCACCCTTTTAATAAAATCAAGATAAGATACTTTGATTTTGTGTACCAATCGATTTTTCGTATCAAAATCTCATGCAAAGTTTCTGGTTTTTGCAATAAACAATTTTTACTTTTATATAGTGACCGCCGGTTATAAGATTCAGTGGTTATAAGAAACAGCCGTTTATAAGACCCAAAACGACAGAAACAAATACAAACTTCGTTTTAACATTAAAATTGTGTCGCTTATAAGAAACACGATTCCGCTTATAAGAAACAGTTTTCTACAGAATTTTTTTTGATTTCCTTGCGACGCGGGTGTAAAAAAAAAATCGATTTGTTTAAGGTTAACTGAAGGACGAGTTGTTATCTCTTGTCTCTGGGTGTACGGGAAGGGGGTGGGAGTTTGCTATGTAACAAAGGATGACAGAAAATTTCTCCGTAGAAAGGCTTAGGGGGAACAACCCCAAACCAGTAAGAAACGAGTTTTAATCTTTTGGCAGTTAAGGAAACGTACTGATAAGGAAAGGCATCTTTGCTTATGCACTCAAATAAGATTCGTTCAGCTTTAGTTAGTCATTTTATGTTTTGCTAGTGGAAGCATGTCGCAAAAGAGAAAAACCCTTACTTTGCTTGAAAAGGAAAGTTTACTTAAAAAGTATGATTCTCTACCTCCGTGTAGTCAATAAGTAAGAAAATAACCTTGCTTGATGCTATCCATATGATCGCAGGCGCATGGAAAAAGGTTTCTGACATATGCTTTTAATTGCTTCCGTAAAGCAGGATTTTTGTAAAATAATGTCGACATACCAGCAGAAGATGAAGAAGAATTAGAAGCACCTTTCGAAGAATGGATTCACATCAACGAAAATTTACAAACATCTGAAGAAAACAGAGATGATAATATAGTGCGGAAATTCAGAATGTTTGCAATGAAGAAGAAAATGAAGACGAAGTTCCACAAGAAGAAAATTTTCCTACAGCCAAACAGTCGCGAGAAGCCCTAACTATAATTAGAAAAACTCTTGAACACAGAGGGGCATCAGAAAAAGTTTATGGACTATTTTATGATTTAGAAATGTATGTACGTAAACTAATCACAGACTCGTTAACACAAACAACACTGGATAAGTTTTTTGCTATTCCTCAGTAATAGACTACGACATGTATGAAAATGTACTATGCTCTTATACATAAATGAACGACCTATGAGTTTTACTTTTTATTCTTATTTAACTGCATACTATATGCATATAGATAATATTTTAAGTTGTAAGGCTTAATTTGTAAAATAAGAAATATTTTTGAATGCAAAACTTAATTTACAAATGTATTATGTACGTACTAATATTTTACTTATATACATTTATCTTTCAAATTCTGTAAAACTGTGTTCAATAGTTAGTATTTACAATGGAAGAACGATATTTAAAAAATTTCCGGATTTAAGAAACAACTGCTTATAAGAAACAAACCGAGCGAAACGAACGTGTTTCTTATAAGCGGCGGTCACTGTATATAGTATAATATATAAGGGAAGTATTATGACGGAGTCGAAAATTTGAATTCACGTTTTAGACGAGTGAGCACGTTTCAAGCATCCCTGATCACGAATCGAACATTTTTGAGGTGATGTCTGAGTGTGTGTGTCAGTGAGTTTGTGGAGATGACATCTCACGAACGAATGGAGCCATTCGAATGAAATTGGGTGCAAAAATTACAATCCGTGAATACTGGAAATCTATTATTTTTAAACATAATCGAATGTTCAGAACCTTCCTAAATTTTCGAGTGAAATTTTGAAAACATCATCAAGAAATCCAAACCTTTCATAAAGTTACGCAAATAGACATTTCTTATGTAATTTTTCCTTAGAAAACGATTGACATAACGTTTAGAACGCTAGCATGAACCGTTCTCGAGATATTGCATAATTTTCAACTACATTTTTCAAAAAATCCCATAAGTTATAAAAAATATTAACTGTTGAGAACTCTGGTCGATGTGCTGGGTTCCTCTGGAGCCACCCACCTTCATGCCATTCATTCATTCAACTGTTGAGAAACGTGTTCACTTTTCATATGTAATATTTATGCGATCCATTGGGTGATATCATTTTCGTGGATCTAGCTTGTTCCATTCATAAGAAACGATACTTTGAGTCATACTTTTGTATTTGAACGCCTATAATCAGTTGTCTGCTATAAAAATAGCCTATGTCTCAGTCCATAACGCTTAGCGAGATTTTGGCGACTTTTTTAATGTTGCCAAATTAACGAAAATCTCGTCCAGTGGATAAAAATGACGCTCAATCAGTGAAAATACGACTCATTAACGAAAATTCAATATCTTGGAAAGAATATAATTATCTAATATAAGAATAACCTATTTTTTTTATTTTACAGTAAAAGTAGTCAGTCAACCCATTGAATTATATAAGGAGAGTCATCAGATTTTTTCAAAATAGGCAATAGCAGTTCGGATCTTCCATGTTTCTGTTTCAGCACACCGTAGAGAGACCAAACAGTTCATTTTACTTAATATAAGAAGGTGAGTATTCTGTAGCGGGAAATCGAAGCTGCGGACAGGGAAAAAATTTGATAGCTACTTCAGGATCCGGACACATACGACTCAGCGAATTTTTTTATTCGTATTAGTTTTTTAATTATTTTATGTTGAAGTTTTTATTTTAAGTATTTTAGTTATTTTATATCAAATCGGTTCTTTAGCGATCTAAAATTTTGTCACAGAGTTTCTATTTTAACACCATCGGAAAGATCGAATAATGTTCTTTCCAATGATATTTGAACAGAATCGAACCAGTAGGACAATTCCTTATTTTTATTTATTTATTTTAAATATATCGAAATGTGTTTATTTTAGATTATTTGATACTTAATCATGTGTGTATAGCTTCGTATTCTAACGAAACATTTTTTAATTATTACATTATTTTAATTTTTGTGGATTTTCCAACAAACGCATAAAAGTTAAAATTCTAGGTATCGTTAATAAAGTGCATATCTATTTTTCTCTCCGGTAGACGTTTGAGTGCATGCCCGTCAAAGCCTTGGAACTCACGGTGTGGTTTAAGCCACGTCTTCTCTCTTAGAGAAAGGATTCCATTTTGTTTCTTTTATTTATTTATTCTATTTTCCTGCTTTCCACAGTTGCGAAACAAAAGGAGGAAATGAGGAGGTTTGAAGGCGATATGGGGATTGAGAGATTTTATCTGTAAATGTGTTATTTAAATATCGGAGGCTTATTTAGGAACCGAGAAACGCAATAGCAGGTAATTTATTCTAGTAGTATATAAATATCCAACCGGAGAAGAAAAATGTCCTATTTGCATTCTGATCTCCCTTAACTATTTTTAATTGTATGTTCAACAATGCATCTGTTGTAAAAAATTCTTCAACTATTATGAGTTATTTGATAATTGGGAAGAATCTACAACTTTTCTGTAAATTTTAATTATTTTATGTACTCAGAGAACGATAAAATTATTCATAGATCCAATAACTAAAACATCTGATGTATCTAACATAAAACTTACTTACAAATGAATATATTTTTATATCCATAAACAATAAAAAATTAGAACTTCCTTATGATGCGAATTCACTGAAAATAAATGGCCACCGATTAAAATAAGTATACTTAACACCGATTAAAATGAGTATACCATGATACCGATTAAAATAAGTGTACCTAATCAAGTGGAAATTGTTTAACTCTCTTGAGAGGTATTACGCTCATTGTGAGGAAAGTAAATTTTCTAATATCTTCAAAGTGGTTTGGGATAAATCCAAAATACATTTTCAATTTATTTCCGATTAAAAGTAATTAAAGTATCCATCCAATTGATAATAAATATCATAAACTTTTTATAATTTTTTAACACAGATAAAATAAATTCAATATCTGGACGACGGTACATCCTGTAAATGATGTACCGTCCATCCTGTAATTGATGTGTGTCATTTGCTTTTTAAATTAAAAAAAAAATTCAATATTAAATAGCCATTACTGTAGATATATGGGTAACATTATTGTTTTATGTATTTTCAGTTTTAGGAATAAATATTTGAAAAAGCCTTCTCTTGGTCTGACCTCACTGAAAATTAATAGGATTGTTATGTTTAGACGATAAAATCATCGTACGACATTTTGTTTGATTATTTCCATTTGCTCGAGAGATATTATACTCCCAGATATTATTGAATTTATACGTTTTTTTGGACGTTTTGAATGAGTAAATCCATCCGAAAGTTTTATACAAATTTCAAATGCACAAATATTTTAAAAGAATAATTTTACAAAACTATATAAAATTCTGATAAAATAAATAACGTTCATTCTAAGATCAAGATTTTAAAGCAATTAAAAATAATGTTGAATAAATATAAGAATTAATTTAAACGTACTTTAATATCAACCCCCTATGCTAAATACTTTTTTAATTACAAATAATTAATTGAAGCATTTATATGAGTGATAAAATATTACTGACAAAAATATGTTCACCTCCTTATGCTGAGAACTCAAAAACACAAACGGAGCAACTTTGTTTCCATAGGACCTACTCACATGAGCCTTGCTTAGGAACATTCTGCTAGATAAAAGGTCTTTCAAGTGTGACCCCTTAGCTTTCAGGATGATATACAACACTCTGCCTTCAGACATATACCCAGAATGTCCTCCAAAACCGCAAAAGAGAGTCCGTAGACTGGACGCCCTGAATTGACCCTGGTGTGAATTGCTTTGGGACAAGATCTTATCTGTATGGGAGTGGAAAAGTCCCCCCTAGACAAAGAGGTGATCCCCCTAGACAAAGAGGTGATCCCCCTAGACAAAGAGGTGATCCCCCTAGACAAAGAGGTGA
Source organism: Amaurobius ferox (assembly GCA_951213105.1). Classification (NCBI taxonomy): domain Eukaryota; kingdom Metazoa; phylum Arthropoda; class Arachnida; order Araneae; family Amaurobiidae; genus Amaurobius; species Amaurobius ferox. The sequence goes on from OX578151.1 coordinate 141,698, forward strand.
TCCCCCTAGACAAAGAGGTGATCCCCCTAGACAAAGAGGTGATCCCCCTAGACAAAGAGGTGATCCCCCTAGACAAAGAGGTGATCCCCCTAGACAAAGAGGTGATCCCCCTAGACAAAGAGGTGATCCCCCTAGACAAAGAGGTGATCCCCCTAGACAAAGAGGTGATCCCCCTAGACAAAGAGGTGATCCCCCTAGACAAAGAGGTGATCCCCCTAGACAAAGAGGTGATCCCCCTAGACAAAGAGGTGATCCCCCTAGACAAAGAGGTGATCCCCCTAGACAAAGAGGTGATCCCCCTAGACAAAGAGGTGATCCCCCTAGACAAAGAGGTGATCCCCCTAGACAAAGAGGTGATCCCCCTAGACAAAGAGGTGATCCCCCTAGACAAAGAGGTGATCCCCCTAGACAAAGAGGTGATCCCCCTAGACAAAGAGGTGATCCCCCTAGACAAAGAGGTGATCCCCCTAGACAAAGAGGTGATCCCCCTAGACAAAGAGGTGATCCCCCTAGACAAAGAGGTGATCCCCCTAGACAAAGAGGTGATCCCCCTAGACAAAGAGGTGATCCCCCTAGACAAAGAGGTGATCCCCCTAGACAAAGAGGTGATCCCCCTAGACAAAGAGGTGATCCCCCTAGACAAAGAGGTGATCCCCCTAGACAAAGAGGTGATCCCCCTAGACAAAGAGGTGATCCCCCTAGACAAAGAGGTGATCCCCCTAGACAAAGAGGTGATCCCCCTAGACAAAGAGGTGATCCCCCTAGACAAAGAGGTGATCCCCCTAGACAAAGAGGTGATCCCCCTAGACAAAGAGGTGATCCCCCTAGACAAAGAGGTGATCCCCCTAGACAAAGAGGTGATCCCCCTAGACAAAGAGGTGATCCCCCTAGACAAAGAGGTGATCCCCCTAGACAAAGAGGTGATCCCCCTAGACAAAGAGGTGATCCCCCTAGACAAAGAGGTGATCCCCCTAGACAAAGAGGTGATCCCCCTAGACAAAGAGGTGATCCCCCTAGACAAAGAGGTGATCCCCCTAGACAAAGAGGTGATCCCCCTAGACAAAGAGGTGATCCCCCTAGACAAAGAGGTGATCCCCCTAGACAAAGAGGTGATCCCCCTAGACAAAGAGGTGATCCCCCTAGACAAAGAGGTGATCCCCCTAGACAAAGAGGCACGGTGCTCACTCTCTGTGGATACATCTTTTTTTCTTGTCATCAGTTTAGTACTTGTAAATTTCGGGAGCTAAATAGCAAACAATTACTTTTATTGCTTTGGGAACCAAAGAGGGCTCTTTGTTGGGAACTTGTGTCTTATAAAGGATCTTCCCCTTCCTTCAAAGTCAGGCAATTTATGGGAAGTATTTATTGTTTTCTCACCCAGTTTTCGGATCCCTTGTTGATGAGATAGCGTACAAGGCTATCTCTGGGTCCCTGTCTTTTTTTTTTCTTTTCACTTTTTTGCAACAAATGTGGAATAAAAAATATAGAACAAGTTCCTTAACATATCACATCTGTTTAATTTCTGCAATTCTTTGGAGTTTTTTTTATTGTTTTAAAAAACTTGAGTTTGCTTTCTATCTATTCTATATTTGTAATTTTATAATTGCACAAAATATGCGATATTGTATCACAAAATAATTTTTATTATAAATTCATATGCACAAACATTACAAATTTTTTTCTCCCGGTACTTTTACGGGCCCCTATAGTTCGCCGGGCCCCAGTACTATGGTCCCAACTGACCCCTCCCCCCTTTGTGGGGGCCCTGTCCCCAGCTATAACCCTTTCAACACCTGTCTTTAGGGTGCCTCGCAGACATTCCTTTGGTGAGTCATACTTGATAATTACCCCTCGCGTTGCCCGGGCGACCTTTCTTCACGGCGAAAGTTATCACTCGCCAAGATCTGCTGCTCGAAAATCTCGTTGCAGAGCAGCAATCAGCTCGATGTCGTCACAAGATTTTGGGGTGGACCGCTGTCACCAGTGAGAGGTTATATATATATATATATATATATATATTTTAACATTTTGAATGTGCCATCCCACCGCATCTTTTGCATCCAACCTTTGTGACAGTCATTCATGTACAGTGTTCTGGTCCCAGCATCATCGGTCTGTTGTTTCTCAGAGTGATTATGATAGTTAAGTGAAAGTTTTGCCCGGCTACAGATTCTGCATCGTCATCTATACACCAATACCAATAACCTACGGGTAACTGGTGGGCCGCGTTTCCCTTAAGTCTCAGGTAGTTTCCATCGGCTGATTATTTTTGTGTCTTGGCTGTGCTAACATTATTTCAGGTATGCAAAGGTAAATGTATCTTCAGTATTTATAGAGTTGTTTGTGGTGATGCGTATCGGAAAGTAAACATTGAAGAAGTGAGCACAGGCAAAATAAAGTGATAAGGACTTATCATTTTATGAGCTTATTTAATCAGCTTACAAGGCAGAGAGATGAGAGCGAGTTGAAATAAAATATAATTTACTATACGATCAGTTTAATTAAAATCATTATGAAACATCCTTAACGAAGCTTATGAAATTAAAAATAATCTTTAACAAATAAAAAGAAATATTAAGAAACGTCGCGACAGTCTTCGTGCGGAGGGCGTCCTTCCAAAAAGATCTGTCCATGTTTCGACCTTTCCGGAAGGGCGTTTCTAGAAAAAGGGTTTATTTGCATTTCTTTTCCTTCATGTTCATTCCATGAATCGGCATGGATGCATTTGGCTGATGGGTGTTCATGCAGACTGTTTTAATACCCTATACAAGCCTATATTATTAGTATTATTTCAAACTATTACTTTTTCCTCATTTGCTATTCTCTTTGTTTCGAAAACGATCCATAGAAATCTTAATTCGAATTCCAGTTCTACTAATGGCAACATCGAGTTCTAGATATCCCATCCGCATATAACATTTCGAGGCAAAGATTTTGCGAAGAACACTGTACTGAGAAGGCATCAAATTCATTCAAACGAGAGTCAATGTCCATTCGCAAATGGTTGGAAAAGAACAATGGAAATATTAAACTCTAAAATCGGTGATCTCCCCCAAATGATAAGACGACATCTGAAATGGCCTACTGTACCTAAAAGGGGCATTTTCCACACCCGACAATAAGTCTGCCGTTTCAGGCATTGGATGGGGGCGCCTTTTAATGACATTCGATGGGAGATCTTTTAACAACTTGTTATATTTAGAGCCCCAAAATGAAAGAAGAGAAAAGATACTCACGGGTGCAGTTGTAAGGAGTGGTGAAGGTGACGTCGTCCACCGCGATGGCCGCCCGGGTGTCTCCGCCTTTAATGGCCTCGATGATGATCTGAAAAATACAAATAGAAAGCTTTATTAAAATGACGCAGATCGAGCCGTTTGGGAGACTCGAAATAATGAAAGGAAGCAAATGAAGACAGTATATATTAAGACGAAAGATGGACTCCTCCCAATTTCTATACATAGAGTAATTAATGTCCCTCTGTATACATGGATAGAAGAACCGAAGGTGAATTTTCGACTGAAGAGCACATTCCTGAATTCGAATCGGCGTTTTGGAGGAGATGTTTATATGTATGCTAGAGTGTGACACAACCGAATGTTCGAGATGCACTCCACTTTTCGAATGAAATCTTGAAAAATCATGACGCATTCAGAACTTCTCCTAATGTGACACACATGATTATTTCTTGTGAGATTGTTCGTAACGAAACGAATGACAAACACATTGAAACGTTGTCACGCCCTTGCGCAGTGAGTGCGTACTTCGCATACAGTGTATTTATGAAGCGTTGTTTGGTAGGGTTGACGCGTGTTCTATTGGATAACATTTTGTGAGTTTTATTAATATGCAAAAACCAAAGAACACAGAGATTTTGTGGGTGTCCATTTCACAGAAATCGGTGATCTTTGTGTTGACTGGAAAAGGGTCGTCATCGCCGTTCATTGGATTGATTCACGCTGCCATACTGAGGGTGCAAACGGGTCGGAAAGAAATCGGGACACATTTTCAACATGATTACACGATGGTTCTGAGATAAGCTGGGTCCCGCACTTAAATAATCGTTTAGCGAAGAAAATCCGATTGTCTTGGCAGGAGTTTCGAAAACGGGACGAATTCTCGGGGTGGCACTTGATAGCTTGGCAAATGACCTAAAACGACCTAGTTAAATATGACAATACAGCCCCTTCAATAACAACCTATAACATGAAAAATATTTTTGAAAAATTTAGGGTCCCCGGAAGCCCATGCGTTCATCAGGCACTGGTTTGATGAGGAGCGTAGACACCAGTAACTGACTTCTTTTATTACTTGTGAAAAGTACTTTCGTATAAAGTTTTGATTGGGAGTACATACGATCCGTATATGACTCCGCAGCATCCAACATCGATCTCCAAAGCACTTGTTTCAGAATCTACAGTCAATAAACGTTGAGCTTCATAGTTAAGTTGATTCAGCAACTGTAATAAAGTGGCTCATTTTCCATATCAGTTGCAATACTATATCAATATCAGTTTCAACCGATCACACGACGTAGTGAACGGCCGTCTAAAATGTGTAGGCTCTGCTTTTAATGTCACTAGCTGGTCTGAAGTTTCGAATCCAACACGGTCGCATTGAAATGAAAATGAAAGCTGAATCACTTTGAAATGCAATCGAAACCAACCTCCTGCGTGTTATAAATCGATGAATGTAGAACGAAGGCATTTATTAAACTTAAACGTAGAAAACGTTAAAGGGAATCGATTTAAAACGTAGAAACTTTTCTTAAGGTAAAGAAACAAGCAAATCGTAACAGTAAAGATGACCCTCTTCTGTTGCCACAACAGTCAGATCAACGGGAATGCAATACGCTCGTGGATTTGCAACAACATGTCTACTTTGATCTCTGTTTCACAGACTCTTTCCAAGTACGTTTGCCATCTAAACAAAAGTAAAAGTAATAAACGCTTTTTTCCCTTCTGTTTGCATATTAAACAAACACTCCGGGTCGCAAGTTATCTCACATAAAAATCTATAAAATGATATGAAATAAAATAACATCACTTTCTATATCGGATGCCACACGCTCTAAAAGTACACATAATATATTTCAATTAACTTTTTTACTCATAACAATATTGACTTTCGAAACCACGACAGCCTTGCTTTCCAGCAGTCTCAAATTTGGCCGTGTCATTGGGGTTCTTGTTTCGATGGGCGTTATGGAACTGAGTTAGAATCCAACGAAACGGCGTAACACTCAAAATGAAACCTATAAGAAAGTGTTAAAGATTGGTTTAAACCTACAATTAATTAGAGAAATTGTATATGTGCTCACCCTGTCCGACGCATTGAAGTGTTCGGGCATGGCCACTTGGGAGTTGAGCCAGTGCGAGGCCTGGTGGTTGTCCATCCGCCACAGATTAAGGGTCGAGTTATCGGCTTTCCGAACCTTGACCTGGAGGCCACCGATCGGCATGCCAGCTGTGCTAGAGTACATGTAGGTCCAGAAGGTGAGGCAGTAAGTGAAATTGGTGTGCGGGAGAGCTGGACTTATCAGTTGGCCCTTGTCTAGCGGGGCATGCTGGTAGCTGGCCGTGTTGAACATCATGTACGAATCTGCGAAAATAATAATTCATAACAAAAAGGCACAAAATCGCGAAAGGATCTTTATTTCGCAGTTAGTATTTCTTTTGCAGTGCGCTTTCATGGACATCAAAATAGGAGAGGGTTCATAAAAACTGTCTGTTCCAAACCTGAGGTTATCCAAAATGAGTCTAAAAGAACCCTCAAAAACCTTTCATGACTTATGAAGCATTCCTTAAGCAAAAATCTTTTGGTTACGGTTTAACTGAATATCCCCCCCAAACTTACACGGGTACTAAAAAAACTAAGACTTTGAATCCTCAAGTGCATTAAATTCATAGAAACTTTTCGTAAGAAGAAAGAGGTATTCACACATTTAAAGTGTTCAACTATTATTTTTGACTGTAGACATAATGATGTGTAGACTTTCACTTAGACTTATAGACTTATAGACTTTTACGCGACTGGTTACTTTTAGTCTTTTGATAATTTCCCGAATAGGAAAGTATTCCTTACGCAAAAGCAATTGAAACACTACACTTTCGAATCATTTTCACCCTAATGAGCTACCCCCCCCCTACCCAGACCTTCTGACCCACCAACGGTGTAAGACACAACCAACATGACATCACCTCTCAGTTCTTCACCTGATGCAATGCGCTCATAAATAGAACGCAACACTCAGGTTTGTTGCTCTCCATTTGAAAGTTATTTCGGAAATTTTCATCAACACCTCTCTGTACTAAAGCCTTTTCGGATGATTGTGACTGCTCCTTTCCGTAACATCGAAAATAAAATGGTTAAATCCGTGGAACACATTAATGCGTCCAATACATTCTGTTACCGAAAACAAAGTGTTGCAAAATATATTTTATGTGTGAATGCTTACAATAGTTTCTTTTTTTTTAGCAGTTTCGAAGTATTTAAACTGAAAAACGAAAAAATCATATTCTTGCTTCGAGAATACTTTAATAATCCGTTGTAAATCACCCTTCTATTTTAACCTGTCCCAAAAGTCGAGGCTGACAAACAGAATCAGAAAGAAAGCACAGCTAGAAATCCAAGCAATGAAGTTCGAGTGTTACCTTGCCTGGACACGCCCGCCATGGAGGAGTGTCCGTCCGGGCTGAGGAGCGTCCCCTCCCCCGTCACCCGTCCCCAGAGAGGAGGACTCTCGGGCCTCGTCTTCGAGTCCATCTCCTTCCATCCGCAGGAGTCGACGATGAAAGCGCAGTCGCCTGAAAGGAACATAGACCAGATATTCATTCATTTATGCAAATTCGATGGTAATAGCTTAAAGGTTCAACGATGTTCTCAAAAGACTCAACGATGTTCCGTTGTTTTCAAAAAGAGTCTATTTTGTTTCATTCCCATTCTGCACTCTTCACTACTATGATCGCTGATTTCGGCATCAAAGATTTATTTCTTTAAGAAATCTCCCCCAAGCGCTGGAAGTGGGTAAGATAGATACACCACAACTTCCATCGGGAAATTTAAGGGGCAAAGGGCAAGTCTGCCGTCATATACCTCGCGGCTGAAAGAGACCAAAGCGACCAATCTGCGCCTGAAGATGTGCGGATCCCAATTGAAAGTCAGGTTTGTGGATCTCGCACATTCACATCTCAGGAGGCGTCTTTTGTGAGAAGTCAGTCGAGTAGTGTTATTCGTAATTAAAGTTGAAATGTGGCTGAATCGCTACGTGGATGTTATGGAGGCGTTCTGCTTCTCAGCTTTTCGCGAACATTATTCTCTTTAGAATATTTCTACTATGTCATATTGATTTATAAAAAAATGCTTAGAAAACGACACATTCTAGGTAAATCTCTAGCAGTTAAGAAACAGTATTGTGTTCAGGAACATATTTGGATTCTAGATTTTGACGCCGACATATATTGAATACGTTTAGACTTTTGGGGGAATCGCATTTTTTTGCATACGCGGTAGCTTTTCACTAAACTTTATATTCGGCTTTCTTATCGAAATATCTAGAATTAGATAGAATTTTCTTTTTTTTTAAATTCGAGAGAAAATTTCGAAGTTTATTCGAAATTTTATATGTTTTGAATATGGCAGCATATTACACAATTGGACATACTCATGTTTAAAAAGGGTTATTTATTTATGTTTAAAAAGGGTTATTTATGTATGTTTAAAAAGAGTAATTTATTTATGTTTAGAAAGGATTATTTATTTATGTTTAAAAAGGGTTATTTATTTGTGTTTAAAAAGGGTTATTTATGTTTAAAAAGAGATTTATTTATGTTTAGAGAGGGTTATTTATTTATGTTTAAAAATAGTTATTTATGTTTAGAAAGGGTTATTTACTTATGTTTAAAAAGAGTTATTTATTTATGTTTAGAAAGGGTTACTTATTTATGTTTAGAAAGGGTTATTTATTTATGTTAAAAAGAGTTATTTATTTATGTTTAGAAAGGGTTATTTATTTATGTTTAAAAAGACTTATTTATGTTTAGAAAGGGTTATTTATGTTTAAAAAGAGTTATTTATTTATGTTTAGAAAGCGTTATTCATGTTTAAAAAGAGTTATTTATTTATGTTTAGCAAGGGTTACTTATTTATGTTTAAAAAGAGTTATTTATTTATGTTTAGAAAGGGTTATTTATTTATGTTTTAAAAGAGTTATTTATGTTTAGAAAGGGTTATTTATTTATGTTTAAAGAGTCATTTATTTATGGTTAGGAAGGGTTACTTATTTATGTTTGCAGCAGCAAAGACATCTATCAAAGATGCCACACAAGCCAGTACCCGAATTATAAGAACAGACCAGGAGCTAGCTTTTGCTCAGGGATTATAATGTCGGTCTACAATGCATCAGGTCCCTGGTTCGGGACCACGGCGACGCTCAATCGCCACAATGATGACTGGACGTTTGAAATACGCAACCTTCATCTCCAACGACTTCGCCTCTCAGCACGAGATGGCAGCACCACAAGGAGTCAGAAGCCTTGACACTCCCTTCCTGGTTGACCACGACTGCCCGTCACGCCGAGGCAACACGCCTCCCGGCCCTGACCGTCACGCCGAGGCGACACGCCTCTCGGCAACTTCCTCATCAGCGAGGGAAGTGTGCGGCAGCAAAGACATCTATCAAAGATGCCACACAAGCCAGTACCCGAATATAAGAACAGACCAGGAGCTAGCTTTTGCTCAGGGATTATAATGTCGGTCTACAATGCATCAGGTCCCTGGTTCGGGACCACGGCAACGCTCAATCGCCACATGCTTAAAAGAGTCATTTATTTATGCTTAGAAAGGGTTACTTATTTATGCTTAAAAGAGTCATTTATTTATGCTTAGAAAGGGTTATTTATTTATGGCTCAATGATCACGAGACTTAACAGTTTCAATCATTGCTGTGAAAAAAATGAAGTCATTAGCTCCCCGGGGGGTACTTATCAAGTATAGTACCAATTGAAAGATTTTTTTAATCTTTCTAAAGTGAAGGGTAAGATATTGTAATTGGGACCATTTGGACCAACACTACAAATATTTCAAATTTTTTTTCTTGCAAAAAGAATTTGCAAAAGAAAATATTTCAAGCTACTTAAAATTTACTTTTAGAACCCATTTCTTCATCCGTTAATGTTTGGCGACACATTGAGCGGGGTATCGCCAATTCGCCGCCTTTTTAAATGTTGCAAAATGAATGAAAATATCCCAAATCAATAAAAATGGCGCCAAATATTTTTAATATATCTCCAAATCGATAAAAATATCGCCAAATTGAAAAAATGATGCTAAATTAATTAAATTAAATGTGTTTTGCTAAGAGATATTAATGATGTTTCGGCAGCGTTTGTCTGTCCATCCAACCGTTTTATTTGGAAACACATTGGGCGACTTTTTAAATGTCGCCGAATGGAAAAAAATATCGCCCAATAAACGAAAATGTCTCCAACTTGATAAGATAACATTAACTTGATAAAAATTGAAGCTTGATAAAATTTAATATTTTCAAAAATAAGTTCCATTTCCTCGACAGTCAAAATTGCTTTGTGGGAATTATTAATTTAATATCTTAATAATACATTTCTCCATCCGCCCATCCATAACGCTGGGTGAAAAATTGGGCGGGATATCGCCCACTCGACGAGTTTTTAAATGTTGCCAGGCACAAATATCGCCCAATCGATAAAAATATCGCGAAATTGATACATTTGATGCTTAATCCATGAAATGAATTGTGTTTTGTTAAGAGATCGTAAAGATGTATCGGAAGCGTTTGCCCGTCGGTCTGACCGTATCTGGAAAAATATTTGTTCTAAATGATCCCCATTATAGCACGTTGGCTAGTGCGGTTGTAAAATCCCAAAATGGATTGTAGTACCTGTATGAGCCGAAGTCGAATTCATTTTCTTTGAGTGACTGGGCTATCAAAAATTCCAGCTTTTACTTCCTGCAGACATTAAGTAAGGATAAATCGTTAAGTAAGGATACTCATTTATCTATAGGATAAATTAGTAAAGATAAAGATGGAGTCAAAAATAAAGGTTCCTCAGTCAGTGATCGTGATATCCGATTCAACTAGAGGTCGAACAGGAAGTAAAAGTAAAAAGAGACTATACACATCGAGAGCACTATGCCGTACGTAAGTATGGCTCTTACAAAGGAGCACCCTAGCCAGCTTGGAGTCCCTCAAAAGTCTCGGATTTTGAGTCTTCCCAAGGATAGGTGGGATCGTTTTCAGAATACCGAGACTTACAGTCGGATAGAACGGAATCATTGGAGGCTTCTGTACATCTTTCGGAAGTGTTCGAAGTACACCAGGGCAGGGACTGCTTGTGTAGTCCTTCTTTAGATCGCCGGAATGTTTTCTTATATTTAGAAGTGGCGTCGAACCAAAAATAAACCAAAAGCTTGCAAGTCTGAATAAGATAACTATGTTTGCGGACAGAAAATAGTTTTTGTATGAAAGAAAGCGTGAAAGAACGAAAACAAAGGGGGATTACCTGATTTGCTCGCTTCCCTTGGTACACCTGTAAAAAGAAAAAAAACGAAAATTAATCATTCAGCACACTTTTTGACACCCTACTCAATCTCGGCATGCTATTAATGAGTGCGTCTAGTAAGCGCCGTAAACGAGTTTCTGGAGAGCAAATGGTGCATTATACAAACAGAGCATGAGAGTATGAATTGCGCATTGTAGGGACAGCGCATTATACCAACATTACAGGTTATGTTTAACTGTGTGCAGTTCACATTCGTTTAATAATGTATTATCGGGATACAAGAATTTATAACTCACACTTTTATTTAAAAACACTCACACACAACTCGATAACTTTCCTACAAGACGACAAAATAACAGTCGCCTTTCAATGCCCGTTCAGAAATTCTGTTCCCAAAACACTGACATTTCACTTCAGTCGGAATCCCGTCAACTGCTCTCCAACTCTTATAGACTCTCTGTAGAAACTTTCGAAAGGGGCTGATGTCTCTCAGAATTTTCGCCATTTCTAGAAAATTCTAGTCCATTCAAAATGGCCTCAATTTTGCAACCCCGTTCAGAAAGTTAAAATCGGACAACCCTCCATTCAAGTAACATTCAAGTAACATTCAAGTAACAGGAATAGCTGCCTCAGCGTGGCTACAGGATCTCGGATGAAACATTTCCTTTGAAAACTCCCTGATCTCTATCACTATCTACTTTTACCGAATACACGTTTAACAAGCAGAAAAAGTCAATTAATAAAATTGAAAGTGATCATTAAGAATACATCATTAAAATGAATGCCTGAGCATTGAAAAGCATAAAAAGCTTTTTAATAAGAACACTATTATTACAGGAATATTAATCTTTGAAGCCTTAAAATAAGCTATGAAACTGAGCTATAAATTGAGCGGTGCTCGGTAAAATCCAGTTAAGAATATTCATATGACAAAAATCACTCATTGCAATAAAAACATTTTAATCTGCTCTTGAAATGCCTGAAAAGAGACGAGGCTCCCGCCCCACGGAATTCTACACATGTGGATTGCGGAGAGTCGGAAGAAAGCCTTAAAAATGGAAATTTCCCTGATTTTGCAGTTTTAGGAATTCCTTAATATTTTCCATGTGTTTGGATGCTTTCCACCTTTACAGCTTCTGTAGCCCCCCCCCCCCCTGCGCCTATTGGCGTTATTCCTTTGATTGGAAGATTCCTATTGGAAGATTCCTATTGGAAGATTCCCTATAGGTGTTTTCTCCTTAATTGGAAGCTCAGTATTATTTGAATGCAGTGAAACTTCTTATAAAACAGTCATCCTTTTTGCCGCCTTTCAATCTATACTACTCGCCGCATACTCATCTCACAATAAGCAAATAAGCTGAATAATGTAAATTTTGGAATAATTCGTGTTTCACATTCATTCGACAAATTGAACATTTTGATGTGAAGAACCCCCTTAAAGAAGATAAAATTGAAAAACTGTTTAAGTTTTTCAACAAGTTCACTGTAAAAAAAAAAAAAAAAAAAAAAAAAAAAAAAAAAAAAAAAAAAAACTTAATTTTACAGCAAAAAGTGCTGGCAATTTGGGCGCCAGGACTTTTTACTGCAAATTTTACAGTACTACTGCAAAATTTCACTACACTTTTTGCTATAATTTTTACAGTGTTTATTACAGTAAATTTTACAAAAAATTGTAATTTTTACAGCAGTTTCTACTGTATTTTTACAATGCTTTAAACTGTAAATTTTACAGTACTTCTGCAAAATTCTACTGCACTTTTTTGCTGTATTTTTTTACAGCTTTTTATGCTGTAAATTTTACAAAAAATGATACATTTTTACAGTGCTCTATACTGTATTTTCTACAATACGCCTGTAAAATTCTACTGCACTTTTAATTGTATTTTTTACATTGCTTTATACTGTATATTTTACAGTACTCTTCTACCTCACATTTTACTGTATTTTTATAGTGTTTTACATAATAAATTAACTGTATTTTTGTAAAATTCTACTACACATTTTGCTACATTTTATACTTTAAATGTTAAAAAATGTCTAATTTTGACAGGATATTTTTAAATAGCTGATAGCATGTTAACTAAGTTTTTTTTGCATTATTTTAATGGAATTTTTTACTGCAAATGTTACCAATGCTGCAAATATTTTACAGTATTAACAACTTTTTAAATCGCGAACATTACAAAAATACTTTAGAATATGACTATTTATCACAAATTCTGCCTAATTATTTTAAACCTAACATGTGTTTAAAACATTTTACATACGATGTTTTATATTTTAATGAATTTTTTTTTCTAAATCAATATATTTCCGTACTGCATTTGTAAAACATATAGAGTAGATATATTGAAAAAAAATTAAATTTAATTTGTAATTTTTCACTTTAAGGAAATATACTTTCAATTGTATGCAGCATTAATGAATTACTTATTAGACATAATTAAAATTAAATTCTATTAAAATAATTGGTAATTCAATAAGGAATTGTTAGATTTTTCTTACTTTAAAGATAATTAGTATTTATTAATTTTGATATGTAGTTTTGACAATTCTAACTGCTTTGTCTTCAGCTGCATATGTGATCTTAAAAGGAAGTTGTCTAAACCTTTATCGAGTTTGTGTCATTATCAGAGAGAACATAGATCTATTTTATCATGTATATGGGTACCATAGAACTTTTTCCAGGGGAGGGCAAAGTCCAGAATAAAATATACACCGACAAGCTTGATCCCTGTCTTTGTGACCTTTAACATCCCGGAGTTTGGGGGTGCGAGTTCCCCGTTTTGCCCTCCCCTATGTGTATATGTATAAATTGTGCAAGCCTAGTTTCGAAAATAATACACCAGGACTGGTCAATGTTGAGAAGTGGCCCATTGACCATTGAAGTGGATTGAAATGCATTCGACACTTGAACCCTATTTGTAAGAAATGCCATTTCTTCCCATCGAAAATATTTCTTTCTTGCTTGTACACACAGGCCTAAAGTTATCGAAGCTATTTGGAATTATACATTTTACTTTGGGAGCAAAATTTTTCAGCTTATCAAAACTCCCAGTTATAGAAGTTCCGAGTTATCATAGTCTCATACATTTTTCTGATATAATAGTTGATACACTACACATATGATAGATGATATATATGCTGGTGCCCTATTCCCCTCTATTGGGATGTTTAGAACTCAAAATTCAACATTCAAATCCAAACAACATTTTAAACTCATACACAATTTTATGCAGTAGGGTGACTTTCAAATGAATTGCCTTTTTTAGCTTTACATCACATATAACTGTGATATAGATTATAAATAAAATTATACTCTGTTATTAATTTTTTGTAATATTTTTATACTAGATAAGAAGGAACAATATGGCGTCCATTAGCTTTGTTACCAACTGCAGAAATCAAAACCTATTTAAAAAAAATCCGATGTGGGCAACACATGACTTTCCTTATATAATGTAATGAATTTACTACTTTTACAGTAAAAAAAAGGTTTTTCTTATAGTAGATACTTATATTCTTTCCAAGATATTGAATTTTCGATAATGAGTCGTCATTTGGATTGGTTTTGCGTCATTTTTATCCATTTGGCGAAATTTACATTAATTTGGCAATATTTAAAAAGTATCTAAACTGGCGACATTTCGCCAAATTCGTCCCCAAAATCACCATGCGTTATGGACGGAAGAAATAAGTTATTCTTATAGCAGATAAATGATTATTGACGTTCAAATACAAAAGTATTACTCAAAGCATCGTTTTTAATGAATGGAACGAGCTAGATCCACGAGAATAATGTCACCCAATGTATCGCATGGTATTACATATGAAAAGTGAACATGTTTCTCAATAGGAAATATTTTTTTTAATTTTATATGACTTTTTGATTATTTTTGGAAAAATGTGCAATATCTCAAGAACGTTCATGTTAGCGTTCTAAAATTTATGTCAATCGTTTTCTAATGAAAAATTACATAAGAAATGTCTATTTGCGTAACTTTATTAACGGTTTTGATTTTTTGACGATGTTTTCAAAGTTTCACTCAAAAATTTAGAGGGTTCTGAACATTCGATTGCGTATAAAAACAATAGGCTTCCAATGTTTCCGGATTGTGATTTTTGTACCAAATTTCGTTCGAATCGGTCCATTCGTTCGTCAGTTATCGTCTTCACAGACTCACTGACACACACACACACATCACTTCAAAAATATTTGATTCGTGATCAGGGATGCTTGAAACGTGCTCTCCCGTCGAAAACTCGAATTCGAATTTTCGACCCCGTCACAATCCTTATATACATAATGTATAAGGAAAATAAAGTAATAATAGTAGTAACATTCATGAGTTGTACAGGGGACACATATTAAATTTAAATTTTAGATTATTAATAATTATATTTTAAAGGAATCACTTGCAATTTTGTTAATCAAAATGTAAAACCATATTTTTTAATTCATATACAGAAGCTAATATAGTTTGAAAGCATAAAAATATACTCAAGTGTGGTGTTTTGAGTTGGGACATGCAAATTTATTACTTGACAACTAAAAGTAATAGAAAATAGCTAATATTTTTAAAACATAAGCACTTTAATGAGTAAATAAATTTTATTAATTATAAACTAATGGTACCAATATATATTCTAAAAGTATAAAAATAATAATTTTATTAGCATGAAATATGGGTTCAAAGATTGGGACAGGCAGTGAAGTGTTTGGTGGGACAATGAAGTGGGACAATGAAGTGTTTGACAAAATCAAAGGCGAAAATATTAAATGCAAAACTTTTGATATATTTATAATAAAAATAAATTTATAAAATATCAAGGACCATAGTGATTTATCTGAAAATTTTAGGTAGGAAATTAAGAAATTTTTAAAAATTTTAGGTTATTTAAAATGTTAGAAAATGAGGAAGTTTCAAAACTATAAGGCAGAATGGGATCCCTACAATATCAAATGGAAATCAAAAGTTACATTGCAGCTGTTTTACAAATGATTACTGAAATGCTTAAGAAATATAACAGGGGTAAAAAAAATTAAATTTAGTAATATGTGCTGTCATTAGAAAATTATTTACCTGTAGCAACATAATATTCCTCAAAAAAAGTTTATTTAAACATTAAAGTGCTATTGAGGAATTTGCGTTTACATAATTATGTGCCATAAAATATGTCTCAATATCAACAATTTTAAAAGCAAAATAGCAAATGAGGGTGTAAAATAACTGGTATCGCATCGCTGTTGATGATACAAAATCTGCTTTCTGTGATGAAATCTTAAATATTTATGGTAAAATTGCGACACACAATTAAAAAAAATATTGTTGTCTGCAAATTTGTTTTACATGTCATTCACATATTAATACATGCAAATGCTTCATTTAACAGAGATGCATCAAAATCCACCCAAAACAATGACTAAACTCTGTAAACACAACACCATACAGCTTTAGCGAAACCTGTTCTCTCTGCATCCTGATATGCAACTTAGTAGCATTAGCCTCTCTGCTGTAAAAATGTCAAAAAGGAAAGAACTTTACAAAATTTGTTTTACATGTCATTCACATATTAATACATGCAAATGCTTCATTTAACAGAGATGCATCAAAATCCACCCAAAACAATCACTAAACTCTGTAAACACAACACCATACAGCTTTAGCGAATCCTGTTCTCTCTGCATCCTGATATGCAACTTAATAGCATTAGCCTCTCTGCTGTAAAAATGTCAAAAAGGAAAGAATTTTACAAAATTTGTTTTACATGTCATTCACATATTAATACATGCAAATGCTTCATTTAACAGAGATGCATCAAAATCCACCCAAAACAATCACTAAACTCTGTAAACACAACACCATACAGCTTTAGCGAATCCTGTTCTCTCTGCATCCTGATATGCAACTTAATAGCATTAGCCTCTCTGCTGTAAAAATGTCAAAAAGGAAAGAACTTTACAAAATTTGTTTTACATGTCATTCACATATTAATACATGCAAATGCTTCATTTAACAGAGATGCATCAAAATCCACCCAAAACAATCACTAAACTCTGTAAACACAACACCATACAGCTTTAGCGAAACCTGTTCTCTCTGCATCCTGATATGCAACTTAGTAGCATTAGCCTCTCTGCTGTAAAAATGTCAAAAAGAAAAGAATTTTACAAAATTTGTTTTACATGTCATTCACATATTAATACATGCAAATGCTTCATTTAACAGAGATGCATCAAAATCCACCCAAAACAATCACTAAACTCTGTAAACACAACACCATACAGCTTTAGCGAAACCTGTTCTCTCTGCATCTTGATATGCAACTTAGTAGCATTAGCCTCCCTGCTGTAAAAATGCCAAAAAGAAAAGAACTTTACAAAATTTGTTTTACATGTCATTCACATATTAATACATGCAAATGCTTCATTTAACAGAGATGCATCAAAATCCACCCAAAACAATCACTAAACTCTGTAAACACAACACCATACAGCTTTAGCGAAACCTGTTCTCTCTGCATCCTGATATGCAACTTAGTAGCATTAGCCTCTCTGCTGTAAAAATGTCAAAAAGAAAAGAATTTTACAAAATTTGTTTTACATGTCATTCACATATTAATACATGCAAATGCTTCATTTAACAGAGATGCATCAAAATCCACCCAAAACAATCACTAAACTCTGTAAACACAACACCATACAGCTTTAGCGAAACCTGTTCTCTCTGCATCTTGATATGCAACTTAGTAGCATTAGCCTCCCTGCTGTAAAAATGTCAAAAAGGAAAGAACTTTACAAAATTTGTTTTACATGTCATTCACATATTAATACATGCAAATGCTTCATTTAACAGAGATGCATCAAAATCCACCCAAAACAATCACTAAACTCTGTAAACACAACACCATACAGCTTTAGCGAAACCTGTTCTCTCTGCATCCTGATATGCAACTTAGTAGCATTAGCCTCTCTGCTGTAAAAATGTCAAAAAGAAAAGAATTTTACAAAATTTGTTTTACATGTCATTCACATATTAATACATGCAAATGCTTCATTTAACAGAGATGCATCAAAATCCACCCAAAACAATCACTAAACTCTGTAAACACAACACCATACAGCTTTAGCGAAACCTGTTCTCTCTGCATCTTGATATGCAACTTAGTAGCATTAGCCTCCCTGCTGTAAAAATGCCAAAAAGAAAAGAACTTTACAAAATTTCAAAATATAAGCTGCTTAATAAATACTCATTTTATGATGTTACTGCTAGTATTAAATGGCAACGTTGAAATTGAGGGCCTTTTCAGTTATGCAATAGTTGCTAAAAGGTCGAACACCAGAGTTTGCTGATAGTACAGAGTTAATCATACAAATACTAAAAAGAATCAATGCAAAAAATTGAAGTAGCAAAATATTAATTTGAAACGAAATCAAGCTTGTACACTGAAAGCGCATAACCTCACAAATTCATGCATCCTCTTCCCCTTCAAGATGAAATGAGTCTATTATAGAAATCTGGTTGAACAGCATTTGATGTTTTAAATTTTATGTTGGAATGAATATGAGAGCAAAATATAAGTAAACAGTGTTGAGGTTCTTTATTTTTGAAATGATACAGACATAAAGAAAATGGCAACCATTCACAATCTGAAATGGAATTGCTTTGACTTTTCATTGGATTTCGTTCCACAGCTGGGTTGATGAAGCCCAAGCATCTGAAAAATAACACAAATCTATATCCATGTAATAACATCAGGAGTGACATTGAAGTATTTGTATTTTCCATCAACTATTTGCATAAATTTCAGTAAGTCGGACCAAATGAGTATTATGAAAGAGCTTTCTTGCATCCCATCACACGCATGGTAAGCAGAAGCTGTACTGGCATTGTTCCTCGGCCATTTGCCAGATAATGGCACTGGAAGAGCGTAACTGACAATTTATTCTATCTTTATTCAATTCTTGTACTGGAGCATGCCTAGTATTTGGATTTAGAATTGAATTGCTTATATTAAAATATTATTAAATCTCAGGTCTTGAATCTGAGTCATTTTGCTCGCATTCATAGGAAGTGGGTCGGAATCTTTGGAATGAAACGCAACCACGCAGAGATGCATGAAGTGCGAATATATTATTTACATTATTTTTGCATTTTTATTTATGTAATGCAGTTTAGCCCCTAACATATTATGAAGTATCAAATACCCAGAAGAAAAAAAAATCTCCCACTAGACATGAAAAAATATATCCGGATGATTATACTTAGAATGATTTAGCCGCATTAGAAACATATTAGAGCATTATTATAATTTAATAGAGATTGTTATAGTTATATATTAAGTTTTATGGAAAAACTTACCTTTGAATGATTTCCAATGTGGCAGACATGCATTCCGGGTACTTTATATTCAATAGAAAAAATACGGCCAATAACATCAAAAATCCGTCTTTAAGACCTTTTGGGCCATAAGTCGTCACCACATCATCAACAAGAAGGTTAAAGTGTTCACAATTCAAGATGGTATCACCTATATATAAAAAAAGAAAGAGCAAGACAAATGAGATACATTGACTACAGCTATATATAAATGATGCAAGTTGTCATGTATACAGGTCCGTATTTCCCATTAGGCCGACTAGGCCCGCGCCTGGAGCGCAAAAACATAAAGGATTTTTTATGTTTTATAGAAATGCCATGCGCTTCAAATCTATGCAATAATAAATACAAAAACTAGAAACGCTCGTGTACATTAACATCTGTCCTTTTCTTATCTTTTACACATTGTTAAAGATGGTTATTTGCAAAGCATTTTCAAAATGTGGACACTCTTCTCAGAATAGTGTTAAGTATGGTCGTCACAAATTGTGCAGAGGAACGTACTTTGAAACGCGTCAAAAACTACCAAAGAAACTCCATGGACAATGAACACTCTGGCTATTCTGGCAATCGAAAATAACCTCACATCTACACTCAACTTCCAAGAAATATCAGATAAGTTTTCTAAAACCAAGCAGCGTGTAAACAACGAGAAACACTCTTTTATGATATATGCACAGTATATATTATTTCATGAACTAAATCCTTTTTTACTATTCTAAAATGTTTAACGCTAGCGTAAGAAATCTAAAAAAATAATTCAAAACATCTGTTCCATTTGTTATTTTTTGAACCAACTGCAATAAATTGTTGATTCACTAATTAAGCTTCGTTTAGTTAAGTTTTATTTTTAATTTAGGAAGGAAGAGGAGGGGATGGACTTGTTGGGGGGGGGGGGGGAGAGGCCCTGCATATATATATATATATATATATATATATATATATATATGTGGATTACACTAACCACAAAGTAATAAGCAAGGTATTGATGGTATAAAATTAGATTTTCACGATGTTTCAAGAATTAATAACTAATAAACAGTACAAAACATTTAAAGCTCATAAATATTTTAACAGAGAATATTTGCAAATATAGGGTTCCTACAGCTGAGTATAGCAAATTTTGCCAAAACATACACAACAAAACTTTAGGTAAATATATTTTTAAACAAAGAAATTACTTTATTAATACATGAAAATCATTAAAAAAATTTTATTCAATGCTAACAGATAGCAAAATTAAAATATATTACCACATGTACCATGGATCGAGTAAAATTGCAGAGCTAAATAATTTTGCATTAAAAAATTCAGCAATTCTTATACAACTCATCACACAATCGCTTGTTTTGTTTACATTTTGCATGTTAAAATTAGGCTTCGTTGAAGAAATAATCAATGTTTAATGATCATTTAAAATAAAAAATATTGTAATTGCATGAATTTAAAAATACAGATAATATGCAAAAATAAAACGGTTTTAGGACGGATGCACCACTAAATATAAATACACATATGACTATAAAATATACATACACTACATATAAATATACTAAATATAAATATACATATTAAATATAAATATGCAACACTAAATATAAATACAAGAAAGATCAATCATGCATAAAACATTGATTATAAAACACATTCCAACTGTAATTTTATTTAGACATCTCTAAAATATGATACATTCAGCGGCGATATTTTTTTAATTATTATAACTACAATAACTTATTTTACTACATTATTTTATTTAGAACTACAATAATTTATTTTGCTTGGAAAATTAAAACCATGGAGGTAGTACTTTCTAACTCCATGCTTAAAACTTCATTCAAACTTTATTCAAATGACGTCATCAAAATATAAATAGCCTGGCTCTCGATGTAAAAAGTGAATATTTCATTCATCACTTTTATTCCAGACTCCAGAGTTAAATATTTTAGCGTGAAAAATTTCAACAATTCTTATACAATTCATCTTACAATCACTTGTTTACATTTTACATTTATTAAAGTTAGACTTCGTTGTAGAAGTAATGAAAGTTTGATCATCATTTAAACTGAAAAAATTCGTAATTGCGTTGGCGCAGTATATAGAAGCATAGAAAAAATAAAAAATAAAGCGGTTTTAGAATGGATGCAACACTAAATATAAATTTAAAAGAACTTTAAAAGTCACGATTTTTACTTTGGGAGAAAAAAGATGGATTCACATTTTGTTTTGAAGTGGGTCACGTGATCTCTTCCTATTATATGGGTGTCATTATTTTAATTTTTATTTAAAAAACTGACGTACATATTTTGCTAATTTTTTTTTTATATATTTTATGGAATCATTTGAATATTACCTAAAGTTTTGAAAGTAATTTGTGAATTTTAACTTTGCTAAAATGCCCATTCTTTGCTGTTTATCATGAAATTGAATCTATCATGGGTCTAGAATGTTGATCTTCGATTTGTTCAAATGTGTTTGTATTTATGATATTTTGATTCTATGTGGAAGCCAGAATTGTAAGTAATATAAACAAACTAAGCTGCCTCTTTACATATTGCACATGGCAGAGACTTTTTTGTGTTTCTGATGTTCCTGAATATTTTTATATTTCAGAGAGTTTCTTTAGTTTGGGTATTCAGTCATTTTGTATTTCTCGTAGAAGAAATTAGTGATTCACAGAGACTAAATAAAAGAAGATTTTGATTCAAGAAAAATCATTCGGATTGTCAATTGGCCTATGCACATTCCCTTGACAAATATTTTCTTGAAAGAATCGTAAAATGATCATTTTGTGGGAACACAGCAATGCAGGCTTTGCAAAATTATCATAACAAAATCGAACTTAATATTGTTACATTTTATAGTAAATAGTCTTTGCTGCATATTTTCTACTAATCTTTGTTTTCATTCATTATTGAGCTGATTTAAATTCCTAACATTTTTTTTTTCTTAAATGTTTAAGAATCAAGGTAAGTCAATTTTTTATGCTCTTCGTGTAATTTTTAAAAGAAAATATAACTCAAAACCTATGGTGTTTATGAACATGATTACGTCAGTATTCAGCTAAGGTTACAAGAAAAAAATTAAACAATTGAATTTAAATGTTTTCTTTTCATAAGCTCAGGATCATGATGAGGGGTAAATCAATCACCTAGGGTGCCATTTCACAGGAGCAGCAAAATTTAAATATTTGTTATAATTTTAAACACTATAATTAAAGTTCTTAAAACAAAGCGCTGTGCTTTACTCAAAAGTTAATTGTAAAAGCAGGGCATCAAAAGAAATACTCAGCACATATACTTTTCTAATCTGCGACAATATAAGTAGTACGGGGATATATATATATATATATATATTAGTGCTTTCATTCTGGCAAATATTGGAATCAATTACGGGTTTATTGACAATTTCAATTTATACATGTAATCTACTAATACAGGTTATATCTTCCAATATTTGGGTATATAAGTAGTACAGGTCCCATACCATTTTAGCGCTTTTATTTTGTATATATTGATTTAATTTCACATTTTTTGTGTAATTGCTTTCAAAAGGGGCCAGGATATTTTATTCTTCAGATCTGCCCGTGAAGATAATTTTGAGTAGTGAAAACAGATATCCTTAAACTTCTCTTTAGGAGCTAGCTATAAATTTCATATTTTAACAGAATTTGCATATGATTGTGAATTATAAGTTTCTTTATATTACATATTCCGTACTAAGAACGGATATGCTGCTAGTCTATGTAAATAAAATTGAAAATTTGTCTGTCTCATCATGATGGGAGAAAGGCTGAACCAAATTTAATGAAATTCTGTGGGTAGCCTTGAAATAGCCCCACTTAAAATTTAATCCATGTTTCGAGTTTCAAGACCAAGGGTTGTCGAGATATTAATAAAAAACTAAATCTTTCATAGGAGTTCCCCTCTCTAACTCCCTGGTTCCTCCAAACGAAAAAGGTTGGAAATCACTGATTTAAAGCTTGAAAGTGAATTAAAACTCTATCTCTGAGTTTGGTTAGAGTTTATTGCAGTTATCAGTCACATTTGAATTTAAATGGAAATCCTATCACCGTGGTTTATTTTTCACAGGCTCTTACTCAACAATGAAAAGTATTAAGAAATCAAAATGGTTATTTAATTATCAGCATTTTATGAGAAAGATTCTTTATATCCTGTTGATCAGTAATGCAATTGAATCAAATGTGTTTGTTAATTTTTATTATTATTTTTTCAATTTGAATAATAAATAAATTGATATAAAAATATATATTATAAATGAACTGTTTGATTTTTCTTTTAATTATATTAATTGCGAACTGCGTACATAATTTTCATTTATTTTGGCAAAGAGTTTTCATACTTATATAGTGTGTTTAGTCAATAAACACATTTAGCTGATTGTTGAAACAAAAGAGTAAAATGGGTATATCTTCTAATAGAATTTTAGTGTTTTCATTTAGTATATACAAACAGGATCAGGATGTTTTATTCTTCAGATCTGCAAATTCAGATCTACGAATTTGGTGGAATATCGCTAACTTAGCAACTTCTCTTAACCGTTGCCAAACTGATGGAAATGTCGCCAAATTGATAAAAACGATACTAAATCAATGAAATGAATTTTATTTTGTTAGAAGAGAGTACTGAAATTATGTTTCGGTAGCATTTGTCTGTCAGTCCAACTGTCCTACCTTAGTAACACATTCAGAGAATTTTTAAAATGTCGCCAAATTAATAGAAATGTTTGTAAATCCATAAAAATATTTTAAAATTGATAAAACTGCACTAAATGAACGAAGTTAATGGTGTTTTGTTACGGGAATTTTAAGGTTTATTTTATAGTATACTCCGTATGAAGAATCGGTATGCTGCTAGTAATATAATAAAGAAAGGGCAACTCTTCAAGAAATTAGAATTTTTTTAAACACTACCTCCTTCCTGTTACAAAACAACGGCTGAATTAAGGCATCGCAAATTGATATCATCTTCAAGGAAACAGATTAATTCCCAAAATACCATATCCCTTTAGATTTAAGGTATCTTATCAAATAAATTAATCAAATTTGGACACAAATTATAATAGTATTTTACTAGATCAAATAATTTATCACACAATGAAATCTTCCCAATTTCTGTACAGAAAACAAATTCTCGCTCGTGTATGTGGATTCAAGGCAGTGATTCTCCATAGCACCTATAGTGATTTCCTTTTCTTCTACAACACAATATATGTATAGGAGTGCGAGCTAAATATTTGACTCTGAGATTTGGATGAATGTGCAACTTGAAAATAATCATCGAAGTATTCAGAAATGCTCATTTCGAGCATTCCTGAATGAGAGTCAAACGTTTTCTCAATTATGTCTTCATGTAGACACGTTACTTTTCGAACAAATTATACGATTCATACACAGTTTTTTCGATAAACTTAAGTAGTCCCTCGATTTGACTGATCAACAATATTTTTGACCCATAATTTTTGAGGGGAACAATTTTTTTAACATTAATTTTAAAAAATTGAATCAACATCTAAAATAATGATTTATAAAACTGTTACAAAAATAGGTATTCAATTTTTATTTAAATGCGAATGCCATCATTTATAAGATGCGAACCATTTATAAGATCATCTACCATTCATATTTCATGTGATATTTCATTTTCATTGGGAAAAATTAAAATAAGCCCAGTATTATCAAATGAATGAATGTTTTACATACATACTTTTAAACAAAATGGACAGATAATTTAGTTGCTACCTAACTAAAGTACATACCATAAAACTTCATTTGCAAATTTTGGTTCTACTTTTTTGTCTCCCCAAATTATGTTACAACTCTTCGCCACTGAACACGAGTTTATGCTATAATATGGAACAGTTCTGATGAAGATTCTCCGAGATAACATTTAAATGTTTTAATAAAGCACATGGATAGGATGCCTTTTGAAAAACAATTATTCCATACTTTAAATAATCCGGAGTAAAACCAAGTATATTTTCTGGTACAAAATAAACTTGTATGTTGTCCCTATAAATCCCTATGCGATTATTTGCATTGGCTCTTTGGTTTCACAAGCTGTATGCAGCACGGACATCCAAGAAGGTGAAAAGAACTAAAAGTAATAAGGTATTAGGGGTTTTGCGACCCGGAGCGACGGAGCAACGGCGCAGGGTGACGTCATCGGCTTATCTTATCGGATGACGTCACTCGATAAGATTATCGGATGACGCGATTGGATGAGTGGGGTTGAAGAAGAGCTTGGAGGCCATCTTGGAAATTTTAGTGGCGCCCTCTATGGACAGGTTGGAGAACTGTGATGGCTAAAAGGAAAGAATTGGTTCTGGACTTAGCTGGATTCGAACTCGGGACCCCTCGCACCGTAGGAAAGTGTTTTAACCAGTATAAAGACTGAGACTTGAAGGTAGCAGTAAATGAATGATATCTTTCCTGCGAAAGGAGTGGGAAAGTTGGGCACTTGGAATATTTTGCGATCTTCTACGAGGGGATTGTTCGAGTGAATTAAGATTCTAATTAATGTTTTTTTAATGAATAAAATGTATTACGAAAAAAAAATGGAATGTATTCATAATTGAAGTTTAATAAGAGGAATCATTTTGAATGATTGGAAAGAGGGTAATTAATTTTTTTATGGTATGTTTTGGAAAGTGCTTGAAGACATTTCCGAAATTTTGGGCGGTGGTGGTTCCCTCTATTGGCGCTTGAATGAAATGGATGTGTGTTATGGAATTTTAATTGAATTAATTTCTGAATGAGGTTTTTGTGTTAATGAGTATTTTAATTAGGTAGTCGAACGATGACTTAATATTTTTAGTAATGCTTCAAGCTCATAAATCTTTTAATGAAGGAAGATAATTTTTTTTACTTTAAGATGGCATTGAATTATTGAGATCCTTGAATTTTAAGGACGGGGTGTATGTTATGTATGTGTTATTGAATTTTATTAATTTTAATGAAATGATTTTGTGGTATTTTTGGATGATTTTTAAAGAATGGGGAAAATTCAAGCACTCCATAGTGAACTAAAATATCGCATTTTTGATGTTATAAATGTTACTGCAACTCGGGAACAAGATTTAACCCTTTTAGAAGAGGTGTGTGTGTGCTCGTATGCAAGCCAAGGTAATTAATTTTCTTAATGAATTAGTAGGGGAGTCTGTGTTAAAACTGGCATTTTAAAAGAATGTGAGATTTTAGGGACAGATTATAATACTCGCTGAACACGTTTCGACAATTTTTTTGAATTTTACTGGGAATGTTTTAACGATATTCATAAAAATGCTATGAAACGCCTAACTCGAAACTTTAACTGTTTTAAATTGCGGTGAATGTCTATTTTCGCATACCATGTGAGATTTTAATGCCAGGTTATAATACTTACTGAACATGACTCGACACTTTTCAGAATGATTGTGTGTGCCACGCGTTTTTTTTCTTTTTGGCAAGTTTCTGAATCCATTTCGACTGTTAGATCCTAGACAAGATAAGCTCTCTTTTTAGTATTGCAGTTCATTTCAAGTTTGGATGTCGGTAGGTGAAGACCTCATTCTGTAAGTTTATTTTCATGTTTTTGCTAACTGTTCTTGTATATTCCGTGCGATGTGGTAAGCATATCCCCTAAAGTCATAAAAATATACAAAATTTTCCTATGTATTTAATGATACCGAGGTTAAAAATTATGAATTTTACTTAAGATTTGGTACATATTTTCACTTTATGATTTCGAAGATGAATAAAATAATGTAGACATTCTCCCACGTAGGTAACAATTGCGATTAGCACAAACCAATGTTGTGCGATTCAATGAAAATTACAAATTCTAACCACTCCATGTCTTATGTAATCTATTTGCACCCGACACTCGATTTAGGTCACGTGATTATTCTTATGACGTAGCCTGATAAGACATTTCAACTTTGGGCGTTGCGTGGATAGGTTCATTCATAGCTGCGACAAATTTATAGTATTTTAAGATCTTAGTGTTTTAAAAGTAAATCTTATACTGTGAATGTGGTACTTGGATGATACTATCTGCAAATAATGCCTAAAATTCAAAGTATGCCATCACTCGAACAGTTAATTTCTAGTGGAAATGGTGTGGAGTTGTCGGTTCCTGTCCTTGATGAAGCAAAATCTGTGGATATTGTCTCAGATGTGGTTAATTCACCCTCACAAAAGTTTGTGGTGGATTGGTTAGACACCTATCTCATGTCTTCCATAACCCCAGCAGAAACATCCAGCACTGCCAATTCACAAGTCTCCACCGAGGTCGGAAACTCATCTCAAGATCTGCTTTCTTACGCCCTAACACACAGCGGAGTGCTAGCCCCCACTACAGAATCTGTTTCGACTGAATCTACTTCTTCAGATTCCATGAAAGATGCGCTCCGTCGTTGGAATTTAGGTTCTGGTGTCTATGTATATTTGAAACTTCGCCATGAGAAGCTAAAAGTGCATATATGGAGATATACCTCTAACGAACGAAATGAACTAGTGCCTACGCGTGAATGGGTTACATTGTCACCTGCTACAGCAGTGAATTTTCACAAAAATTGTGATCGTTCAATAGTCTATATGCGGATACCTCTTTCGTCAGTCGCAATGAGTTGTTCTGGCAATGGAAAACTTCATTTACAGAAAATAATTCAATTATATGATTCAAAATTTTGTCTAACGCAGTGTCATATTACCTTAGATAAAAATCAAATTAAATGTTTAATGGATTGTGTCAACAACATTAGTATGGAACTTCGAGAAAGTATATTTCTAGAGTGGCTTCCTGCTCAAATATTAAAAATAAAGGACACTATAACCTTTTACCATCAGTTATTTGTGGCAAAAATTTTGCATTCGAACAATTAATCTCTTGTATTCATGAGAACATGATGTGGCATGTAAGGAAACTTTTCAAATGTGTTGGCTGTGTTGCTCATATTGAAGATCAAAGTTACCACGAATGCCTTTACAGCACTCCATTAGAAATGTACAACAGAGTGGTTGAACAGGTACTTCTAAATCTTGACATTAATAGCATAGCAAAGAAAGCTTTGTTGCGTGGTGAAGAAGTCTTTTACTGGTATGATCGAAATTTTTTCAAGTCATTCAAATCAGAGGACTATGAATGCGCAATAAGAAAATTATTTTAACTTGTTTGTTTTTAAATGTGCAACAAATAATGCTTAATTTGTATTTTATTAAGTATAGATTCATTAAACGTATCTTTATCTTTCAAACTGAACTCCTTATTTACGTTCATCAACTCATTTTTAACATGTTTTATTTAAAAATGCTATGTGCTCGTAGGTTATGTGTCTATACATTCAAGTATAACAGGTTTACTAATATCGCTTTTTAAAATAAAATACAAAAAAAAATTTTAAAAAAATTTATTCGAATCAAATCAAATGTTTACAGTGTGAGTTTCGTAATGAACGATATTTACACTTTACAGTGTTAAAATTCGGAAATTATATACCCTTATTCATTAAAAATAAATGCAAAGTTTTATGTTCCATTCTCTAAAAGTATGAAGATTCATAGAGAATGTTGTGTTTCAATCTCTAAGAATTGGTGAAAATTCAGCCCAAGTTTCCTAAAAGTCTACGAAGTTTGGGATTTATTTCGTTGGAAGTGTAAAATTTGTCGTAGATATCAGTTTAGTCCTGTCATTTTCCACGTGTTGTTAAATATGTACATTCAAATATGGTCATTCATTATGAATTGAATGGTTTTATGGTGCAACTACAGCCGCGAAATCATGATATTCCTATTTGTATGACAATGTCTCGTATTAAAGTATCAAAACTCTAAAAGTAAATGTTTCTTTTAAAGTGTTAAATGCATATCTTTCATATTTTAATATTATTATAATGTACTACACTTGGCCTAGATAGTCAGTTTTTCATTCAAATTCAAAACTCTAAAAGTACATGTTTCTTTTAAAGTGTTAAATGCATATCTTTCATATTTTAATATTATTACAATGTACTACACTTGGCCAAGATGGTCAGTTTTTCATTTAATTTCAATGTTGACAATAGCATATCCTTAAACAAAATCGATAAGTGATATTCTATTCCCCTAAAATTCATGACAGTTTTAAAAATATACCGATTTAAGGGCTTTAGATGTTGCTGTAACATTAAAAACATATCTCTTATTCAGTAATTATCCACTAAGTATTGTGCAATTTTTGCAAATTTCATTAAAATAATTTTAAGCGCTAAAGGAGTCTTACGGCTTATGTAACATTAAAAAATTCACTCTTAGTTCCCCAAACGTATGCTAAGAGCCAAACAATTCACTAAAATCATGAAATTTTAGGGTCTTAGACCTCTTGGAATATCGAAAACACATACTTCTAATTCCTCGAACATGAACTATGTGTCGAGTAATTTTTGCTAAATTTCATGTAAATGCCATAATTTTAAGCGATAAAGGAGTCTTAGGCCTTATGTAAGATTATCATCAAGCATTCGCTATCATCAAACATTCGCTAAGAACTAAGCAATTCGGTGAAATAGTAAAATTTTACGGATACACTCATGTCTGTGAAAATGCTCGATTCGTGTTCTATAGCTTGTTAAATTCTAAACCTCGGTGTTAAAATTACTTCCATCACTTTAAAAAATGGTTAAATCGCATACAATGCACTATATCGTTAAAATCATGGATGAGATACACTATTTCCTTCTTTACAGTTAAATTTACCTCATTTTTATAACTCAATTAAAATTCACATTAATATCCCAGCGTCAAAAAAATAATGATCACACTGTGTATTCCGTAAACATTAGATTCTTCATATTGAAACCTATTATTTAATTTAAGAAAAATAATCACTATTTCAACACAGAACTTGATCATCGTCCTTAAAATTCAACTCATTTTTATAACTCAATTAAAATTTATTCAATCATTAGTAACTTAGCGGAAAAAATTAATGATCGTCGCTAACATCATTTAAACCCTAACACTGAAAATGTGTCACAAAATTCACTCATTTGTGTCTCAGCGTTAAAAAAAAAATAATTAGCAACGCACTTAACATAATTAAACCGATCCATTCATACCAAAATTATCCAAGTACCCTAAAATTCATTAGTCCTCTATTCAATTAAAATTCACTCACTCAATGGTATCTTAGCGCCATTTTTTTCTAATGTATAACATGCATGTATCATTTTTTTTAAAGTAGAAAATCGAACATACCCTTTCCTTGTAGAAATGGATCGTACGATTTTCGAATACATTACATTTTTAAAACTAGAAATGGCATACACACATTTTTTTTAATGTGTGACATGCATGTACTATTTCTACATAGAAATGGATCTTGCTATTTTCTAATACATAACATTTTAGATGACTCTTTAAAATAACCCAGTATACTATTAAAAATAATATGGATTCCATTCTTTGGACTTTTAGAAGACTTAACAAGAAGAACATCCGTGTCACACATTTGCTCCATACATATCTGCAAGTCACATCTGTGCACAACATTAGCTTGTGAAGATTTCAGTACTTTGCATTTTCTTATTTTAAAAATATCTCCCACGTTTTACATTCACTGATAATTCAGTACACCTATTCATTTTAACTAAATAATGACCTTAAATATAGCAAAGTCTTGACTTCTCTATTTCCCATATATTTGAAAAGAAATCAATACAGCCATTTTTCATAGTACAGCCATTTTTCATATAAAAACAGTCGAAACGTATTCAGCAGGTTCTGAAACTTGGCATAAAAAATCGCGTGGCACACACAATCATTCTGAAAACAGTCGAGTCATATTCTGTGAGTATTATAACTTACATTAAAATCTCACATGGTATGTGAAAATAGACATTTAGCGCAATTTAAAACAGTTAAAGTTTCAATTCAAGTTTCGTGTTTCATAGCATTTTTATGAATATCAATCAATACAGCCATTTCTCATCGCTAAAAAACTGTCGAAATGGATTCAGAAACTTGCCATAAAAAATCGCGTGGCACACACAATCATTCTGAAAATAATCAAGTCATGTTCAGTAAGCATTATAACCTGCCATTAAAATCTCACATGGTGCGTGAAAATAGACATTCAGCGCAATTTAAAATAGTTAAAGTTCCATAACATTGTTATGAATATCGTTAAAACATTCCCGGTAAAATTCAAAAAAATTGTCGAAACGCGTTCAGCGAGTATTATAACCTATCCCTAAATTCTGGCATGGTTTTAAAACATGTCAGTTTTAACACAGACTCCCCTACTAATTCATTAAAAAATTAATTACCTTGGCTGGCATATGCACACACACAACTTTTCTAAAAGGGTTAAATCTAGTTCCCGAGTCGTGGTAACATCAAATTAGTTCACTATGGAGTGCTAGAATTTTCCCCATTCCTTTAAAAGTCATCCAAAAATACCACAAAAATCATTTCATTAAAATTAATAAAATTCAATAACACATACATAACATACACCCCGTCCGTAAAATTCAAGGATACCAATAATTCAATGCCATCTTAACGTAAAAAAAATTACCTTCCTTCATTAAAACATTTATGAGCGTGAAGCTTAACTGAAAATAATAAGTCATCGTTCGTCTACCTAATTAAAATATTCATTAACACAAAAGCCTCATTCAGAAATTAATTCTATTAAAATTCTGTAACACGCATCCATTTCATTCAAGCACCAATAGAAGGAACCACCACCGCCCAAAATTTCTTAAATGTCTTCAAGCACTTTCCAAAACATATCATAAAAAAATAATTACCCTCGTTCAAATCATTCAACATGATTCCTCTTATTAAATTTCAATTATGAATACATTCCATTTTTTTCATAATACATTATATTCATTAAAAAAATTTAATTAAAATCTTAATTCACTCGCGCAATCCCCTCGTAGAAGATCGCAAAATATTCCAAGTGCCCAACTTTCCCACTCCTTTCGCAGGATAGATATCATTCACTCACCCGCTACCTTCAAGTCTCAGTCTGTATACTGGTTAAAGCACTTTCCTACGGTACCAGGGGTCCCGAGTTCGAATCCAGCTCAGTCCAGAACCAATTCTTTCCTTTCAGCCATCACAGTTCTCCAACCTGTCCATAGAGGGCGCCACTAAAATTTCCAAGATGGCCTCCAAGCTCTTCTTCAACCCCACTCATCCAATCGCGTCATCCGATAATCTTATCGAGTAGCTGTTTGTTTACATTCAGAGCAGGATATTTTACTGCCTCGTGCACTTGAGCAAAGCAATGCATTTAATATCTGCGAATTAGCAACTACTAGCAAGGGCGTATTTAAGGGGTTTGGGATTCCCTCATTTCAATTTAAATTGTACAGTTGTATACGGCCAATCGCACCCAATTTGATTATATAAAAAGTATTATACTTTATGCTTATTTTAAACATAACCACATTTACATAAAACTTTATAATTCATAAAATAGCCATGCAATACAATTGAATTGAGTTAAAATTCATTTAAAAATAGGCATTAACAAACTAAAATATAATTATTATACTAAGCCTACTCATTTCTACCTGCTTTTAGAAAAGCAGCAGTGCTGAAGTACTTTAAAGTAATTCTCAAACACTAGCTAATATATGTTTAAGGAAATTAAAATTCAATATAAACAAATAAATACTTTATTAACAAATGAAAATTAAATAAAGACCAACCTTGTTCAGATATCCAACGGCGTCCGTCCCGTGCCAATTCCGAAGGTCGCTCAATTTCAACGACAGATGGCGCTAAATTTTTTACAGTAACTTTCCTATGAAAATTTTACCAGATATATTTTCAAATACATACAGTGATTTTTGCTGTAAAAACTCAGTTTTTTTTTTTTTTGCAGTGCCGCGCACTTATTCCTTTAAAAAATATCTACCCGTTCACCAAATTAAAGTCTCTATCTCATCTCGAAACATAATATTATATCATTTCCCCTTTCGAACGTATTTCTGGGAAGTACACCCGTAAATGAGCATTTTTGGGAAAACTGTTCGTTTTTTTTTATAAAATGATTAGCCCAGATGCCAAATAACAAGCCTCTATCACATTTAAAAGGAAGCGTGTCTCATTTATCTTGAAAATAGAACTTATTGGTGTGCGCACCTCTCAAGCAAATATTGAAAATCTAAAATGGCACACTTTCTTCCTTTCAAACTATCTACCTGTACACCCAATTTGAAGTTTCTATCCTATCGTTTTTTCTATCACTTCATCTTTCGAAAGTTTTTCTGTGTAGCATACCCTTAAATGAGCATTTTGAAGAAACCGTATTCATCTTGGGCTTTTCTATCAAATGTACTAAATTTCAAGCCTCTATCACATTGTAAAGGAGACGTTTTTCATGGGTTCGTCAAATCGAATGAGCGACACTTCCACATAGCAAATGTTGGAAAACTGAAATGACACACTTTCATCCCTTCCAACTATTTACCAGTACACCCAATTTGAAGTCTATCTCATCCCGAAGCATGTTTTTTTATCAATTAAAATTTCGAACATTATTCTCCGATGCCTCCCTTAAACGAACATTTTTGAAAAACTATATTCATCTTGTGTGTTTTCGTCAAATGATTAGCTCATATACCAAATTTAAAGCGTCTATCCAATTTTAAATGAGCCATTTCTCATTTATTCGGCGAAACGAACATTTTGGTATGAGGCACCCCCCTTAAGTAGAAAATATTAAAAATCTGAAACTGCACACTTTCTTCCTTTCGAACGATTTACCCATACACCCAATTTGAAGTCTCTATCTTAGGGCAAAGTATGTTTTCCTATCATTTCACTTTTCGAACGTTTCGGTATGGAGCACCCCCTCTAGAGAACGTTTTCGAAAAATTCGATTTTTCCAGGGCGTTTTATCGAGCGATCGACCCATGTACCAAATTGCTAATCTCTATCAACTTGGGGAGTGCCTAAAAAAGCGTGACAGACGGACACTTGGCAATTAGTATATATAGGTATACTACTTGCCACGCTTTTTCAGGCCCTTCCAGAATTGCAATCTGGTACATGGCATCCGGAAAATTCGATGAAAAATCGTATTTTCCGAAATCAAAGCGATAGAAAAGCGCGCTTTGCGATACGATAGCGACTTTACATTGGATGTATGGTTCGAAAGGAAGATTTTCAATATTTGCTACTTTAGGGGGTGCCTCTCAAATGTTCGATTCGCCTAATAAATGAGAAACTCACATGTTTATATATGATAAAGGCTTAAAATTTGGTATATGGGCTAATTATTTAATAAAAAACTCAAGACGAATAGAGTGTTTCATAAATGTTCGTTTAAGAGGGTGCTCTCTATAAAAACGTTCGAAAGATGAAATGATAACATTGCGTGCTTCACTATGAGATGGAGACCTCACATTGGATATACGAGTGGATAGTTCGGAAGGAAGAAAGTGGGCTATTTCAGTTTTCCAATATTTTCTTCTTTAGGGGGTTCCGCACACCAACGTTTCCGATCTCAACGTGAAACGTGAATTATTCAAAATTGTACGTTATTCGGGTGTTGCTTATTGTGGGACAGGTCAATACCAATCGGGTACTTTGGGGATATCATCGTTTAAACAATTATCTGATATTCGCGGAAGAACAAAGCTTCTCACAGAAAATCGACGAATCCATTTCTAAAAGTATCATGCGTATTTCTAAAGTACGAGTATCATGCGCATTTCCAAAGGATCATACGTATTTCTAAAGTACCAGTTTCCCGAAAGATGAGTATTGAATTCCTTTATGTACATCATAATAAATGGGTGCGGTAACCGATCGTTAAAACAGCTTCAGTGGAGAATTTCCCCAAACTTGGTCTCAATTCGGAGATCACTATCCCGTAGGAGATGAAAAAACACTAAGATGCATTTCTTTTTTACAAGGCCGTACATCGTATGTGAGAAACAAAAAACATCCATTTCCCATGATATTAAATGAAAATGACTTACTGGGGCAGGTCCCATTGTTGAGGGAGATGTCATCGATGGCGATGTCGCTCTCCCCGGGCTGGTTGATCTCGGCCTCGAAGATCACCTGAAACAACAAAACTTGAGACTGCTTTCCCAATCAAAACAAGAAAGGTCAATGGATTACGAAACACTTTCCAACTGAAATGCAATTTAAACATCTCTAAATTGCGATCCATTCAGCGGCGATTTTTTTAATGATCACAGAACTACAATCATTTGTTTTACTTGAAAACTTAAAACTTCGTTGACAAAAATGAACTGGATTCAAATGACATCATCGAAATGTAAATCGTCTGAATCTCTACGTAAAAGCAGTGAATATTTCATTCATATCACTTATATCCCAAACTCCAGAGTTCAATCATTTTGAGTGAAAAAATTCAGCCATTCTTATACAACTCGTCTTAGAATTCCCTTGTTTACGTCCTGCATCCGTTAAAATGAGGCTTCGTCGTAGAAATAATCAAAGTGATCAAAGATCCTTTCAACTCAAAAATTGTGTCAGAA
Source organism: Amaurobius ferox (assembly GCA_951213105.1). NCBI lineage: Eukaryota > Metazoa > Arthropoda > Arachnida > Araneae > Amaurobiidae > Amaurobius > Amaurobius ferox. Next base: position 177,120 of record OX578151.1, read on the forward strand.
GAGAGATGCACGGAAAATACGCAAAAATAAAGGGGGGTCAGGACGGATGCCACACTCGATAGAAATTTTAATGAACTTTTAAAATCCAGATTTTGACTCTGAGAAAAAAAGATGGATGCCCCATTTTATTTTGAAGTGGGTCACGCGACCTCTTCATATTATAGGGGTATCATTATAATTTTCATTTTTATTTGAAAAACTACTGAACCCATTTTGCTGAAATTTTTTTATATATATTATGGGATAACTTAAATATTTCCTAAAATTTTCGAAGCAATATGTGATTTAAAAATGTTTGAAAAATGAGGTCCCAGAAGATTTAATGTATTTTTTCAGACCTGATTCATCCAAAATTAATTGGGTGATATCATTCATTTACATTCCAACATGTTCCACAGACCGTCGCAACAACATACTCAAATTTCATTTTGATACAGTCATTTTTACGGCGTTATCGTGCGAACGGACAGACAGAGTGAACCAAGTCATAAACACTTTTCAACTCTGTTGTAAAGTGTTAAAAATGTTGAAGAAGATCGACGGCACCCTATTTTTAATGTTCAGCAGTACATGGGGCGCTTTTCCAAATGACAACCTGTAAAACTGTTTCCAATTCACTTCTATTTCACACAACCCGAAATGGACAGCATCTGCAATAAGCGACACATCAAAATATTTTAATAATTCATTCATCCACTGGGCGGAAGTTTCGTTGTCTTGGCGGCAGTTTTAAAATGCGTCTACCTCAGTCACCCACTTTGCCGAGACAAACGGAAGAATACGCCGGTCACTCCATACGAGAAATGCCCTCCTCACTTTCCAGGTATTCGTCAATGATGTTAGCTCGATGGGGAGGGGCATTATAGTCCATAAGGAGGAAATCAGGATCAACTGCTGCAGAGTAGTCTCGCAATGGGGTTCCAGGACTTCATCCCGATACTACGCAGCCGTCACAGAACAGCCTTTAATTGATGAGCAGCTCTGTGCGATATCCCATTGAAATTCCAGGCCATACCATAACGCTGTCACCTCTGAATGCATGATGTTCAATGATGTTCTTAGCCTGATTGCGTGTGCCTCGTTCTCTCCAGACCCATTCACACTTATCATCTGATTCCAGGGCAAATCTGGACTCGTCCGTGAACAAGACGTTGCATCCATCTGAGACAGTTCAATTCACATGTTGACGACACCACTTTAATCTTGCTCCTTTGGCTTGGACGGTTAGTGGAACACAAAAGCGTGGTACTCGGGTGTACAATCCCTTCACGTAGAGCCTTCGGCGCAGAGTACTGGCAGATATGGTCTTACCAAGTGCCGCTGCAACCATAGATGTAACAGTTGTGGAGGTCGCTCGTCGATTGCGCTTGGCTACTATAGCAATATACCAATCATGAGAGGAGGTGGAAACCCTTGGACAACCGGGAACAGGTCTCCGGACAACTGTTTGACTTGTTTGGAATTGGTTCCATAATCGAGAAATTACCGAATGGTCAACGCCAAAGAGAAATAGCTACATCTTTGATTAACTGTCCTGCTTCCATGCACCCGACAGCGCTCACTATTTGTCATTCGTCTTCTTTTAGCCATAGAAACACGAATATCATTAAAAAATAATCCTACAAAAGTTATACACTCTTCGTATCCGCATTTATATGCACCTCCTCAAACCCTTCAGAATGCTGGCGTCTTCAGCGACTGCCTAATCAGCATACATCCGGACAGTCAATTATGATTAGCTGTAACTTAGGATATTTGCATACTGCCATCTACATCTGCAGCGATTTTCAGTTACTCAAATTCAAATACACTTTCGAAAAATGAAAATTTACGTTGCGTGCTTAACTTTTGGAAGTGAGTGTATATAAATTATGGTTGGCTTTAAAATACAAAACTGTTACACAAAGAATCGTCTTTAGTGAATGGAACGAACTAGAACCACAAGAATGACGTTAACCTATGAATCGCATATTATCACATATATTTTTCTTTAATTGGATGCGATTTTTTTAACATATTTATTTGCAATATCTCGAGAACCGGTAAAACGAGCGCTTCATAGTTTATGTCAATCGTTTTCTTATATTAGAAAAAATTATTTACATCACTTTATTGAAGGTTCTGATATTTTAGATGATGGTGACGGTACTTGTGTCTGATGAAAGTGTTGGGTTGCATTTGGCTATTTAATAATTTTAGGAATTTTGTTTTTACTCTAAACATGTTCAGGGGGCTTATTTACATAGTTATTCTCCTTTTTAGATATCCATTTTCCATTTATTTACATTTTGATATTCTTCTGTTCCAAATGCATTATATTCCATAGTTAAAATGGCGAAAGTTCGTTTTTTTTTGTTTCAGCAATTTAAATTTACTTAAATTGGCTAATTTACGATTCCATTTATTCCCTTTGATTTGATTCCAAATTTGTTGTTTTCGGATAAGAATTCGATGATTTCTCGCGATTTTTCATTTTTATTCTATTTTCAGCTTTTAAAATTTTCAGAATCGTCCATTTTCAAATTATTACCGAATTCGTATATTCCAAATCGTTTCACTTCATTTCGTTCTAATTTTCGTCTGCTTTAAAATTCCTGTTTTCTTTAAATTTTCGAGTTTTTGATTGGTTGACCGTAATATTAAAATCGTCTGTCATTAAATATTTTATCGCTCATCGATAATTTTGTTAAAGATGATGACAGCGATGTTTGGCAGTATATAAAGAGACTCGCGCTCTTTTATTCTTCTATCTTTTGATTAGAACTCAATATGTGATCAAATAAGTTGTCCTCTGCCGTTTGGCATGCGTTCTGTGGAACGAAATTTTTATTTCCCGGCCTTTTAACTTTATTCAGTTTATTATCCTGCCGTGGAGGCGATGTTTAGTCTAAACATTCGAGAGCCTCTGACAGTGTTGTGTCTGATAGCAGAGAGTTGTTGTGTCTATAAAGACTGGATGTTTCGAACTCCTGCCTCTTTTGTCATCTAATTAGTGTGTTCCGAGCTGTTTCCGATGTCAGCCGAGGAACTTTTACCGGCCAATTAAGGATTGGTTTATCCTGCCAAGCTGTGAGCTCTATTTATGAAGAATGGAATTGTCATTTCCGTAGCCCAATAGACGGACATATGCTTTGTTTTCCATTTGGATGTCAGTATTCAGGTGCAGCAGTTTGGAGAAATGATTTTTATTACTGGACGTCCGGCTGAAGTGGAAAATCCCCCCCCCTGGAGTTGGATCTCGTGAAATGGTCGTTTTTCCAGAATTCTACTGGACATAAATATGATCCCGCGCCATGGTTTTTCCTCTTCTGGAGTTCTTTGGATCTGCTTCTCGTTTGGTGACTCTTCTGGTGATATTTCCTCCCGCCGATCTTTACAGCTCCTCTTGGACCCTTGGTGAAATTGCTCTTTTTCTTTTAAATTATAATTGTTGTAACTTTGACATTAGTTTAAAATTAAATTGGCGTGAATAAGGCCCCTTATATATTTTAAGTTCCGAATCCTGGATTATTGTTATGTAATTTTTCTTTGGGTTACCTTTAGTTGGGTTTTTTTTATTATGTTCTAAATTTCCTTTTTGGCTAACTGATGTTCTTTTTAATTCAAATTGTAGTTTGGCAAATAATTCCATAATTTTAACATAATTTAAACATTAAATCTGTTTTCTTTAACTTATAATATTCTAACGTTTTTGCTACCACTAATACGACCGACCACTTTATAAATTCAATTTATTTATTTATTCATGATGTTTAATTTAATTGATTTAGTTAATGAGATGTAAATTTTAATAGTTTTTTAAAGGTGAAGTTTAAAATATAATAAACGTTAGATTTTAAAAACAAACTCTGTGTCTCTATTTTTTCTTTAATGTGTTCTATATTTTTAAGAATGTGTCATTTTTATTTTTTACAGGTTAGCATATTTTTCTACACTTAGGGTCACTGGTCAATCAGCACCTTTCACTTTATTTGGAATTTTAGATGATTTTCAGATTTAAGGAACTTTTTCAGATTTGGGTATGTTCCAGAATTATATAGAATGTTTTTTTTTTTGTATATCATAATACTTCAAATTTAATCTTCGCGTTCAAGAATGCCTCTATGAGCTTAGGTGAATGACAGCTCTGATCCGAGGGATATACTTGCGGTTTACCCGTTGGTCTATAGTATGAAAGCTAAAGGGATCCATCTAGTCTTCGTGGTCTATAGTACCTTGTATAGTACCACCCAGGTCTCTGAAATTCTGCAGCAATTCCCCTGCTGATTGAGAAAGAGAACACGTATTTGGAACTAAGCAGAATTTTATTTTTATATTATATTGAATCAATGCTGCGGACACTAAAGGAACACTGAAGGGGACACTAAAGGGGAATCCTATGGGAATCCTGCGGACACTAAAGGGGAATTCTGCGGACACTAAAGGAGAATCCTATGACAAATACAGATTTTCATTTTCCACTTAATAGGAATTGACAACTATTGCTATATAGAACTGTCAAGGCACTTGGCACCTTCTTGGAAGTAAAAGATTAAGTCGCCAAACTATGGGAAGTCTAAGATGTGTTGCAATAATTTACAAAAAGGGGTGTCGGTTATTAACCCAAACTGTGATTTCATGTCATTGGAGTTATACTGCACGTGATCGGAAGCAAGTTTTAATATAGGTGAGCGCGGACGATTTTGGAAGTAATCAGGTTAAGAAATAAGATAGGTGTTCGAAGTAATACATATTCTTGATAGAACCTCATCTAGGCATGCCTTGGGAAGGGGGTTTCGTAATTACGATATCTGGCATCTCCAGAAGAGGCCTCATCTTTATATCTTCCTTATTGACTGCCTTTAATAGTAATGGTGATGTCTTGTGTGAATGGCTAACGCCACGAACTATATATATATATATAGCGTACAATAATGAATTCGATTTGCAAAGATAAACTTAGATTAGATATTTATGGTAGAATGGACTTTTAGCGATTTGCTGTATTGAATTCGAGGTGAATTTGAAATGTTACCATGGAACATTTGATATTACGAACGCGTGTCTACTACAGAACTGACTACTACAGTGATTACGTTTGGAACGAGAGATGATATAATCAAAAGCGTATTGATGTGTGATTAAGTTGATAAACATTCAGCTGTATTATCAAAGCTGTCTATGTCTATTAGGATAATCGACGAAAGATCAAGACGCGAATTTCGGTGCTATAACTTTCCATATCCTACAAAATGAATTTTTGTACGGAACTATGTGCTCCTCTGCGATTGTAACAATTCTATATTTTTGGATTCAGTGAATCAAGTGGACGATTTACGATAATATTCTTCATAGAGATATTCAGCGAATTACGGAAAGATACTAACATCAAATGGAAGTTTATTATTTTATTTTACTCTATAAAATTGTTAATTAAATTATAGATGTTAATGAAGAATATATAATTATACATAACTGAGTACTGATTTGATAATTAGCAATTGCAAAATGATAGTTTTGAATAACGTTATTATGGTATGAATTGTGTATTAAAATGTGTTAATATTTATGATATTTGAAGAGTTATATATAGATAGCAATTGCATCTATAATGAAGGTGATCATGATCGATATGGTAAAAGTAAAAGTAAAATGTCTGAATGGATAATAGTATAATCAAGAAAAGAATTTAATAAATAATGAGTTTCTGTTAACAAATTAAATGCCTCTCAAGACCTTTTTAATTATGTTTACGATCTACTTATAATCCACGATACGCAGATTACCTCTGATAACTACCGATAGGTCTAATTAGAAAGTAAGCAGACGAAGGTTTAATTAAAAGGTAAGCCCTATGTACTCATGTGCAAAATACTCGTATTAGAATTTTTTTAAATATTCCAGGTGAGCTGTTATTTTCTAATCCATTGTGGAGATAGCATCCACCTTAAGGATTATGTCCTTATGCAACTGAAATTGTCAAAGATTAGGTACTGTTACATGGAATTTTGCAATCCCAATGTAACATTACAGTTATAGAGGAGGAAGTGAACCTAAGAAGACGGCCCCTCATGCAGCGAGGCAATGTTTATAACACTCCCTGTAACGCAGCTGCATCGGACACAGATGTGAGGTATTGGGTGCTACTCAATTTCTAGGGAGAATCCCATGCTGTACGAACGGAAGGAGTTGACCCAGCTGACCCAAAAGATCAATTTATATCATGGGAACCCTGGGAAAAAGAATCGTGAGAACTTTCTTCATGTAAAAACAAGAGGCTAGATATCTAGTATTTCAAGGGAGGATTTGGCCAGTAATAGAGCCGAAAGGCGTAGTTTTTAATATACTTGACCAATTACAGACAGGGGCGCCTTGTAGAGGGGGCAGAGACAGAGAGGAACTTTGAAATTTTGAAATCGTGGACTTGAGTTTGTGAAATGAGCGAAGGAGGTCGCAAGAGGCGACAAGCGTGAAGCAAGCACCTTCAATGCCGGACAATCAACCGGACGGTCCGAGCTCCTTACTAATGAAAAAGGTAGGCTCAGATTTTTATACATATTTGCATGCAGGCCAGTTTGGCTGTCCATCTCACTCTCTGCCCCCTACGTAGGTCGCCCTGAGCCAAAAGGCGATGGTACGTTTCCAGTGGTGTTAGGAATTGTTAAGAACTGATTCTGTTAAGTAGTGTATTTTTAAAGAATTATGTTATGCGAGTTGAAATTTATAAAGTGGTCTTAGATGTTGTTTTCTCTTAATATTATTGTTATTGTTTTAATTTAAGTCTCTTCATTTTAAGTACTTGTGCAATTAATCTTAATTTACTTCCTTATACGATGGCGGCTTATTTCGCGTTCTTACCGGACGTGTGGGATTTCCACGTAACAAGTACCTAAAATATTAGGAATATTATCTAATTCAGTAATAATTATTTCCTGTGCTACCATTATTGCATATTATGCTTTTTTAATACATCTAACAAGAACTTACTAGCGGCAGTAGATTGAAAAATTTAGGAGGCTATAAAAGAAAATTTTAACTTTAGGCTTCTGTATATAGCCAGAATTCTTCGGAAATGATCAGGGAGTGACTGGGTCATTGTTCCTAAAGTTTGTTTAAGAAGCTGCAAGTTTGACACAGTTGTTGGCTGCCTTGGCGATAGAAGTGATGACAAAATTCTGTTGCAGTTCATTAATAGGATCTTATATTTTAGTGATCTTTGAAATCCATTATTTGACTGAAAATGCTCTGTAGTCATTGAAATGTGTTAAAAGATTTCACAGCGAGGACAGAATTTTCTTTAATGGAGAGAAGCGAAATTAAATTCCATTTTCATCTTACTGCGCAAAATAGAACTATTAACTATGTTGAGATGACTAGTCATTACATACTTATGGGATGGAGCTAATTAGAGGTTGGTAATAAATATAAGAAACCGAAGAAGAACCCATTAGAAGCGATTGAGATAGAGAAGTCAAGTCAAGTTTTGTTATTTTTGAAAGTTTCTTTAATGAGGAACAAGAAAGCAATGAAATAAAAAGCTCATGAAAACAGAGTTAAGAACGATATCATTAAGTAGTTATTAGTGTTAGCAGATCGGGAAGGATTTGGGAGTTGAACAGCAAGCGAGCCATTCCGAAAAGTGGCTCTGGGGACAAGAAGATCGTCGAAAAGGTGATAGACAGAGGTGAAGGTGAGATTTAAGAAAATATCAAACACTTGATTTAAAACTTTTCCCAAAACTTAATGGAGTCTGTAGATCTCATAAGGCTTATTAGAAATCGATCCGATCTGCCTCTTTTCATACGTTTAGAGCATTTACAATGATTCAGATTCTTATTGAGGAAGAAATGATGAGAACCCTAATTATATGTCCTTGAAGATATATTTAACCTGATTTTGTTGCAAAGTTGGAAAAATGGATTAATGTAAAAGCATTGATGTAAAAGTTTTTTTTTTTAAGCGATCGCAGGTATTATCAAGAATAGAAATAGTAATATTGTCCAAACCATGCTGGGGAAAATGATCCTGTTCTAAATCATTGAAATTAGAATGTGAATTAAGATTATTATCCATACAATCCTAATTTTTAATATTATGTCTACGAAGATCGATTCAATCGACAGATTATTGATTCTCTAGGTCAATCATCTTCCTTTGGAAAACAGAAGGGTGGCCATTACATATGCGAGATCCTTTGCCGATGGCGAATCTTGGTGATGCATTTTAATAACGGAAATGTCATATAATTCGTTTAAAAGTTTCCACTCACCCTAAAGGGCCTGGGCAAGGAGAGCGGCACTTCCCCCTTGTACCACTGGTCGGGGGTAAGCGTGCCCGTGTACAGCTCCCACAGGGGGTCTCCTGTGGCGTTCGTCGTGTTGTCATACATGTAGACGCGGAGCGCGCCCACGCCCGCGCCATACAACGACGTCCAGAAGCTGAGGCAGAGGGCGCTCCCGTTCCCTGAAACAGAACGATACTTTAAATAATGGCTGACGCTGAAAAAGAGTGTGAAAGTCTCATGCTGTTAAACATGTCTCATGTTTTCTCTCGTTGCTTAGGATTTTCTCTGGAGCTCATCCCATGACGGTCGCCTCTGTTATAGTGTTTGTTGAAAACAAGGAAATTGTAACAAGTTTTGGTGTCCCAAACTGTCACGACAGCCAAAAAGTGCCGCGTGATCCGCGGGGAAGACGGAAGGCCATTTTCCGAAGGCGTTGCCTCGTCGAATTCTGTTACGCAACTCAAAATACATTTCACTTTCAAAATTTATCTTTTGCATATTGTATTAGACTGACAGAGGATGAAATACTAAGATATTTATTCAGAAAAAAGAACCCTTTCTTATCGTGCATCTATCTCTTTTAGAGAAATTTAAAATGCTGATCCTTTCAGCATTTGGAATCATTCTATTGACAAATTCCCATTTTTCGCCCCTTCTACAGAAACGGTTGGACCCAAAAAATCGCAAAAGAAGTCTATTTACACAAGATCATGGACCGTCGAGTCTACGTTCCATGATTTTGCGCTTCTTCAATTGTACAAGTGCTTTTTTTTCCCCACGAGGAGATTATTTTCACACATTAAACAGCTTTCATATTAAAACACTTTGGTTGACGACATCTAATTATTACATTCATTTTTATATGATAAGGATAAAAATTCTTAAGCACACTTGGAAGTGGCATCTTCTGCACAACTCGGTCCATTTCATGAACCTCTTTTAATCCTATACGCGAAACCACAAGAATAAATTGACACCTTGATCGATTCTCCATCCATCTCTTAGGATATGTTCGGTTTCATTAAGAGAATGAATTTAATCATTCAGCAATAATTAGCTAAACATTAGGTTACCCTAATAATCCACCATTAAAGGTGACGCACATTTTCCATTTTGTCAATAAAAAAATGGCAGATATCATAAATACCGCGTGAACTTAACTTTCCGAAGCTTTTATGTCACCGACTCAGAAGACACACACTTATGGTTGCGCCAGAACCTAACACGGCCGAATTTTAGATTCCGCATGTACTCGTTGGGATTTATCGGAGTCATTTTAAACTATCTTGGAGCAGAAGTCAACATAGAAGCTTAGACCACGGAACAGAGTGAGATTTATTTCTCGGGAGTGGACTAAAAGAGTTATATAATATCTGGCACGGGACAGAACCTGATGCAGCCAACGTTTCATTAAGACAAGTTCCCTAGATTGTTAAACAAAATAAAACTTATTAAAAAGTTACTTTTTTAAAAAACGTCTATTTTCCTGTCTTTGCCAGACTTCAATACTCGTCCTAAATAGAAGCCGAGAACTCGAGTAGAGCAAAGTATTTAGATACAAGATGGTACACCATAAATCCCAATAAAAGGGAACTTTTCTTTTGAAATTCCTTCTCTAATAGGTCTGATGTACGTGGAATATTTAATATTCATGTTGAATATTTAATATTTTGCATGGGTTCTTTTTCTATACAATTGTATTCCAAACGGTACTCTCGAATCAACGAAACAGAAGGAAATGGAAAGCGACTCACCGAGAGGGTTGAGGACGGGGCTCCACAGCTGCGCCCTGTCACCGGGCTTGTTCGGAAAGGAGGAATCGATGTAGGCGTAGCCCCCTGCAAAAGGAAACGCACAGATAAATAGGTTCAGTTTTCCACCCACTTGGAGTGGATATTCCCAGAACGCAGATGAAAACCGGCCTACTATGAGCGTGCCTATAATATAAAATAAGTAACATATGCTTAAAGAGGATTTACTATGTGCTAGAATTTTGCAAACCTCTGTGGAGACCCCCTCATCACAGCCGACTTTCAATGTCTTCCAAACAAATGGACCACGAGAACCTTGGATTGAGATAAGGTCGGGGCCACTTCGATATCCATTACATTTAGCATCGAATCCTTATTGACCAGTGTTTCTTTGAGGCATTTTATGTTATCCTACTTTCTATTTATGTGACACAGCATTTAGATATATTTATGCAGGGCATATAGAAAACCCTAAAATTACATTCGGCCCCATCCCCGGCCAAAACGTTCTAAAAGAAACACTGCGGCCAACGCAGTTGTTTTGATTAAGTCATCCGTTAATCAAAACAAAGGCGACACCTGAACTTTTCCTTACTTTACTAACTAAGAATGAAGGGTATGAAGAAAAAAAAGAGGATGACGACACTCAGAGATAATCCAAAATAATCATTATTTTGATTATCTTCTTCATTGGCGAACTTCTGGTTCCTCTATTTGGTTTCTTACCGATTCCACACTATGACTATTCAAGACCAGAAGATCATTCACTATAGACTCGATACCACTCGGTTAATCCTGTTATATTTTTAAAAGTGAAAAGTTGTTGGCAATTCCTCTTTAAAAAATACAAAGAACGTTGAGGATCCAAATGAAAAATTTCGCTACAGCTGCTTTTTCGTGCAATACGCCATCGCTCTACTGAATTCCAAAATAGAGCGGTGAGCGACCCGTCCTTTCACCTTTCAAAGAAACGGGACGGTAAAAAAAAAGTGCGTTAGTTTAGCAGTCAGGTTAAACCCCAGTATTGTCCAAAGACGTCCCTTCCCATCATCCGCCTTTAACGGATTCAATAAGTAAAAAGAACATTTTTTGTCTGTATAAAGTCGATAGGGCTATCTGTAAGTCGATAAGCTCACGAAAGAACTCTTTCTCTTGCGATCGAGTATTTTTGCAATTCAAAAGAAGGAACCTCAAAGAAAGGAACTTCAAACTCGGTTTCGGAGGAGTGAACCCAAATAACAGAGAGATTTCCAACATGGCGTCACACGCTTGTGGGACACCACGTGATCGACCCATTCGATTCTGTAAGAAAGGCGTGAGATGGGAGGAGTTTAGAACGACGCCGAACTTTTGTGCTGTTTGGGACGGGGTATAATCGAGGTGATAGTTTTTTCTTCTTTAGAACACCCTGTATTCCCAAAACAGGAAAACCCGGTAATATGCAATTAAAATCGGAAAGACGACAAAAAGGGATTTCAGGAAGGATTTGATAATATTAACAATTGAAGTTCTCATATCCTGAAAATTTCAACGTGTGATAAGCATCTTATAACAGGTAAGTTTATTATTTTCTATTAATGTACAATAACTTAGTATTAAGTATGAAATATTTCTAAACCATATTGTTTTCTTTTAATGTAAAATAACTTATTTATTCATTAAGTCTGAAATATTTGTAAACCCAATTGAGCGAGGTTGTCATCGGCAATAAAATATAAGGATATATGGAAATATGCAGGGTGATTAAAAACAGATGGGCCAAACTTTACGAGGTGGTAGTACACACCGAACCCAGCATTTTGAGTCATAGTTTACCGGGTCGGAAATGAAACGTAAAGGCGTTACAGGGCGATGGATTGGGCGAGGTGGTCTCGCAGCTTGATCCCAAGATCGCCCGATCTGTCGTGTCTTGACTTCTTTTTGGGGGGATATCTCAAGAGTCTCGTCTATGATACTCCCCTTGAATCTGAAGAGGAACTCGTCGGCCATAATTGCAGCCGCTGCTGCCGAAGTGCGCGACATGCCTGGTCTGTTCGAGAGAGTTCGCCAATACCTCCATCGCCGCTGTGAGACGTGCATTCAGGTTGACTGTCGCTCTTTTGAGCCATTACTGTAATAATTGTCTATTAAATGTCATTTTATAACGTCTAGATCATTCTTGTGTTTTCGCCTCAGCTCATCTGTTTCACCATTAAGCGCCCACTGGCGCCTTTACGTTTCATTTTCGACCCGGTAAACTATAAAGAAAATACTTGGTTTGGTGTGTACTACCAGCTCTTTAAAGTTGGCCCATCTTTTTTAATCACCCTGTATATCTCAAATATATGAATCAATGCCATTTATGCTGGAAATTTTATTTCGATAACGCTTTGCCACTGAAAAATCCATCTTGACACAAAGATTAAGTGTCTATCTTACATTCCTGTCGCCATGGGATGTGGAAATCTCTAAAGAGTGCTTCCTCTTGCTGTCAAGTATGTATTGTAAATTCAAAAGATGGAACCTCAAAGAAAGGAACTTGATAGTATTTAAAATATTGGAATGTTTGTGTGCAGGCCGAGGTGGTTCTTACCCGTCTCCCTCCAGGTGACGCTGCTACCGTGGTCCCTGGACGGTCCGGTGACGGAACTGCTGCTGCCGCGGCCCATCTTCCAGTCGAACTCGTCGCTCGCGTTCGAGTTGGTCCAGTTGCAGAAGTTGTGCTCGAACGTGCAGTCGCCTGCGGGAAGAATGACAACAATTATGGGAGTCTCATGACCCAGCCGGTGCGTATCCACTCATACGAGTTCCATGCATTCAATTCTAAACAACTCTAGAGGAGCTTTCAAGATGCCCAGGTCCAATGGCTTTGCTTACCTAGATTACTATGATTCGATAAATGGATATCATCAAAGGAACCGAAGTTGGATTCATTCCAGCTTATAGGGAAGAACAGTAGGGGTATTTGTCCACCCCTGGATGTCAAGGTCACAAAGGCGGGCGTCGATGCTGCACATCAAATCCGTAACTGACGTCAGTAGTTACGGATGTTGTAGGGGCGCCCGTACTCATTTGACTGCGTTTGGACAATACGCTGCTCTCAAAATTCATTCCAAATCAAGATAATCTTTCATCGATAAAATACAAACAGGATTCACTTAACTCGGCATACACAGTTTCCTTTTCTCTTTTCAGTCCAGCAGTCTGCGGTGAAACGGCGAGTAGCAACCCTGCTTTGAGCCTGTTTTTGAGATCCAACATAGTTACAATTTTGAGCACGAGGAAACGTTCTTATTTTTCAATCATTGCTGAAAACGGCTACATAGAAGACCAAAATATCGAATATCCCCCCTCTCCCCACTTTTTTTTTATTTTTCTTGCAATACAGGGTGATGTATAGGAAAGGCATTGGAATCGGGTCGAAAGTCGAGTTTTCCACGGATTTGAGATCTTTAAAACACGAAAAAAGTAGTTTAAGCGTTTGTATGACTCCAAATCGAACGGAGCCCGTCTCATAAAATTGGATGGGTCGTGCCGATTCGATTTCGGTATAGCCTTTTTCTGCGAAAGGGTCCCAACCTAAAATGAAGAAGGAATTTCTCGGGGACTCTCCGTTTAAGAGATATTTGCCAACATGAAAATGGTGCCACTCAATTCAATGCAGAGAAAATGCAGATATTTTTTATAGACATCTCAAATACTATAGGGGACTGGAAGCCATTGTTGTCTAGTTCGAGTGATGTAAAATGGTTCGAATGGAGTACTGGAATCCATATTGGGATAGAATCTCCGCGTAAGACAATCTGAAAGACAGCATTTTTATAGACATCTCAAATACTATAGGGGACTGGAAGCCATTGTTGTCTAGTTCGAGTGATGTAAAATGGTTCGAATGGAGTACTGGAATCCATATTGGGATAGAATCTCCGCGTAAGACAATCTGAAAGACAGCATTTTTATAGACATCTCAAATACTATAGGGGACTGGAAGCCATTGTTGTCTAGTTCGAGTGATGTAAAATGGTTCGAATGGAGTACTGGAATCCATATTGGGATAGAATCTCCGCGTAAGACAATCTGAAAGACAGCATTTTTATAGACATCTCAAATACTATAGGGGACTGGAAGCCATTGTTGTCTAGTTCGAGTGATGTAAAATGGTTCGAATGGAGTACTGGAATCCATATTGGGATAGAATCTCCGCGTAAGACAATCTGAAAGACAGCATTTTTATAGACATCTCAAATACTATAGGGGACTGGAAGCCATTGTTGTCTAGTTCGAGTGATGTAAAATGGTTCGAATGGAGTACTGGAATCCATATTGGGATAGAATCTCCGCGTAAGACAATCTGAAAGACAGCATTTTTATAGACATCTCAAATACTATAGGGGACTGGAAGCCATTGTTGTCTAGTTCGAGTGATGTAAAATGGTTCGAATGGAGTACTGGAATCCATATTGGGATAGAATCTCCGCGTAAGACAATCTGAAAGACAGCATTTTTATAGACATCTCAAATACTATAGGGGACTGGAAGCCATTGTTGTCTAGTTCGAGTGATGTAAAATGGTTCGAATGGAGTACTGGAATCCATATTGGGATAGAATCTCCGCGTAAGACAATCTGAAAGACAGCATTTTTAAGGGCTCTTATTTCTTGGATAGACGTATCCAGGATCTCGGAAATAGGTGTGGACTGCCCCAACCGAGAATCGAACTTTGGATCTCCGAACTGACCAGCCGACGGTTACCGTTAAGCTATTGGGACAAAATGGCAATCTCTTATCTTCGAAGTGGAAGCTGCAGGGGATCGATGTGCTGGATTGCTGCGTCAGCCAGGTTACGTGGTACTTTGGAAATCACTATTTGGACTCTGGGAGAAAAGGTGGACGCGATATTTGGTTTTGAAGTGGCTCACGTGATCTCTCCCTATTATAGGGGTGTCATTATTAATTTCATTTTTATTTAAAAAACGATCTAACCTATTTTGCTGAAATTCTTTTCATATATTTTATGAGATAATTCGAAGATTTCCTAAAATTTTCGCAGCAATGTGTGGATTTTAACTTCGCTTAATAAGTGTTTGAAACATGAAGTCTTGTGGGGTTCAATGTCTTTCATTTCATTAACTCGAGTTCCATCCAAAACGAATTGGGTGACATTAATCATTGACATTCTCCTATGTCCCGCAACCTACTGAAATTCCGTTAGCGTGCCAACGGACGGACAGACAGGCAGAGCAAAGTCATAAACACATTTCAACTATGTTGTAAAGTGCTAAAAAGAAGACCTTATTTTTTGGCTTCGTATTGTGTTTGTTCTCTGCAACAAGTAACGCTGTTTCAAACTGCATTGCAAAGAATGGGTATGAAGCATTTTTCTGTCTTTAAATTCATTTTATATCATTCCCATACAAATCGAGATGAAGGGGTATAAAATTTTGTCCCCCTCTACTAGCGTAAGCAAGTAACGCCCCCTCTGAGCAACCGGTTCTTTAGTAGAATGATTTTATCCGAGAATTTTTTAAATTATGGCAGACTACTATTTCATGTGGAATCATCCAACACCTAGAAATGATGAAGATGTCCACTATGTTTTACAGATCACTTTTTCGTTTTAATTAAAATATAATACTCTTTGAAAACTGTTATTAGGCAAGTCATTTTACATGAAGCGTTTCATTATAGTTTTCTAATTTTAAGGAGGAAAGATATGCACGAGAACCAAAAGAGTACAAGCGAGATTCGGAGAAGATCAAAACGGGTAAAATTTTGAGAAATCCATTTCTTCAGTGATACAATTTCCAAAACTTATGATTGTGGAATGTCTTTAGCAGTACTGCTGAATAAAGCTGTTTTTAATAGCACTGAATATAGGGTTAATTCTAGTAAAGGATTCCTTAATACTCACTTATTCAGTTACAAGAAGGTATTTCAAAATATTTAATACCATTTATTTTTAAAAAGGGTTTCATTATAAACATATTT
This sequence comes from Amaurobius ferox, assembly GCA_951213105.1. NCBI lineage: Eukaryota > Metazoa > Arthropoda > Arachnida > Araneae > Amaurobiidae > Amaurobius > Amaurobius ferox. Next base: position 193,101 of record OX578151.1, read on the forward strand.
TTAAATCTATGCTTAGCCTTATAATCTGTTTAAATACTGAATTTGTTTTCATACAGATTCATTTCTTTTTATTCATTTATTTATTTTTTTTTATTTTTTTTAAGAAATTCGTAGCGAGATTTCCTTTTTAATGATCAACAGGTATGTTTTAAAGATTTTTTTTAAACATATTTAATAATTTATTATTAACCCATGAGCAATTTTTTCTTAAAATACTTTATGTAATAATTTATTTTTTATATCTATAATAAACAGTAAATTATTTATAATTCTAAATAGGTTAAACCCTTTTAAATTATTTTTACACTTTCCAACAGAGTTGTAATATGTTTATGCCTTTGGTCATTCTGTCTGTCCGCATGATAACTGCCATAAAAATGACTTTATTAAAATAAAATTTTAGTATGCTGTTGAGATTGTGTGTGAGATATATGAGAATGTAAAAAAATAATATCATCCAATTAGTTTTCAATTGAATCCGGATTGAAAAAATGAAATGCCTTGAACCCCATGGCACCTCATTTTTCAAACATTTTTCAAGCAGAGTTAAAATTCGTCCATTGCTTCGAAAATTTAAGAAAATATTCAAATGATCACGTAAAATGTGTAAAAAAAATTTCATCAAAATATGTTAATTAGTTTTCTAAATGAAAATTGAAATAATAATGACACCCATATTATGTGAAGCGATCACGTGGCTCATTGCAACATAAAATATGACATCTATATTTTTCTCTCTGTGTGAAAATCGTGATTTTTAAGGAACGTTTATATTCATATTTAGTCGTAAAAACATTTTATTTTTGCATATTATCGGTGCATCTGAAATTCTGAGATTACCCAATAACAATATTATTGATTTTAAATGATCACTAAACTGTGGTTATTCCTACAACGAAGCCTAATTTTATCCTATGCAGAATGTAAACAAATCAAGCGATTGTAAGATGAGTTCTATAAAAATTGCTGAATGTTTTTAACGTCAAATTATTTAGCTCTGGAGTTTGGAATAAAAGTGATATGAATTAAATATGCATTGATGTTATATAGAGAGGCAGACGAATTTATAGACTTGTCTTTTTTGATGACGTTTTACGTTTCCAAATTTAATAAATGATTGCAATACTGGGATCCTTTAACACATATCAGTGCTGAAAGAATGGCATTTTAGAAGTGTGCATTTCAGTTTAAAAGTGTTTTAGAGTCAATGCCTTATGCATGATTAATCTTTGTTGTTATTTAATTGCAATTCCTTTGGTGCAATGTTTTAAATTGGCGATTTAGAAAAAAGAAATCTTGTTATAGATAACATTACATTATTTTTGAAACTTTTTGAAAGCACACGTATTTGATGATAATATTAAATTATAGCTTCTGACTGCAATATACAAGTATAAGAATTTTTTATATATTTCTAAACCGAAACCTTGCATAGTCATGTTATGTAATACATACATGACTGTGATGCAATAACCAATACTTTTAAAAGTAACTGAACATATCACTTGCGCTGAATTAAAATTTTGAGAAGACAGAATGCTCCTAATCATGAAAAAATCCACAGACTGGTAAATGCGTGTGAGTATTCACCTGGGCAGAATCCATCCGTGAGGAAGATGTCGTCGACGGCCGCGAAGCCCCGCCTCTTCAGGTAGGTCTCTCTCGGGAAAGCCTCCATCACCAGCTGGGGGGAAGAGAAAAAAAATCTTATTGTTTCGATGTGGAAAATAACATCTGGATCCATCTCGTAAGTATATTTAGCAGTTTACACTCGGACACTGTTGCGAACATGTAATATTATCTCACTCCGTCTTGTCCTTCGTCTCTGTTGCAGACCAAACGGTGCCATCGGAGTGTTTTTTCTAAAATTTCGAGTCAGAAGGAGGGTTGCCCTATTTGGCAATCTATCGCCCATTTGGCGACTTCCCGAATGTTCCAGAAAGTTCACGAAATAGCGATTTGTCTAGATATTAGATCATTTTGGAAATTTCGACAGAGAGCTATCCAAAAGTTTTTATAGAGAGACTAAAGACTGAGTGCCAGTATTTTGAGAATAGTAGCCCTTTTTGTGAATGACAATATTCTGAGTAACGAGTGGAGCATTTAAGTGCTATTGGATTGCTTACTTTGTGAACAAACGCCAGTTATCCATAAACTTGCATCCCACGGTTCTAGAGGATAGGTTTGGTAGCATTATCTTTAGTATTGAAAACTTTATCATTCGTGTCTACTTTCAGTATTTTTTGGAGCATCGAAGGTGAGCTGGCGTAGAGAAGAGAAGAACGGGATAGCAAACATCTAGGCTCACCTAGAAAATATACTAAGGGGTTATCTGGGATTGCTGCGGAGGAATCCCATAGAAAATATAGGAGTTCCAGAGTAGGGTCCGAATAGGAAGATCCGAATGAATGACGTCGAGATAGTCCTATGAAAAAGAAACTTATGTGTCTCAGTCACTTATGGAACTTAAAGAAACAATGTGTCTCAGAAACAGACTTTGGAACATTGGAAGCAGAACTCCAAACCGCAAGAGTCATTTATGAGAGAATCTCAGACAGACCCTCGAAATGGAAGAAAAGAGTTCTCGTTCAGAAATTAGGTGTTTACTCACCCTGTAGGTGGTCTCACAGGTGAAGGACACCTTCCCCGACATCCACTCCCCGTCGGTCGAGTCTCTCGTCTCCCAAATGGTGTAGGTGACGTCCGTAGCGTTCACCAGCACCCGCAGACCGCCCACCGACAGACCCTGCACGCTGTAGCTGAAGTGCAGGCACTTCCCGAGAGGAGACGTCGCGTTCAGAGGATGGGTGGGCAGCCAAGCTCGGTGGATGAGGCCGGAGTCGTCGCTGGACATGCGGGAGAGGTCCATGAAAGCGTAACCCCCTGAAACACAGATCTGACATTCAATGGACATTCAATTCGCTAACTAGCAAAATTAAAACTTCATTTAATAAATAATTAGGAAATTAAAAAGATTTATTTCAATAGTTGAGTATTCTGAAAGAAAAGTTTTTGGAACCAAATGAAACGATTTAAAATAAACAATGAAATCAGAGTGACGCAAAAGCGTATCGAATGAACAACTTCGACCACAAGACGTGCGGGTGAGACGGATGATCTGTTTAAAAGAAGTTGTCGACTTGGGATTTATACAAAATGGGTCCTCTTACAGATCGTTTTAATAATTGGTATTCTGCACGTGGGCGAACGCATGTCTTCTTCCCACCGGTTTTCATGTTCAAATCAAAGGATTTCGCTTCGTCAGGAATGGCGAATGGACCCATAAAAAGGGCGTTCGTCAAAATTGGGGTGGAATGGGTTTCATTTAAAGTCACTCGTGTTATTTTTTTCCGTTCAATAGGAAATCATTGGAGAGTTAAAAAACTAAAAAGGTTTCACCTTGAAAGGGTACTTTATGATTTAAAGGAGAAAACTTTCACTAGATGAGATAGTCAGAGTCTGGATAATAGCAGCCCCCGGGAACATTCCATTTTCAGTCATTGCTACATTCATCCGCGGGAAATCGAGCCGACGCATTGTTTGAAGTGCATTTAAATATAAAAGCGCCGCAGTCCAATTTTGGCAAAGCTCGGCTATCGGGTGGCCAGTAGAAAGGGACATTCAATAAAACGAGAAAAGATAAAAATAAATTTAGAATCATTAAAGAGAATGGTTGGTTTAGGAGGAGGATGAAAAAATCTACATTCATACTGGAATCGTTAGAAACGTTATGGGAAAAGAAATGAAATCGCGAACTAACCAGTTCTTCTTAATAAAAAGCTTTTCAATCAATAGCTGTTGCTCAATGTTATAAGTTGCGTCCATTTTAAACTTTGGATGCTTATTGTTTAGAGCCATGCATGACCATGTTTCTACGTTCATCTACGATTAGACTTACAGGCAGGAAGCAATTATTTACCGAGTGCTTAACGATTCTCCTTTAATATAAATTTTGAGAGATATAATATTCATTTGGAATGGACGTTAGCATGAGTATAAAGAAAGTCAACGTGAGACGGCACCTTTGTCGGTCCCGTTGTTGTCGACAGGAGGGCCCCCCATCCAGAAGGCCCCCTCGCCGCAACCCAGGTTCCAGCTAAACATGGACAAGTTCTCCTGCGGATGGTGCAGGTCGAAGTAGCAAGGGGCAGGGAAGCCGTCAGGGTCGGTGAAGTTGCACGGCCCCAGGGTGTAGTTGTTGTGGGCTGAAAGAAGAGGTTCGCTTTAGACGAGTGAGGCGGGGAAGAGGAAATGAGGCGATTTGCTTATTAGAAAATGAACTTACCGTAGTTGAAGACGCTCCTCACGTAGATTGGAATGACCTGGAAACAAAGACAGAATTACAATTGACCTGGAAACAAAGAATTACAATTGAGTGGCTGCGGAACACCATGCATTCCAATGTTCCAGTAAATGGCCGCATTTCCAAGGGGAAAGCTAAACCCATTTTGAAAAGCCTCACTAGTTTCTTTTCCAAACCAAACACCAATGGTCTCTGTAAAAGAAATACAATGGTGAAGTGGATGAAATAGAAGTCAATAAAACAGTCCCCTGGAGCTTTGAAAAGAAGGCTCCTTTCGTCAAGACTTTTCGAATGACGAGGGGTCCTATAGGTTCTATACTGTTGCGAAAGTGTAATATTCTCTCACCCCGTCTTGTCCTCCGTCTCGATGGCAGACCAAACGGGGTCATCGAAGTGTTTTCTCCAGAAGACAGCGGAACGACCATTCTTCCCCGACGTCATTCTACGGTTGCCAGAATTCAAAGTCAAAACACGAGTTTCCAGATTGGGCGACTTCCTGAAACTTTGAGAAACATCTCCCAATAACGATTATTATACGAGATATTAGATCATTCTCGAAATTTCTACAGAGATTACCAGAAACTTGTATAGAGAGACTATAAAGAGGACTCATTGGACGAGTGGACACTGTACGAGCTACAGTGACTTTTGTCAGGGTATTGAGAATAGTAGCGGTTGTTTTGTGAAATTATTTTCGTCAGTATTTTGCGAACAATACAGCTTTTTCTATGTAATGAGTGGATCCTTAAGTGCTGTGTTGACTGTGAATGAACGTAAGTTATCCAGAAACTTTTGTATCCTGCGTACACAAAGATTTTTTCTTGAGGATACGCTTCGTAGCAATACGAAGAAGGCGGAAGGATGATAAGACGGATACTTTCCCAACCGTGCCTGATGGGGTTCGCAGCGGTTTGGGGCGATCAATTGCACAACAACATGGGAAACTGCATCAAAGTACCTAATTATCTAATATTAGAATTAAAGGCATTTTCCCCAAAACCGGTACGGTCCAAAATTTGGCTACTTTCTGGGCGCCAATTCTCTTACTCCACCCCATGTTTTAAAATTCGTATCTGGCTTATAGAAAGGCACTTCATGTAATTCTTTTTGCAAATTTAACAATATTCTAACGATTTGAAACACGCAACTTATTTTTTTTTAAAGTTGATACTTAGAAGAAATATAATAGAAAATGATACTCGGTAGAAATTTAGGTACTTTTCGACCAGTCGTTCTCTGTCGAAGATCGTTATGTGAAAACAACCGTTTGTGCAATAGTGGATCCGTAGTAATTCGAACATGGAACTACGACCGCGAAAAAAACATCACGGAATCCGGCCTCGCTGGCTGTCGGAGGTTGCACGTAGCAACAGCTTTTTGTACAACAGATGTTCCGTGGCTCATAGAGTGATGCAGTAATTCAAACATGGACCTACGCCGGCTTCATGGACTTACCTCGCTACGCTCGTCCGCTAAAAATCGTCACAGAATCCTGTCTCGCTGGCTGTCGAGGGTTTCGCGTAGCAACAGCTATTTGTGCAACAGGTATTCAGTGGCTCATAGAGTGATTTTCATGCTGAGCCATAGAACCTCTATGAGCCATAGAACACATGTTGCACAAACAGCGTTTGCTATGTGCGAGCTCCAATAGCCAGCGAGGCTGGACCGCGAAGCGGTAGTAGCTCCATGTTCGAATTGTTACGGACCAACTGTTTCCACATTGTAACTAAATTCAACTGTTACCCTGTTTACCGAAAAATGCCGAAATTTGTTAAATAATGATACTTGAAATGATAATGATAAATGATAAATAAGAAATTTGATAAAAATCTAAGAAGAAATGCGATAAAAATAATAGAACTTAGAACATTCGCACCCACTTGCAATCAACCACTGATTCATACACCATTCAATCACATTCATTTTACTACTATCAATCAAACCATAAAAAAAAATTCTAAATAATCTTTCACTCTTCCCAGCCATTTAGCACAACACGCATCAAGAAAACTTGAGACACGGTGAAAAAGATCTCCAAACTTAACTCCAATCTATTACATTCCAAAATCAACACGTGGTTGTATCCAAAAATCAAAAATCAACGTGGCTGGTTCATCAAAAAACGTCGAGAATCACAGCAGAAGTAAGAAATGCGCTGCTGTTCTGCACAAGTTTCCCAGAAAAGGGTTACTAAAGCCAGAGTTACTAAAGAATCGCGAAGGTGCAATATAGCACTCCGCTTATCGACGATTTGGCACGAACCCAATTAAAGCAGGGTGCCAGAATCTGCTTAGATAGTCGTCCCCTCTATAAATCTATAAAGTGGGTTTAATGATTTTATATTTTGTTATGTAAAACCGAAAGTATTCCTAAAATTCAAAATGATTCATAGGTCAGTCACGAATCCAACTTATCGTCATTTAGTTTGGAACATCCCCTCTCATCGTGTGAATCCACTAGTTCTTAAAAATGTTGTAAAAGATTAGCCCACCCATTCTCCTATCTCATTACTATCGAAACATAATGACTGCCCTACCCCTGATAAAATGAAACTCGTCCTAAACCCCGAAACAAGTTGACAATCCAAGAGATTGTTAAAAGCGACATTCACCCAGTGTTACAGGAGGAAAGAAGAGGCCAATAATAAAGCCATACAGACCGTGCGATTCAAAATTCAATTTTAGAGTTTCAAAATTGAATTTCGTGATCCAAACCATTAATACGTCCTCTGGCATTGCAGGCTGGTAATAGGGGGTGCACAAAAATATTCATTTCAGAAAGGAAGGTTAAACTACAAATAGTAGTTATATATTTTAGCTGCATTTTAAATCGGTACATTTATTTTTATTTAGAGACTAGCCGCCTTTGGCGACTAGCCTGTTCGCTACCCTTGAGACTCCGACCGTAGTGCTCGCCACGAGTAGCAGCATAAAGCCCACGGCCGAGAAAGAAGCCCAGCGAAAATGGAGAGTCAACGGGCAACCCACGGCCAACGGACGGAGGAAGCCGCAGACTCCCCCCAGGCGGCGCACCCAGCGACCACTAAGGGATTTATTTAAACCAAGAAACAGCCGGCCAAGTACAGAGGCCATAACGACCACAGCACAACTACGTGATCATGAAACACAACAACATCCATGACATGGAATATAAATTAAATTACAACCATTTAAAGAAACATATATATATATATATATATATATAACATTTATCTCATCTAAAACTAACAACTGAAAATATACCCAAAGGCGCCAAGCTGCTCAAAGAAGTACATTTCTATACATGTCATTCTTCTTTTTTTTTTTCTAATTATTGTGTTATATATATATATATATACAATATTTGTACGATATTTACAATATACAACATACAATATAAATACAGTATTTACAATATATCACATAACTTAACTGAAATTGCTTAAAATATATTTCTATTCAATATAATAATCAAATATATTCTATTCAATATAACAATCAAAAATTCCTACAAAACGGAAATGTTAAGAATACATTATAGCCGGGCTTTAATGTCATCACTCATTACCGCCGCAATGCGGATGCAGTGTTTAATTCGATTTATAGACTGGGGACGGGCAGCACCCTATTTAACCACAGGACCCGCCCCCGGACGATTCAAGTGAAAATCCTCTGTGAGGGGCACTCAAATACATAATGATCAGTATCCCTGTGCCCCCACAGCTGCAACAAGGAGAGGGCAAAAGCTGGAACCTGTTGAATGTTGAAGACCCAGACCGTCCGGCTCGTCCTGAGGACTTAAGCATCTATTTGGACGGCCGGGAAAGGAGTTAGCGGAAGCCAACTCCCGCGGCCCACGTCCAACGGTCCATAGCAACATTTATTAAATCTTTAAAAAATTTTACAAAAGTTTACAGATGATAACTTGATAATAACATAATAGCTGTATACAATATTGAAGACTTGATGACAGATGATATAATTTACAGGTGCTTTGTTATAGGTTAACATAGTGAAGATTTATAACATTTTGTTGATATATTTAGTTGAGGTTACAGATGAGGTTGTAATTGATGATTTTAGTTTACAGATGAGTTATCTTGATAAAGGTTGGTATTATTTATAATAATATACGAAACATTTGTAGAAATATAAGGTAAAGTACAACACCTAAAATGTACAACAACGACAAGCGAACAACACAAACAGGGAAACAGGACCGGCAAAACAAAAGGACGACACCACCGAGCAAAAGGGCAAAAAAGGAGACACCGAACAGAAAAAATTAAAAGCAGAGAGTCCCCAGGCTGATTATGTAATTTTGTTTGATATTTCTCTTGCAATGAGAACACAGTTTTTAATTTTATTGATAGAAGAAGGGTTAGAGCAGACACTCGAGAACCAGATCGCAGAATTTGAGGGGGAAGGTTTACTAAGATGATAAGCTTTGGTAGATGGACATGAAAAAATATAGTGATCGGCATCGCCGAAAGCACCACAGGGGAAGCAGGAAGTAGATTTACACTTGAAAGAAAATAAATAATCGAGGAATGGGCCATGGCCCGTAATAAAGTATATTAAATATTTATTAGTGATGTGTGCGTTAAAATTTACTGTAGGGAGAAAATTTACAATTCTTGCGGGATCGTGAGTACGGGGGGAGATATAGTTATTTAAGTAGGATTGCCAATTATTAAGGATATCAAGTTTGTAATGTTTTTTGAGAAGAGAATAGGGTAAGGGGAAGGTAGTAGGGGAGCCAGAGGTTGTAGCAAGTTTAGCATTTTTGTCTGCGATCTCGTTACCCGAAATGTCAGAATGAGCTTTAACCCAGCATAGATTAATTAAATGTTTATTAAGATTGGCGTTAGTTTTAATTTCGGATAAATAAAAAGATTTATTCTTAATGGAATTAAAGGCCGAAATTGAAGATTGGCTATCAGTGAAAATATTTATTTTTATGTTTTTGGAAGATGCCCAATTTATAGCGAAGTGGATGGCGGCAATTTCTGCTTGGAAAACTGTGTTCCCATGCTCAAGTTTGAAGGTAAAGATTTCCTCTAGGGTGTTTTCTTTAAAGATGCAAATGGCGTAACCTGTGTTGTCATCAATAGAAGAGCCATCAGTATAGATATTTATGTTGGAAAAGTTAAGGGGGTCAAGGGGAAAAAAGTTAATAGTTCGCTGCGAAGGAGGGATGCTGGAAGAAAGGCAATTATGATCAAATCTATCAGGAGAGGGGAGGGCAGGATTTGTAAAAAGGTTAATACGAAGTTTCCAGAAGGTATATTTTTTGTAAAGGGAATTTATAACAAAGTGTATAGGGGGGATACCAGTTAAAGAAAAGAGAGAAATGTTGGAAGTAGTCCGAAAACCAGAAGAGATTTTTAAAAGAAAAATCCTTTGAAGAGAGATAAGTTTTTTGACCTGAGCCCCAGTCAATGCTTTTCCCCAAACTCCCGCGCCGAAAGTGATTATCTTTTCGATGACCGAAAGATACCAAATTTTAAGAAAGGATTTATCAACACCCCAGTTATTGCCAGTCACTCTCCCAAAAGTGCTAGCATACTTGAAGCATTTCTCTCTGAGGTTAAAGATATGTGAACTCCATTTTAGATTGTCATCAATCGTGATGCCTAAATAGTTTAATTGTCTGGTGGTTTGGATTCTAAAGTTCTGAATTTTAAAAGATGGGCGTTGTCTAATTTTGGATCTATTTTTGTTAAACACGATTGATTTACATTTCTCAGGGGTGATGGAGAGTTTAAGGGCTGTAAGGGAGGACGAAATAAGATCAAGAAGATTATTGGTGTTAAGGCGAAGTGATTTTAAATTTGTAGAGTAGGTGACTACCGCAAGATCATCCGCGAAGGCCTGATGGTAAGAAAGATCGTTATTGAGTTTTAGAATATCATTAAAATAAATGCTCCACAGGGTGGGAGAAAAGGACCGAACCCTGCGGAGCACCAGAGGAAATAAATTTTGTAATATGAGAAGAACCATTGACAAATGTAATCTGTCTATTATTTAAGTAGGAAAATATAAACTTTTGATAAATAGGTGGAAGGTTAATGTTAGATAATGATTGAGGTAGTATATTCCAATTGAGATTATCGAAGGCTTCGCAGATGTCCAAGGTGGTCAAAGATACAAAGTGTTTTGATTTATGTGTTGAAATGTTGTCAATCAGCCTGAGGGTTGCATCTTCGCAACTAGAAAGTTCCTTAAAGCCGAATTGTAAAGGATGAAGAGCTCCAGCAGAGGAAAGCCAAAAGTTAAGTTTATTGATGAAAATTTTTTCCAGGATCTTTCCAAGGGTGGGTAAAAGACATATTGGGCGATAGGAGGAACAAAGGGTGGGATCTTTACCGGGTTTATTAAAAAAGATGATATTTGCGTTTTTGAGACAGGAAGGAAAATGGCAAAATTTAAAGCATAGATTTATAATTTTAGAAAGAAAGGAAGGGAAAGATTTAAAAAGTTGTTTCCATATAGTGAAATCCAGGTTATCGAGACCAGGTGCTTTTCCATTTTTTAAATTTTTAATAACTACTGAAAGCTCTTCATCCGAGACCACCCCCAACCCATCAGAAGGTAAATTAAAGCAAGGAAAGTCATTAAAGTCCGTATCAATTTTGAAATGGTGGTCCAACAATCGTTTCAATTTGTTTTCGTAGTTAAGGGAGGGGGAGTCAGGGAAATAAAGATTAATGTTATTAAATTTTTTATGTTTCTGGAAGGCAAATTTGAAATGTGAGCCGAAAGATTCACTGCATTTTGTGCAGTAAGCCTTCCAGGATTCCAATCTGGTTTTTTTTTTAGAAGTAATTTATATTTGGCTTTATTTTGTCTATAAAAATTTTTTGCAGATAAGATAATTTCAGGGGAGGCAGAGTTTCTCTCGAGTGACCGGATTCTTTTGTATAGGGCAGTGACATAATTTCTTTGTTTTGAAAGGGTTGAGTTCCACCATGTGAAGTTATTAATAGTTTTTGATCTCTTCTTCCTTATATATTTAAAAGCGCATTTTTGGATTGATTCGATTAAAGTATTAAAGAAAAAATCTAGAGAAGTTGTGTCGTGAGTTTTGTTTAAAAGAGAATTAAGAGAGTTAAGTTGATTTTTAAAATTGTGAATAAATCTGCCGATGCCGTATTGAGTTTTTAGAAAAAAAGTATTATTAGAGGGAGGGTGAAGGTTAAAGGAAATTTTAATGTATTTGTGGTCGCTTAGGGTGTCACTCGAGAGAATCTCCCAATTTTGAATGGAGTCGAAAAATGAGAAGTTAATGAGTGACAGATCAGGGAAACCATTTCCTGAATGTGAAACAAAGGTTGGACCACAATTTACGTCATTACAGATGACAAGGTTGTTTTTAAGGCAAAAGTCGATCATGTCAAGTCCCCTCTGATCGGTGAATCCGTATCCCCACATCCGGGCACGAGCGTTAAAATCTCCAAGGAGGAGGAAATTAGCATTAAAATAATTAAAGTTTTCAATTTCTGAGAGCATAGTGGAAAAGTCATCGTGAGGGGGAAAATATATGCTTGCTAAGTTAATTGGGGGAAAATGTGGTAGTAAGATTTCAATAAAGATTGATGAAAGAGACTTATATTTAAAGTTTACTGTAAGTTGAGAATTAAAAATTAAAATAATTGCTTTTTGAGAAGTGGAAGAGTATTGACGAACCCCAGGGGGGGAGAAAGAATTAAATTATGGTTGACATACGGTTCTTGCAAGCATACAAAATCAATTGAATTATCAATGGCAAATTTAAAGAGAGAAGAGTGGGCAGAGAGTGAATGATTTACATTAATTTGGATACCTGAAAAACTCACAAAAGAGAAAAAAAATTAAAATGAATAAAAAAAGACAAAAGCTCGGAGTGGGGAGCAACATAAAACAAACATAAAACATAAAATGCAATGCAAATAGCAAAAAATACAAATATAATATAAGAAAAAGATATCAAAAAGATAAAGAGGGTCATGCCTCATTTTGCAGCTTTCTGATTCTAGCCATTTCGGCTATATAAGTTTGACAATTCTTTTTGTCATACGTTGAGTGATTAGTTTTGTATCTCAAACTCGGATTATCGTCGTTTGCAGTAGTGCAATTAACACAGGTGATAGTACGAGATTTGCACTCTTTAAACGTGTGGCCACTGCGGGTGCAATGGCTACAATTTCCTGTGACATGATGACAAGAGTTTGCTACATGTCCATAGCCTTTACATTTATGGAAAATGTAAATACGCATAAAAGGGACCGTGATCTGTTAAAAACAATATCATGGCCCTATCCTTAACAATGAAATAAATCTCCGGGACCGGGCGGAACAAACGGGCCCTCGCGTCCCCGGAGAGAGAGTCACCATAAGCCCGCCATCTCCCCATCAATGCCGTCCTAACAAAGTGCGACAGCAGTGAATAGGGGGCGGGGACAACCAGGGACTCACCCTCGAGGGCAGCAACCTTGACGCACCTATCTGCGTCTTCATTACCTAGAAAACCCACATGTGCTCTAAGGGTCATTCCATATGAAAACACCCATTTTAAGAAAAACTTGTTGCTCCATAGTCATGGATTTTTTTTTAATTTTTACCATGAATACATATGGTAATAAAACCCCCAAATCTGAATTTGTAATGTATATATCCCAATAATGGCCCAGATACAGGCATTTAAAAAATGGTCATTTTTGCAAAATGGCGGCCATCTTTGATTTTGCACTAATGTTTAAAAATGTAACAGCTTGAGAACTAATAGCTCAAATTAAATAATTCTGCTACCAATTTAAAGCTATTTATATCAGGAAGATAGGTGCCACATCAAAACAGTAAAAAAGATATATTTTAATATTGTTATTACATGAAAATTGCAAAAATCACCTTCGGATTGATAGGCAACTTTAACGGGCTATAAAAAAAATGGCCCCTAATATTTTTTTCTGAAACTTGGTACAAATATTAACTAATGTGTGTGCTTTAAGTACAAAAAAAATTAGAAAGGTAATATTTCTTATTACAGAGAAAAATAGCTTTTAAAATATATACATTTAGTTAACATTTGACATGCAATGCTTTAATCATTTTTAAAAAAATATATTTTTTAAAAACAAATAATGAGCAAAAACAAAACTCAGGAATTTTTTACACACTAACTAGTATGTGTGCTTTAAGTACAAAAAGAAATTAGGATGGTAATATTTAATTTAATAACTAAAATACTGTTATATGTATGGGAAATTGGTGTAAAAATTTCTGGCGTACTGAATCATTCTAATAAAAATCTTCTTAAAAACCATACAGTTATCTCTCTTATATTTTATTTTCTTATTTCAAATTATAAAAAGGTATTTCAGTAGAGCTGAAGATACCCATTTTTTCCTAGTGGCCACTGACTCCTAAACCAATTTCATCTAATAGCCAGTATTGTAATCTTTGGCACACATCTAGAGGTTTTGGCCATATATATGATGCACTTGGGCCATGAGAATGCATAAACATAACATATATTAATTTCTAATTCTTTGAGATACATTTGTACTCCTTTAAGAATTTCTGGAGATGGACAGTTTTCCCACCTGTGTACCATACTTTTCTGATTCAGTTTAATAAACTTGTTTCTTTTAATAATGATGTAGTATAGTCACTGATATATGGATGGCATGAAGCATGAGTTTAATATTTTAATGATACAAACACATACAGAATTAATAACTTTGCTTCCAACAATTACATATTCTGTTGGATGTAGTGTACAAAATTTAGATAGTATTTTTACTTCATTTTGATTTTCTTTAAATGCAGGGTATAATTCCTTTAAATTATGCAAAAGTAATCTTTTTTGTTTTAATATTTTCCCATTTTTACTTGGTATAGATATGCAATCTTTTTTTCCTGGACACAAACGACTGTTTTAATAAAAACTATAGTAATTTTTTTATAGTATCAGAATTTAATTTAATACATATTTCACTAGCCATTGATAACATCCCTTCTGTTTCTTTTATTTTTCTTGCTTTTTTTACTAAATTCTCTATAGTAATATAACAAGCCTTTGTTTGTTGGACTATCCATGAATCTTGGACTGATTTTAAAATTTGCAACTTTTCTTTAAATGATGCATCAAAAGAAAACTCATTCAATAATTTTTCCATCATAGACGTGCAATTAGAGTAAATAATGTCTTTTGAATTTTGTGGCTTATTAATACTTTCAACACCCAATACTGTATCAGTTTTAGTAGCAACATGGCTACTTAATTTCTTAACTTGCATATAACTGAGTTTCCTCTTAGATCTAAATCTATTGGCCTTTATTGGCGATAAATCCAAAAGTTGACAGCTTTTATTCAATTGTTCCATTATTATTCTGACTTCACTATAATCTGCATCATAGGTCATCGCCATGTCAGCAGTATGAACCTCTGACTCACTAATTGATGAATGCAAGAAAGAATAACAAGAAGTGCAGAGTTTTTTTCCTGGAATGAGTAATTCCTGATATATCATTGAAACTCTGAGAGAAATTGGTATTAGGTGCAGCTCTGATTTTGATGAGGTGTTTATTAAGTGAATCACAAGTTTTCTGTCTTAAACTGTACCATTTCAGATATTCATCCTTGTGAATCTTGCAGATACTACACTACCACTGTACAGGACACAAGTACAGGAATAAACTCAGTAGTTAATGACACATTGATTTTCTTGCATACAAAACATTCAATTTTTATAGAATAAGACAAGAACTAATCATGGAAGATAAATAAAAGAAATAATCATAGAAGCACATTTCACTGATTTACTTGTTGAACATACTCAGCTCTGAACACTTGAACAAAAATGAGCTCTGAAAGGAATAAGTCGCCCAGAAATGTAATATAACATTGTATTTTGAACTCAACCTAAGAGAAAACAAATGATGCAGGTCAAGTAATCATTTCAGGAACAACTAATATGCAACTAATATATGTTCATTGCTATTACTTATATAACAGAACTGTGAGAGTATTAGAGTTGAAAATTCTGAGGCTATAGGCAGCTGATGTCTCATGTGACCCAGAAGCAGGTATTTTTAAATGTTCCAGAAACAATACTGGTGCTATAGGATCACTTCCTTCTTCAACAGCTTGTTTGTTTATGTTTAGGTACTTATTTCAACTAGATAGGGATATCACCCAGTGTTTCCTTTGGCGCTGGCAGGGTGATATTTTTAAAGATATTTTTTGGTGATAGATATGCTGTAGTTCTGTGTTTAGTTTTTTTTTTTTAATTTTAGTGCTGTTCATGAAAATGAGTGCTTTATATTATCTAATTACAAATTATTTTTGTGAAATTAACTATATGTATGCTGAAAAGCTTCAGCTTTATGCGATAGTTGTCATTTATAAATAGGCCAGAGGTTATTGTACTGCCTCTTAGATGAAATTGGTTTAAGTGCCAGTGGCCACTAGGAAAAAATGGATATCTACAGCTTTACTGAATATAGAAAATGCCCATTTTATAATTTGAACTAAGAAAATAAAAATAAGAGTGATAACTGTATGGTTTTAGGAAGATTTTTATTAGAATTTTTCATCATCCCAGAGATTTTTACACTGATTTCCTATACATATAACAGCAAATTTTTTAGTTATTAAATTAGATATTACCATCTTACTTTTTTTTTACTTAAAGCACACATCCGGCCATCCATGTCGTTACTCTATGTCTTCGGATGAGTCGGCTGGCCTGGGCTTTCGACACATACTAGTTAGTGTATAAAAAATTCCTGTGTTTGGTTTATGCTCATTATTTGATTTTAAAATATATATATATTTTTTAAATGATTAAAGCATTGCATGTCAAATGTTAACTAAATGTATTTATTCTTAAAAGCTATTTTTCTCTGTAATAAGAAATATTACCTTTCTAATTTTTTTTTGTACTTAAAGCGCACATATTAGTTAGTATTTGTACCAAGTTTCAGAAAAAAATATTAGGGGCAATTTTTTTATAGCCCATTAAAGTTACCTATCAATCCAGAGGTGGTTTTTGCAATTTTCATGTAATAACAATATTAAAATATATTTTTTTCACTGTTTTGATATGGCACCTATATTGCTGATATAAATAGCTTTAAATTTGTAGCAGAATTATTTAATTTGAGCCATTAGTTCTCAAGCTATTACATTTCTAAACATTAGTGCAAAATCCAAGATGGCCGCCATTTTGCAAAAATGACCATTTTTCAAATGCCTGTATCTGGGCCATTATTAGAATATATACATTACAAATTCAGATTTGGAGGTTTTATTACCATATGTATCCATGGTAAAAATTAAAAAAAAAATCTGTGACTATAGAGCAACACTCATCGGGTGTCCCCATGTGGAATGACCCTCTAAGCCATTTAAGCCAGACCAAATGAGTTACCCTCAAAAGGGAGTCCTTAAAACCTTGCAAAAAGGTGGATTTACAAGTAATAGAAAGACGGGCGGCAATCGAAGACAGACTGTCAGTAAATATCAAAGCTCTCCTATTTTCTTTTAAGACCCAGTCGCAAGCAAACTTAATCGCCAGAATCTCGTTCTGAAAAACATAGTTGTAAGACGATAGTTTCCGTGAGATAACATGGCAAAGAATACCACCATAAAAATACAAACGACGAAGCCAACTTCTTCCTCAATCTTGGAACCGTCGGTATATATATGAAACCCGACAGGTCTAACCATCTCAGGAAAAGCGACCAGCCGTCTGTAAGGCAAAACATTATCAAAAGATTGACGGGTGTCAAAATCAGCGGGAGGAGGTAGAGAGGAATCCAAAAATAAATCCCTCCCTCTTCTCCAAAAATGGAACTTCTTGAAAAGTCCATCCAAAACCAGGTGAATGGGTGGAACACCTAGGAGGATAAAAAACGCCCGTAGGGAGAAGTCCTGTATGCGCCGGTGATCCTCAACAGAAGAATTCTCTGGAGGACCAAGAGCTTCCGGACCTGCTCTTGCTTCAGGTCCCTAGCCCAAGCACCAGCGCAGTAAGTGATAATCTTCTCCGCTACGGAGCGGTACCAGATCTTTAAAAGACTCATGTCGGTGCCCCATCCCGAGCCAACCACCCGGCAACCAAGGTCAAATATTTAGAATGGAGCGAGGCAACGTGGGCCAACCAGCTCCTATTAGAGAAGATGACCAGCCCCAGATACCTCGCTTTCTTAACCACTTTAACTCTCTGTCCATCCATGGAAAACAAAGGATGACGGTTCAAGGTCCCCTTTTTGGCAAATACCAAAACCTGGGACTTGGCCGCCGAGACCTCCAAGCCGAGACTCGAGAGAGCAACAGAGACCCTCTGCAGGTTCCGATCCCTGGCTGACTTCAGGTCCCTGCGGGCCTTAGCTGTAACTAATACAGCCAGATCATCCGCAAAGGCCTGCAGTCTGGACCCGTCGAAATCTTCAGAGAGCACACGATTAAAGTACAAGTTCCAAAGAAGGGGAGCCATCACTGAGCCTTGAGGGCAACCAATGGCAACCTCCCTCACCACCAGGCCTTCACCAACCCGGTGAACGACTGTCCGACCTTGCAGATAGGAGTACAAGAAACTTTTAAAGAAAAGAGGAGTGTTATATTCCTCTAAAACCCCTTTTAAATATTCCAGTCCATATTATCGAATGCCGCCTTCACATCCACAAAAGCAACTGCAACATGAAGTTTTCCCTTATTTTAATCGGCTTCCTCGATTAGGTCCACAGAAGCGCCCTCTGTACTATGGAGTTCCCTAAACCCGTACTGCAACGGGCTGATAATATCATTATGAAAGATCCTAAACATTAATTATTCACCAAAAACCCTCTCTATAATCTTCCCAAGGGCGGGCAATAAACAGATAGGCCTGTACGACCCACAGGAAGACGGATCCCTTCCTGCTTTAGGCAGGAAGAAGACCCGAGCATTCCTGAGGGCTCGGGGAAAATAACCAAACTTAAATATTTTATCAATATAATTTACAAAGAAGGTTTTATCCATCCCATATAATATCCTCCAAGTTTGATAATTCACTCTATCAAGTCCAGGGGCCTTTCCGGGTTTTAAACTCTTAAAAACAAGATCTAGTTCCGCAATAGAAACTTTCAAATGATTATCCAACGTATGAAACCCAAAATTAAACCCCCCAAAGGAAGGACAAGGAGGAAAGCTATACTCCATAAGCCTTGTAACCTTTTAATTATAACCAAGCAAAGGATCCTCTGGAAAGTAAACCCTAAGATCATTAGGAACAGAACTTTTCCCAGAAGCAATTTTAAAGGTTGCCACAAATTTCGAATTATAAACCTCACAAAAGTTTCTCCAAGCAGAGATCTTAGCATCCCGCATGTTTCTCCTAAACAGTGCCCTATTTTTAGAGTAAATAACCTTTATATGGTTGATAATTTCATCACTAGCCCCATTCATCCTAAGAGTTTTCAACCTGCGGTGTAAGGCAGGTGCACACAGTTGCACTGGGCCAGTCGCCAAGTCCATCCACAAACAGTTCTACTACCAAGACAAGCTTTTACTACCAAGACAAGCTTTACGTCGAAAAGCAGAACCCACCTTGGAGCCAACGGTGTTCAAAAAGTCATTAGTAAAGTGATCAATATCTTCAATACAGTTTACAAGAAGTAACTTACTCTTATACAAAGAAAAAACAACTCGGCACTTAGCTCGTAGTCTACAGGCGCCATAATTGGTTTTAAAAAAGAAATCTCTTTGAAGAATGTCCGCACGATCCCTACCAATCTCAAAAAAGACATACCGACGGTCACTCAAGGACTCATCGGCCGCGACCCCCCACCCCCTTATTAAATTTAGTACCCTAGGAGTGGCAAGTGTGCGGTCAGGTCAACCCCTCCCACTATGAGAATCGAAGGAGGGACTCGCACCCACAACATTAGCCACTCCTAAGCCCTTCTCTAAACAAAAGCCAAATACTGCCTTACCCCTGACATCTTCGAAGCCGTACCCCCAGTGTCTAGATCTAGCATTAAAATCCCCCTGCGCGATCCCATCAGCACTCACATAATCAACCGGACAAAGTTATCCGATCTGAGAGCCGATGTCACCGCGCGGGGGGAAGTACACACATGTAATATTCATATCTTTCACAAAATCAGTATAAATCCTAATAGTCACACTGAAGGGGGAATTATATTTAAAACAAGTATTTAAACCAGATTTACAAATACAAATAACAACATTCCCGGTATCAGAAGAATGCAAAGTAAGATTCAGGGGGGGAGACACAATACCCGAACGGGGAGCAGGAGGATCTTGAAGACAAATAATATCAAAATTATTACTGGAGGCATGAACAAAAGCAAGGTCGAAGGCAGGAAACGAGTGGTTGATATTTATTTGTAACACTCTAATGACCATAGTCAATAGTAGACACTAGTGAAAGATGACGCCTGTATGTCGGACATGGATGGCCAAAGCAGGAATATCCAATAACATGTTTGGTCCCCCTGGTCTGATTGATTAACAAGCAATTAATGCAGGATTTGGGAGCTTAACAAGTGTCCCCTTTATGGGAACCCCGAACAGTGAAGACAGCACTTATCTTCCGTACATTTATGTGTGACCCAATCGGCCACACACCCTGCAATGACGTACACTCAAGAACTCTCGAGAGGCAAGCTTTCCCCACTCAATATAAAAATAACCAAATTTTTTTCATGTAATGATAAACCTCCGGATCAACAGCCAGGACCCAATGTAACCCATATTTTCCCTTAATGGAAAACTGTATCTCGGAATTCTCACAAGTTAGGATGGTATTTAATTCTATCAAGGAGCTCCCTAGGGCTTCTTTATCCAAGTCACTAGAAATATTGGTCAGTAGGATCCGCGGTTTTTTCTTAACAGGCCTAACGAAGTCAAAATCCTTGGCCAAGTGCTCAATAGCGCCAAGTTCTAAAGCCAAATCAGCGCCATCGGTTGCCTCACTAGCAAGACCCCCGAGGCGATACCTCGAACACGTTCCACTTTAACACCACTACCACCCATATTAAAGGAAGAACAAACTCGCTTCCTAGTGTCTTTGAAATTTCCTTGTTTTAGGCTCAATAAGTAAAACATTACTGGTTTTACCAATGGAATGGGGAGCCCAACCCCACAACTTGTCCAGCAACAATTTTAGCATAGGAAGATGAAGGGGACGCACTATAACCGGCAGTTCCAACCTCTAAAGTGTCAATAGCCCTTTCCATAACTCCCTTAAAAGTCTCTCGGAATGTATCATAATCCCTTTTAATCTGATCATAATTACCAGTAATAGTTGAAATTTTCAATTTAAGTTTTATCAAACAAAGTTCATGGGCCCTGGCATCACTCACGTCAATCCCCTCAGGTAAACCGATTCCCTCAAAGGCGGAAGCCCCTGCAGCACTAGAGTACTTCAAAGTCGATAGGGCTCTACCAAGCTCATCCACCTGTTTTTTCAGAACCCTGTTTTCCTGAGCCATAGCACCCGATTCCTGCTCAACACGTAAGCTTTCATATTTCACCTTAAGATCTCTATATTCCAGTTCCAAGCCGACCAGCTCACCAGAGTCCTCTGCACGAACCTGTTCGCCAACGGCCCTACCGTGCTGAAAACACCGGTTCTCGTTAGATCACCGAAGTCAAGCAGCATCGGCCGCGGTTAGTACTTGGGTGGGTGACCACCTCGGAACAGCGCGTGCTGTTGGCACATTTCGCGTGCTGTTGGCATATTTGAAATCTTAAAACTTCATTCAAATGACGGCATTGAAATATAAATTGCTGGGTTTAAACATCTCTAAAATGAGATACATTCCTCGGTAATATTTTTAAAATTATCATAATACTACAATAATTTATTATATTTCAAAACTTCATCGAAAACAAATGAAATGACTTCAAATGACGTCATCGAAATATAACACGCCTGGCTCTCTCTATAAAAGCAGCATTTCATCCATAAACATTTTTCCATTCCTTTCATTCATCACAGTACTATAATAATTTATTTTATTTAGAAACTGAAGACCATGGAGGTACAAGTCATTAAACTCTATGCTTAAAACTTCATCGAAAAAATCGTCCTTCTCTCTGTAAAATCGATGAATATTAATTTCCTTCATATCAGCTATATTGCAGACTCCATGAGCTCAATAATTTTGCGTTAAAGAAATGCAGCAAGCCTTATACAACTCATTCTACATATTTTGCTGTTTACATTTTCCATAAGTGAAGATTAGGCTTCGTTTTAGAAATAATCAAAGTTGGATGATCATTTAAACTCAAATATATTGTCATTGCGTTGTTTCAGTATGCAGATGCAAAAAATTAAGCAAAAATAAAGGGGTTTTATGACGGATACAACACTCATGAATTAAAAACATGAATTAAACACAACATGAATTAAAAAGAACTTTAAAAATCACGATTTTGACACAAGATGGATGCTCTATTTTATTTCGAAGTGGGTCACGTGATCTCTTCATATTAAAAGATGTAGTCATTATTTTAATTTTTATTTAAAATACTTTAAATATATTTCACTGAAATTTTTTTTATATATTTTATGGGGTGATTTGAATATTTCCTAAAACTTTCGAAGCAATGTGTGAATTTTAAAATCTGCTTAAAAAATGTTTGAAAAATTAGGTCCCATAGGGTTCAATGTATTTCATGTTTTCAACCCGCCAAAACTAATTGGGTGATATTCTTCATTTATATTCCCATAGGTCCCACAGACCGTCTGAATAACATACTAAAATTTCATTTTGATAAAGTCATTTTTACAGCCGTTATCGTGCTAACGGACAGAATGAACAAAGTCATAAACATTTTTCAACTTTGTTGTAAAGTGTTAAAAAAGCAGAAATTTTTTAAACTCCTTTTAAATAATAAATGACGACTGCCAATTTATTGTCTAAATCAAATTTGATTTCAGACAGGAATGTTTTTTGATTTCGCGACACTTACCGAGAAGGCGGCGAGGACGACCGCGAAGAGGCACCTGAAGAAGGGGCGCTGGACATGGGTTCCCATTCAGCGGCCGACGAGAATCTGGAAGAGAAAAAGGCTCAGCCCTCAATTCCATCTCTTAACCTGCCCACAATCTCATAAAACTGGCGAAGTTATTTAACTTCGCTAAAGGTAACCTACGACACAGAATGAAGGCTTTCGAAGCAACCTTCTTCGCCGGGACACACAACCTTCACGCGTCAGGGTTAGATCTAGCGGGATCGGTGGCTGATGTTGTATTCAATCCCTCAAGAAGTCATGTTCAATCGTTGCCTACGTAATAGTAAAGGCCGGGAAATTTCGATTTAGAAAGGGGGGAATGTGTAATTCCAGAACAGTTGGTAGATGGGGCTGTTATTTCCTGCAGGACCTCATTTATTACTGTCAAAGTTCTTATAATCCTTGTATTTTTAGACTTCTTCACATTATCTAATAATTTATAATATAGTTATTTTCTATTTAACCTAGAACATTTTTAGTTTTGCAAATAAAAACAAGAAAGATCAATCAGGCTTAAAGCATTGATTATGAAACACTTTCCAACTTCAATGCAATACCATTTAAACATGTCAATACAATACATTCCTCGGTAGAATTTTAAAACTTATCACAATACTACATTGATTTATTATATTTGAAAACTTAACCTTCATCGAAAAAAATGAACTTCATTCAAATGACGGCATTGAAATATAAATTGCCTGGTTTAAACATCTCTAAAATGCGATACATTCCTCGGTAATAATTTTATAATTATCATAATACTACGATAATTTATTATATTTGAAAACTTCATCGAAAACAACTGAAATTCATTCAAATGACGTCATACAAAATATAACAGGCCTGGCTCTCTCTATAAAAGCAGCATTTCATTCATAAACAATTTCCCATTCATGTCATTCATCACAATACTATACTAATTTATTTTATTTCAAAATTAAGACCATGGAGCTACAAGTAATTAAACTCTGTGCTTAAAACTTCATCGAAACAAATCGTCCTTCTCTTTGTAAAATCAATGAATATCAGCTATGCAGACTCCATGGGCTAAACATATCAGACAGCGATTGAAGAGAAATTGGGAACGTCTTCATTTCCACTGATAAAATAATCCAACCAGGGACGCAGATGAACACAGTTTCACTCTGCATATTTCATAACAAAGTTAAGAACAAAGTAAAATACTCGTATAACAACCGAATGCCAGTGCAAAAAGTAATCGGTGCCATTTTGTCATGAAAGTAGAAGCCAAAAGCATTTCATTTTGGAGATGAAGGGACACGGGAATCGTTTAACTAATAACGCACTCATTGCCATAAAAATTGGCAGCCCAAGAAGTAATTGTGGGACCGTAACGAAACTTAGCATGGAGGTACGTGTCAGGCAGATATGCAAACGATTGGAAATACAGAGTGATTGCCCATTGCCACCAGAGAGCGTTGAACTTCGTTCTCCCTGGCGCAGAAAAAAGATACGCAGAGGCTTTTTGCCTGTACTTAATCTGTTGCAGAGGGACGCTTTTTCATTAGGGATGCCGTTCGCCGCCAACGAAGACAATTGGATCAGCTGTCAGAGTTCGAGAGGGGAAGAATCATCGGGATGATGGAAGCCGGTTGGTCAGTTCGGCCAGTAGTCCGCCACCTAGGCCGTTCTGACTTTACTGTCAGGAGGTGTTGGGACCAGTGGACGAGAGAGAGGCCGCATACATGGTGGCCAGGCTCAGGACACCCTTGGCAGACCAATAACTGAGACCGGCACATCAACCGACACGCACGCACAGCGCCAACTTCCTCATTGTCCGCCATCCGGACACAGGCAGCATCTTCACTATGGGCTCCTGCGTCTGTCCGCACCAACGCGAGGCACCTGGCTGAAGGACATTTGGTATCGTGGCGCCCAATACGTGTGCCGCCAATGACACCCACCCACCGTCACCTCCGTTTGGAGTGATGTCACGCTCGACGGGATTGGATCACAACCGAATGGAACCAGATCGGTTTCAGCGACGAATCGACATTCAATTTGGGCAGTGATGACAACCGTGTACGTAGTGAACGCCTCAATCCTGCTTTCGCTTTACAGCGGCACACAGCTCCCACAGCTGGTGTGGTGGCATGGGGTGCCGTCGCATACAAAACCCGGTCACCTCTAATATTGATCCACGGAACCATGGGAAATCCAGCGGTGCGTTCGTGACATCCTTTAGCCACGTGTGTTGCCACTCATGGCAGGGCTTCCAGGAGGCATTTTTCAACAGGACAATGATCGGCCTCATACAGCACGGGTGTGACAGAAGTGCCTCCGCCGCCACATTACCACCCTTCCCTGACCTGCTCGATCCCCAAATTTGTCACCAATCAAGCATGTCTAAGTTCACTTAGGAGACAAGTTGGACCGCCTAAGAGTTTGATCGAACTAGAGGCGCGCTTACAACAACTGTGAAATGAGATGACGCAGGACACCATACTGGACCTGTATGCCTCAATGCCCGCCCGTATCGCATCGTGAATTCACACTAGAGATAATCCAACGGGGCACTAAAACCTCCATTTATTTGTAGTTTTTCCTGTAATAAACTATCCCTTTGCACTTATATCAACGTTGCACTTACATATATAAAATTTCGTTCGATTCCGACAACTCCTTCCTGATGCGCAAATTCTTATGGCAATGAGTGTCCGGCAAAGTGTGAAAAGCAGGCATTGCAGGCACGCTTGAATAACAGGGAATGCGGGACGCTTTTAGGCAAAGTATGGCATGTCTGTTTTATTTTAATATTTTACATACTTTCCCTAGGCATTGTACAGAATACATAGGCATTATACTTTATGCAGAATGACAAATACTATTCCGGCAAAGCGTGAAAAGGGCTTTTGTTAAAAAGATGCATGGGAAAATGTAAGGATGTAAGATACGAGATTTTTCTACAAAAAGAAAAAAGACCCATGCTGAACTACTTGTTGTTACAAGAGAGAGTGGAATTCATTTTGGGCGATTTGAGGTGAGATTCTGGCAATCTTTGCTGTGATTTGGAGATCATTCCATTGTGGCAAGTAACTCCTTCCGCGTCTTTTGTCGCCAAGGAAAAAATCGCAACATTCCAATCTGGCAACGTTTTCGTGGATTTTCTGTCGTCCTCTTTTCTCCGTTTGTATAACAGTTGATTTGCAGCCATTCAAACATGGGCCTACGTCCGCTGAAAACATCACAATCCCCAGTCTCGCTGGCCGTCGGAGGTTGCACGTAGCAATAGATGTTTGTGCAACAGATGTTCTGTGGCTCATAGAGCATATGTGACTCATAGAACATCTCAGCATGAAAATCAGACAAATTTCTGATTGGACCTTCTGATTTTTTGACCTTGGCGACAAAAAGCGCGGTCAACATGGACAAAATGGAATTTTTACCTTGGTGACAAAAGGACGACAAAAAACGCTGAAAGAATAGCCAGAATGGAATGTTCTCCAAATCGTAGCAGGAATTGCTAGAATCTCACCTAAAATCATCGTCAAGAATGAAAATGCCTAGGTATTCTATACAATGCCTAGGAAAGTATTTAAAAAATTAAAATAAAACAGAGATGTCATGCTTTGCCTAAAAACATCACGCATTCTATACAATGCCTACTTTCCATACATACGTTAAAATGAAAAGAAACGAGTGATAAAATAAATCAAGCTTTGCTGTTTCACTCACTAACAGTTTCATTTAGGATTCCGCGTCCAAACCGTCCAACTGGGCGACATCATCGAATTCTCTTTTCAGAAACACCCTAGAGATCGTGAGAAAATGAAATTGTATTGGATGAGCGTCGCAGTAGCAAAATTGAATGGAAATCGTCAGGTATTTTAAACTATAGTGTCGCGTTCAATGAAAAAATGCTCAGGAAATGCAACATGCAGTTACAATGGACCTTTTCTGTGCAAAAAATATTCTATGCTTTTCTACGCAAAAAATAAGTCATTTGAAATTAAAAATTTAAACAAACTAACCGTTTGAAATATGTTTTCACTTCCAAATAGAATTATTTTTCTACAGAAACAATTCATATTATAGTTAACACGGAGCAAAATATATTTTTATTAATGCAAAAATTATTATTAATGCAAAATATATTTTTTTTTAATTTGTTTCTTGCACAATTTAAAATTCGATAAATTTTATTTTTATTTTCAGTATTGTTTTGTAAGGCATTCCATTATAATTTGGTAAGCAAACGTTATTTTTATAATTATATGAAATATATATAGGATCATATTACGACTTAGGGAGAGATGCAAAACGAACGTGAATTTACAATAAGTTTGTTTTAAATAATGCATTTATAGACACAAATGCATGTAAACATTTTTTTATACAAAAAATTAAATAAAAAAGCTCAGATAAAACTTGAATAAAATATTTGTAAATAAGTCACATATTACTGTAAATCCTACATAAGAAGATACATAGCACTATTAAGATATGCTATCTTGATTATCTTTTCATTGCATCTATCTTGATTATCTTATAACTATATGCATATATTAAACCAATTTTGCATCAATTAATTTGACATCATATTGAATACTTTTAAATAATTCTTTCTACATGTTAGAATTCAAACTTCATTAAATTAATTTCATGGTTTCAACAATAAATTTGTACCAGTTGAAACAAAATGACATATATAAATTAAACAAAATATTTACAGATAAGGTATTTCTTACCTTATATTACATAATAAGTTCAATATGTCTAATATAAATCATCAGTATAATATAGATATATATACATCCTTACAGAAAAATAGATGTTTAAAGAGTATTATCTACTTTAAAGAAGACAAAAACCAAATTTAAAAATAAAAATGTTTTAATAACAAAAAATTATCATTATTTTAATATTTTACATGCATTTCAATTATTCATATGCATGACTTACATTTACTCATTTTTGAAAATTTTACTTTGTTTCTTTGTGCATGTAGATTTGTCTCTATTCATACCTTTAATATAAAAATGAAGACTGGCTATTAAGTAAAAGCTCAATAATGTTTCTGTCAGTTCGACCTTGTGGCTTTCACATCCTATAAAGCTTAATGTGGAGTTTGACAAAATGTCAAATACGTCATTTATAGTCATCTCTGTGAAGTAAATTTACAAAGAAACACGTTGCAAATTTGTACTTTGAGTTTTTAATAAAATTAAATAAATTTATTGCGGGGTATGTCATCAAATGCTTTTGTGAATGATGAACATTCATTTGTCAGAGAGTTTCTCTGATCTTCTATCAGCATTTCACATTCAGCACATCTAATTTTGTTTTTAAATATTCTGACAACATAACCAGCTACGTAATAAATTAATCTGTTATCACTGTATCAAGTACATTATTAGATAGAATTTATGAAATATTTGAAGTATTTCCATTCTCAACAAGTATATCCACTTCAGATAAAATTGAATTTTCAGTGGAATTATCAGGGCATATTGTAATTAATTTCAATCATAGATGGGTCAGCATTTCAACCTCTTGGAGGTGCGCCAAATTGTAAAATGACAAGTTTTCTACAATTGGCAGTCATTACACTCTCCACACTGTAGTATTATGCTAAATAAATTTTCCAGTTTATCCTGTGATAAACGTGATGTCAGCAAATAATTAAAATTGTACTGGATAAGAGATAAAGAACTACTTATTGTGACGCTCTATCCAGTAGCTGTTGTTTTGCTCAAGAAACAATCTATACCATAGCAATAATTCTTCCAGTCATCCATATAATGAAGACATTTCTTTAAAAACTCACTTTCTACACTTAGAAACTTTAGACCTTTTGCTGGCAGACGAGAGCACATTATTTGTATAAGTCCATCCATTTTTTTTTATAAAATGAATAGTAGGTTCTGGATCTCCATACTGAGATGTAATCTGTTCTTTCAGAACTTCTAAACTGAATAGCTGAAAAGCATATGATACTCTCATTTTTTCAAAGTTATTTGGACAAATATGTACTTTTGTCAGTTTTGGCATCCCTTTCAAGGTTACAATTTTTTGTCCTCATTTACTGCTGCTTTTATCACTTCAAGAAAAGTTCTACCATCTGGAGTATAAAATCCATGTTTCAAAACTGTATTCCTCACACATGAGGAAAATCAGATGAAAAGTGTTTTATTTTCCTCAGCTCTTTCACTTTACACCTGATTTCACCATTACTTAACACTCCAATTCCAAATTATCTCCACAATGCACGATTCCAGGGTGCACCCTCTCCAGTGATGCAGTCTACAAAGAGACCTGCATTTTCTGCTAAAGTGACTGCCTCAGTAAGCAATATGGCAAGCATTTTACCACTTGTGTTGCTTTGTGTGGTAAAGACTCCTAACATCTGAGTCCATTTCCTTACAAATGGTTGGAACAAGATCACTAGTCCATTATCACATAATTCATGTTTTTCATCTGTCTGTGTAAATTTAGCATTGTAAATTTGAATCCAAATCCAGATTTAAATGATTTCCTCAAGCACATTTTGCTGGGTAGCATTATTCATTCGGGTGTGTTCGTGAAGAGTCTGGCTTTTCATGCGCGCAATTATGCATTCCAATATCCACTCTTTGTTATACTCTTTCTAGACATTGCCTTAAAGCACTCATTTAGACCCAAATTTGATTTAGAAGATAAATTCTTAATATGTTCTTCATCATATCTTGCTTATGTGCATTTTTCAAAAGTTGAAGCTTATTAAATAATTTTATGGATTTTTATTTTGGTCTTAATGCAGTTTTTAAACTTATTATGGTGTTTTAGTGAATGGGTTTGATAATTTTCAATATGATTTTTGGTTCTGTAACAGTTTTCTTTCATTCTTACATGATTGGCATGACGTCCTTTGTCGAAAAATTGAACCTTTGCATTTCCTTGACTTTATTATCTTGCCATTAATAGTTGTAAGTTTCTTTTTTTAAGTGCTTCAGGGAAATCTTCAATATTTCCTGCACCCAAACCTATATATGAAGATCTTCTAATTTCTGTAATAAGTTTATCTGTAATTTACAGTTTTATTGCTTTATTTGCTTTATTTTCTAGCAATATGCCTCTCAAAAAAGTGACCACATAACATTTTCTTCAGTTGCTTTTTTAATAACAATTTTCTTATCTGCTATATTGTTTCCTTCATGAGCAAACCAGAGAGCAAAACATAAAGCATCTAAGGAATATTAGATTTTGACCCAATATTTAAAAGGTAAATTCCACATCACAAAAATTTTGTAAGTTCAAATTTTCATTATCAAAAGAAGTTCTTACATCACAATTTTTAAAACCAGAGAAACAGTTTGAATTTGAAAGTTTCATTTTTTTTTCTGGTTGCTGTTTATCATATTTTGAAGTCGACAATATTCACTTTCGTGGAAGTGCTGGCTTAGATACAGATTACGAAAAATTGTTGGACAAGCATCAGGCTGAAGCAAAGGTTTTCCTCTTGGTAATAATATTTGTGCACCTTGAATAACATGTTTGAACAAAGTGCGATTCAAAATGTAGTTCACACACAGCACAAGGCTTTATCCTGCTTTGGTATTAATTTATCCCGTTGCTTAAGCCTTTCAGGATCTTTCGGAGCAGCAAAAAGGTCTGTACTAGTACTACAGTACTTATCTGATGAAGTCTGTACAAATCTTTAGCTTTGCTTGATTTGTAGCCAGTAGTACATCCTGGCGCGAAACATTTACGTTGCCGTTTACGATTTTTCGATTGCCCATTAACATCATCATCAGTTCCCTTAATAACTAATGACAACTACTGTTTGTTGAAAACCGAGACACGTTTTGAAACAAATAATAAATATAACATATGACCTACAATAACAGACCAAAACAATTAGGAAATGAAACAAATATCGGTACTAAAAAGATTAATAAAAACTCAAATTAAGATCTAGCAAAATTTAGCTAATAGATCGGTTTAATCGATAACTTCAACTGATGATAACAGATCTTGTTCCACATTTTACCCGATGTGTTAGTGGAAGAAGTTTTTCGAACACGACACTAAGCACTGTATTTTAAACGAATTAAGCCGTTTGTAAGAAAACGAGCCCGCCCATCCATCTAAGACACTTTTATTTACAAAATGCAGTCTGTTTGCACCCACATATATATAAAAATAAATAAATAAATAAATAAAGCTCCAGCCGCGAAACTGGGCATGCAAATGTCGTTTTAAGAGTTACGCAAATGGCCCGACTGTCAACGCCCATAACGTTTTAGGGCGTATGTGAATCACGGCCCATCGAAAGTGGATTTTCTGCTTGGATGCCTCTGACTCGACGGCGCCGCGAATATGCGTCGGATTGAGAGCGAGGTCGCATTGCAGGCTTGAAAGGGGTCCAACAGACGTATCAGGCGCCATCTTAGTCGGAGCGATATAGTAGTGACTCGGTGTTGGCAGAAATGGACAAGCGAAAGTCCACGTAACCGTCAGGACTCCCCAGACAGACGAGAGGATCGTGCAGTCAGGAAAGGGGCCACTTCCACACCGATGGATTCGTTATCAGCCATTTGTCATCCTCCCTGCCTCAAGGGATATTATTCAGATATGGTGGGATTCAGTATCGACGTCCATTATGGAGCCTACCACTAACTTCTCAACATAGGCAGAGCAGTTTGGATGGGTGCCGAGCTCGGCCAACCTAGACAGTGTCCGATTGGAGACATGTTGTCTTTAGTGACAAATCCCTATTCTCTCTGTGCTGATGGCTGCCGCACACGTGTGTTGAAGAGGACCGGCCAGCGTTCCAATCTCGCATTTATTGTCGAGCGGCAATCGCACATGGGGCAGTCTAGGCCGCCATCCCGTGGGACGATTTTAATTGTGCTACAAGCCAATCTGACGGCTCGCTTGTACGTCGACGATATTCTACAGGCGATGATTCTACCTGTGCTGTCAAGCCGCTCAGGCCTCATTGACCAACAAGACAATGTTCGACCCCCATACTGCATGACTTTCTCAACAATGTCTTCGAAGATTTACTACTCTCCCACGGTCATTCAGGTCCCCAGAGCTATCATTAATAGAACACATCTGGAACATGCTGGGACGGTTATTGCAGCCTTCTCAGAGTACCGTTGCAATATGTGAATCATAATACACAAATTCACCGAATATCGGCTTGCATAGCTGCCACGGGAAGATCTGAGCTTATTAAGGGTGAGCGTCAGTAAATCTTCTGCCCTATCCGCGCTTTGTTAACTTTCGCGGCATCGCCGAAATTCTGCTCAAACAGTTGCGAAATATTTTCTGATTGATAAAATGCAATGCTTAGATTATATTAAAAGTGAATTTAATACCCAATAAAACATAGAATATATTTTTTATTTTAATTCAAAATATTTTGGGTGCTGCCATCTGTTTTCGCAATTTAATTCATACCGACTATTTTAATTTTTTAATGAACAGTTTTAAATGTCCATTCCTTCTAATAAGTTATTAAATACAACAATAGATCCCATATTATAATGCCACAATCACAGAAACGTAATTGAACTTGGACTTGAAGACGAAGCTGCAGCCCTCAGTCACGTACATTCAGATCCAATTTATAGAATGAGAAACGACCTTTCCGTGATTGCGGCATTATTATATAGGATCTGTTGTTGTATTTAATACTGTATTAGAAGGAATAGATATTTTAAAATATTCATTAAAACATAAAAATAATCGGTATGAATTAAAACAAAAATAATTACGACAACAGATGGCAGCACAGCCAACCGTGCTGAAAACACCGGTTCTTGTTAGATCACCGAAGTCAAGCAGCATCGGGCGCGATTAGTACTTGGGTGGGTGACCACCTGGGAACACCGCGTGCTGTTGGCACATTTCGGGGGGCGCGGTAGCCCGGGGGGTTGCGCGCTGGATTTGCACGCTGCCACAACTGCCGCCGTGTTCATGCGGAGTACGATCAAATTAAACAGATGGGTCCGAAAGTCCTTCCATGAGGTTGGTGGTAGGGGAAGGGGCATTGGGTGGCACTTCCCGGCCGTCCAAATGGTTACCTTACACCTTTCTGGTAGGTCGGACGGTCTGGGTCTCAACAACAACAGATGGCAGCATCGAAAATATTTTGGATTAAAATATAAAATATATTTTATGTTTTATTGGGTATTAAATTTAGTTACAATATAATCTAAACATTGCATTTTATCTTTCAGAAAATATTTCGCAACTGTTTGAACAGAATTTCGACGAAAAATGTGTGACGCGAAAGTTAACAAAACGCGGACAGGGCAGAAGATTTACTGACGCTCACCCTTAAAATGCCATCATCTTGTTACCACCATTTCTTAAACAAGCATTTTATTTTACTCTCAAATTCTAATTATTTGCATAACTTTTCAAACGATACACATATGCGGCTTTTGATGGGTGGATATATATTTTTTACAACAGTGTGTAAAGGTGAAGCAACTTCGCATCCAAAAATATTTTATGATTTGCTTAAAAAAACTGGAGAGACATGTCTTTCTAATCCGAATCCAAATGAAAGACCTCGATCTACGGAGAAGGATCCCAAAGAAGTGGGTGGCAAAGGAAAATATGAAATTCGATCCACTTGCAGCGAAATATTCGGTAAACGCGCTGAAATAAACCGTCTTTCGATTCATACTTTAGTTTAATATACATTTAGCATCAAACACATTGGAAGAGTGTTTGGCTTGAGCAGAATAGCAGCAGGCCCATCGTTCGAGTCTTGCTCCAGAGTGTCAATGATGAGTTTTGATATCAATTGAGTTGGTACATTTTTTATGCACTTCTGAAATCAAAAATTTGCTTCAGGTCTTTCTTGCTTGGTAGCTAACAGGGTCGACCATGTATAAAGCATTGATTAAGAAACACTTTCCAGCTAAAATGCAATCTCTAAAATGCAATACATTCAGCGATGATATTTTTTAAATGATCACAATACTACAATAATTTATTATATTTGAAAAAATCATCGAAAACAAATAAACTGAATTCAAATGAAGGCATCGAAAAATAAATGGCCTGGCTCTCTCTATAAAGTTCATTCATAAACTGATTTATCATTCCTTTCATTCAGCGGCGATATTTTTAAAATTATAACAACACTTACAATAATTTATTTTATTTAAAAACTTCAAACTATGGAGGTAAAAGTACTTTCTAACTCCATGCTTAAAACTTCATCGGAAGAGGCAATATTATAAAATCGTCTGTTCCTCTATGTAAAATCAATGAATGTTTCATCCATGTAAGCTATATTGCAGACTCCAGAGTTAACTAATTTTGCGTTAAAGAAATTCAACCATTCTTATACAATTCATCTTACAGCTGGATGTGTTTTTGCATTCTCCATA
This sequence comes from Amaurobius ferox, assembly GCA_951213105.1. Classification (NCBI taxonomy): domain Eukaryota; kingdom Metazoa; phylum Arthropoda; class Arachnida; order Araneae; family Amaurobiidae; genus Amaurobius; species Amaurobius ferox. The sequence goes on from OX578151.1 coordinate 226,755, forward strand.
CTTGAAAATGAGGCTCCGTTGTGGAAATAATCAAAGTGGGATGATTTTTAAACTCAAAAATAGAGTCATTACGATGCACAGAAAAAAAATAAAATAAAGCGGTTTTATGACGGATGCAACACTCAATATAAATTAAAAAAATAAAGCGATTTTAGGACTAAATCTAAATTAAAATGAACTTTAACCGTCACGCAGATGGAAGTAAAACGTAGAGGACCCATCGAGTCCTACAACCATGAAAAAACAACTGGTTAATTATTCTCCTAATAAGGGAACAAGCAAAAATACATATACTAAATACTACGACTTTCTGTCGTGTCGACTACTTCACTAACCTCGACATCGTTCTCAAAGCATTTTCATCCATACGAGTTTGATTTCCTTCCGACTCCATGCTTAAAACGGACTCAAAAAAGCAATGCTATAAAATCGTCTGCTTCACCTACTCGAAATCAATGAATATTTCACTCATATCACTTATATTCCAGGCAAATAATTTTGCGTTCAAAAAAGTTCAGCCATTCTTATACAACTCGTCTTGCACCTTAATGTGCATTCCTTAAAATGCTGCTTCGTTGTAGAAATAATCTTAGTAGTCTTAAGAATAATCTTTGATCATTTAAAATAAAAAATATTGTAATTGCGTTGGCACAGAATTTAGATTCACAGCTAATATGAAAAAATAAAGAGGTTTTAAGACGGCTATTAGCCTTTGGATCAGTCGGGCGGTCTGGGTTTTCGGCGGCGGTAACACTCAATATAAATAGAAGCGTACTTTGAAAATCACGATTTCCACTAAGCGAAAAAAAAGGGGATTATATTGCAAAGAGTCACGTGATCTTTTCCCATAATTATTTCAATTTTTATTTAAAAACTCAAACTAGTTTGATTATTTTTTTTGCACATGTTACGTTATAATTTGATTATTTCCAAAAATTTTCAAAGCAATGCGTTATTTCAACTCCGCTTAAAGAATGTCTAAAAAATATATAGGGTATAATGTAATTCTTTCATAAAACCAAAACTAATCGGGCGATATTATTTCTTTATATTCCCATATGTCTTACGGGCCGTCTCAACACCCTATCAAATTTCATTTTGATAAAGTCTTTTTACGGCAGTTATTGTGCGGACAGACAGAATGAACCACGTCGTCAACAGTTTACAACTCTATTGTAAAGTGTTAAAAATGATTGTCGTATGCACAGGAGGATGCACAGGAGGATGCTGAATAATTTATGCCTCCTACTTTATGAATAACAAAATAGCCCAACTGCACGCACACGACAGCCATTTCAGTATGACAAAAATGAGCTTCTTAAATTCAATTTCCATTGGTTCAAGTTCTGTTTAAGTGACGTTAAAAAGTCCTATTTACGTGACGTTTTATTTCATGTAAATAGAACTTCATAATGCACTATCGAATCTTCTGAAATCGAAATACGTATATATGGAACTATAAAGCTGCCCAAAGAAAGAATGCTCCCTAAAACTGGATAAAAAAATATTCTAATCAACATTATTATAAGGCTTTCAAAAGAGTAAACAAATTAATTTTAAAGTAAAATATTACACATTTTTCATTGGTGCCTACGGCCGTACCTTGCTGAAAACACCGGTTCTCGTTAGATCACCGAAGTCAGGCAGCATCGGGCGCGGTTAGTACTTGGGTGGGTGACCACCTGGGAACACCGCGTGCTGTTGGCACATTTCGGGCGCGGTAGACCGGTGGTTTGCGAGCTGAATTTGCAAGCTGCCGCAACTGTCGCCGTATTCATGCGGAGTACGATCACGTTAAACATGTAATCCGTATCCTGCATGTGGGTCCGTAAGTCCTTCCGAGAGGTTGGTGGTAGGGGAAGGAGGGTACGATCCCTGTGGATGCCTCCCCCACTGGGTTCCGGTCTAAATTGGGTGGCACTTCCCGGCCGTCCAAACAGTTACCTCACACCTTTCTGGTAGGTCGGACGGTCTGGGTTTCAACAACAACAACATTTTGTATTTACACGTTGACTTGGTCTTTGAGGGAAATCGTGGCAAACCTATGCAGGGCAAGAGTCGGTCAGGAATTTGAGAATTTCTTTCACTTCCAGTTCAACTATCTACTTTTAAAACTATTAAAGACAGAACCCCAACTTACACGTACTCGGCATTTTCAAAACATTGCATCCGAAATACATACCCGGCATGATGCAAATATTGGGAAGAAAAATAATAAAGAATAACGTTTATTTTGGCCTCTTATTGTTATCGATAACTTATGTTTGAATTCTTGAAAACGACTCGTCCTCTTCATACAATGCCAGGAACACACGGCCCGTTCAAAGCATCCTATCCACACTGCCATTCATTATTTTCACATTGTAAACATTAAATCCGTCAGGATTATTCTGCAGTCACTCATGTCGTGGCTCTGCTCCTCTAATGAGTTCCAAAACAGAGGAATCCGCTGATCCCGACAATCGATTGTTATCCCTTTCTGAATGCTAACCCACAACTGTTTTGCATGACAAGCGCCTCTTACCGGCAACAAGCGAATCCGTAACGAGCGAGTCGGTAGGGCGTATTGTTTTCAGAACGGCGGACAACGACCCTGAAGAAAGGGCCAATGAATGAAGCTTCAAAGGACTTGCGTCTTCTGTGCATGCCATAGATGAGCAAGACTTACTGGAGGTTGGGTGAGTTGCTATAAATACCGGATGAGAGTCATCTAGCTCTTTGTATGATTGCCTCTCTATTGCCTATTAATATTTCCTAGCAACGGCTTATAGGTATTTACCTATAGTCACTGCCTTGTGACAACGGCTACTCACAGCAACGCTATACGGTTCCATCCCGTTGAATTCGACTCCTTTTCGCCCCTGTGGCACCTCATGGATACAAACTGCTTCCACGTCCGAAAACATCCATCCATCCATGTCGCGTTCAAAATGGACATGTCCATTTCAAAGATTCGTAGCTCGCACCTGGACGAAAAACATGCGCCAAAAATCCGGCTCCCTTTTACGCGCTTATCAGGTAGCCATGATGCGTGTCCGTTTTGTTCTGAGGCTTGAATTGGGTTTTGTAGGATGTTTTCTACATATCTATTAACTTGGGTGGCACATCCCGGCCGTCCAAACAGTTACCTTACACCTTTCTGGTAGGTCGGACGGTCTGGGTCTCAACAACAACATATCTATTAACGATCATGTTAAACACAGTTGATTTTTGACAACTTTAAACTTTCAGAACCCAAAAGAAAATGAAGCTCCCGCACTTTTACCAGACATTTTCTAAAACTTATAATAACATGTATTTTTCTATGACCATTGGGAAAGGATGTATCTTGGATTTGTTTTATGCCTAGAGTGCTCTTGTCTTTTGAAGTCATTCCTCATTCTCTTCCCGAAGCATTCGCAAGAAGAGTGTTTGATAGAATTGGATGGAAAGTCGCTGTCACTCTGTAAACAGAAAGCAACAGAGAAACCCGTATCACCATGCTTCTAATAGATTTCTATCCCTTTCAACATCGCAAGGGGGTTATTGTGCCGCTACCTTCTTTCCGGATGGATCGCACACAACGACTCCAATCCCGAGAGGGTTCGTGGTCGGGAGGGTGGCTGATGGCAAAGCTTTCAAAGCAGTTGCCAGATCCACTGTACTGGAGAGCGTCGTAGAAAACATCTCTACTTTTATTAGGCAAATGATGACAGACTGGATTCAGAAAGCGCTGCAGCCACGAGGCATCGTTTTAGTCTCGCTCGAGGGAAAAAAGCCTCCTCCGTGCATCATCGGAATACCTAGAGTGCTCTTGTCTACGAAGAACAAAATTCAAATCGGATGGCTTTCATTGGAGCGATGTCATTTCATATGCAACAGAAGGACATCTTTTTTTCCTTTTGAATGCACTAAAAGTACGCCCTTACACTAAAATCGATCATTACAGTGGTAGAGCGTCCATAAGGAAAAACACGCATTCTTTTCAAGAGGGATTCATTTAGCCCGACTGATAGCCTCTGCAGTATCAGAATGGCGAGTCTGCAGAAAATCACCTAGAAAGGAAATCGGTGCCGAATGTGCACTTGGAAAAACATTCCAAACACTTTCTCCAGTGAATAAAATGACTCTGAGAAAAAATATTTTATGTGGGCGACGCAAGACTTTCCCTACATAATGCAATGACTGTAAGTGTATGGGAGCGATGTTTCGGAGATTGAAATAACTTGACGAAAATGGAAGAATTCAGACTCACTTTTGAAATTCCCATCTGAATGCGATTGAATGAATGGATGACTACTGACAGTAGAATCTAAACGCTTGTTTGAGCGCACAGACTCTTTTTACACTAAAAAACATGATTTTATAGCTTATTTTATCATTTTTATAAAAAAAAAAGGTCTCGATCCATTTTAATATTAAAAACATGATTTTTATAGCTAAAAAGGTGTATATATATATCTTTTTTACATTAAGACCAAATTTTAACAGTGAATTACTGAACTTTTTTAGTTAAAAAGCTAGACATATAAAATAAATGCGTGAAAAAAGAGGACCTCCAAATGAATGGAAGTCCTCTAATATGTGTACCAGTGGACTTTTTTTAGTTAAAAAGCTAGACATTAAAAGTATGATTTCACAGTGAATTATTTAAAATAAATGCGTGAAAAAAGAGGACCTCCAAATGAATGGAAGCCCTCTGTTTTTAAAGGGTGGGGTTGAGACCCCCCATATATTTAATAGATAAAACTCAAAATTTTTAACTAAATCTAAACATTTTTTATAAAATTAAAAAGAATTATAAAAATATGGATGAAATCATTATGAATTTAAAATTACAAAACATATGTTTAATAAAAAAGAGATGATAATTTTATAGTGGGGGTGAAGCACCCCCACTGAATTATAGAGAAAAAATGATTAAGCTTTCTCCAATTCATATTCGTATTTATCATCAATCATACCCGAATACTTAAATATATATCTACCTTTATTGATTTTATTTATTGATACATCAGAAATTTTTCCATGTTTATTCGCAAGGTAATACTCTTTTTCTTCAACTTCCACATCTAACTTTACGATTACTGAATCTCCATATTTAGTATTAATTTTTCTCAATGATATCAGATCATATTCCCCAGGATTTAAATCATTTAATTTAAACGTTTTGGGATAACCTTTCAGTCTTCTTCCACTGTATCGTATAAATCAGATGTCCAACTATTAAATTCATCTGGATATCCTAACCATTTTACAAAATATTTATTTCCTTTCTTTTTTATGATTTTTTTCAATTTTATATACATCATCTTTTTTATTATATTTTGCCATTTCATTTTCATAAAAAGTTCCTTCAATTTCTTTACTGTTTAAATCTTTTAATCGATAAATAATAGGATCTGTTTTTAATACTTCAGATACTATAAAAATATCTTCAGTAAATGTAGAATCATCTACTTTCCTGAATGTTTTTTTAATTGTTGATATTCTAACACTATCCCCTATCTTAAATTTAGGTTTTTTCATGATCATTTTAGTATATAAATTTTTATAAACTAGAGATTCATTATCGTCTCGACTAGCCTCAACAGGTGTCATTTTTATAGATCTATGATATGAATTGTTATAATTTTTAAGTAATTTAGGTAATACATCAATATATCTTTTGGTATTGTTAGCGTGCATATATTTTATAATTTTTTCTCTTATACTTCTATTAAATCTCTCAGCTATTGCAGATTTTATTTATTTATTATAAGTCGTAAACCAATGTATATTATTATCTTTGAATAATTTTTGGGTCTGTTTTCCTGTAAATTCAGTACCTTCATCCGTTAATATAAATTTCGGTATTCTTTCTTTAAAAACTTGTTTAAAACCTTGTACGACTTCTTCAGATGTTTTTCTATTTATTGGGAAAGCCCAAGCATATTTATTAAAAGCATCTATAACTGTTAACAAATAATTAGTTCCATCGTTATAATTGCTATAATTTTTTATAAATAACAAATCAGCGTCAAATTGATTATTACTGTTTGGAACATAAACTCTCCTTCTTTTAAATTTACGAATGACAGGTTTATATCTAGTATATACATCTTGTTCATGCAAAAATTCTTCAACATTAGGTAATCCTGTTTTTCTTTTCAATTCTTGAATACCACAATAACCTGTTTCTGGATTATAATATGTCTCTTTTAACTCTTTAATCCTAAAAAGTATTCTTTTTACTTCCACAAATTGTACAAATACCTTTACCAACTGGTTAATTATTTTTAGAAGTAGTTTCATAATAATTTTTAGTTTCGGTTTTCTTTTTACACTTGACAATACATATTAGGAGATATTCCTAACCCAAATTTTTTTTTAGCTTTAGTAATAGGTTTAATAATTCCTCTATCTAATCTTTCTCGAAATGTTGGATCTTGTATTGCATTTAAATCATATATTAATTCTTGATCAGCAACATGTCTCTGTTTTGTATCTTTTGTTTTACTATAAGAAATATCATGTTTTTTACATGCTTTATCAACTTTATTTATTCCAGGATCACCTCTTTTTAATATTTTTTCTAATTTTGTAAATGGACCACAATATTGATATCCTGGTAAATGCATTTCTGGAGGATTTATTTTATCTTGTAACCATCCATCAATATCACCACCTTTCATTTATTTAGAATGAATAAATTTATATCCATTCAATTGCATTTGTTTTATATATTTTTCAACTGGATTAAATTTTAAACTTTTTATGAAATCCTTTTCTCGCATATAAATTTCTTCTTCTGTCATATCCTTAGCTTTAAACGAATTAATGAGTTCTTTATAAAAATTATAACAATGCCTATATTCTTCTTTCCTTTCCGCTATTTTTAATGCAAGATCAATAGCTTCTACTATACCAACCAATAAACTTAAAAAAGCAAGCGGAAGAAAGGCAATAGCTGATAAACCCGTTCCACTTAGAATGACCTTACTTATTGATAATGAAATACTTATCTTTTGATACAAAAATTTCTACTCTTTCTGTAAACATACAATCTTTTTTCTAAATATTCTTCCATATCATTTATATAGGATCAAATTTTTTTCTGTATCTCATTTTTGGATTCACTAAATCTAACATTAAAAAATCGTATTGTTTTTGAACACTTTTATTATATATTTGCTTGAATTCTTCAGTGCTTAATTTACCATCTATCTCTCTTATAATCTGTTGCAATTCTTTTGGTTGTAGATTGAAAAATATAAAGTAATTACAGTTCTTTCTTATATTGATAGGAGTTGAATAATATGACTGTGATAAATAAATAACGTTTTTTTCTACCTCTGATAAATAATTCCTGAATGGTTTTTTGATCTTTCTCAGTCACACAATCATCGAAAATAACTAAATTCTTTAATGTAGGATTTAAATCATCTACTGTAATAAAATCATCTGAAGAAAAGAATACTTTTTTGTATTTATCATATAATTCTAACAATGTTTTCTTATTCTTCTTACATTTCAAAATATCTTCTCTTTCTATATCTACAAACATTGTATATATTTCTTGTAATTTAGAATATTTAGGTTCGTATAAATCTTTTGCGCATATATATAGTGCATCAAAATTTAAAAAATCATAAATCATATTTAACAGTAAGTTTGTTTTACCTGAACCTGAAGGCCCTGTTATAAGCAATCTAAATGGATGTTTAGGTAACAAAGGATGTTGATTAGGATCAGGTAACTCATCTGGTTCCGTTGTTGTTGTTGAGACCCAGACCGTCCGACCTACCAGAAAGGTGTAAGGTAACTGTATGGACGGCCGGGAAGTGCCATCCAATTTAGACCGGAACCCAGTGGGGGAGGCATCCACAGGGACCGTACCCTCCTTCCCCTACCACCAACCTCTCGGAAGGACTTACGGACCCACATGTTTAACGTGATCGTACTCCGCATGAACTCGGCGGAATTTGTGGCAGCGTGCAAATCTAGCGCGCAAACCACGGGAATACCGCACCCGAGATGGCCAACAGCACGCGGTGTTCCGAGGTGGTCACCCACCAAGTACTAACCGCGCCCGATGCTGCTTGACTTCGGTGATCTAACGAGAACCGGTGTTTTCAGCACGGTACGGCCGTTGACCTTTCATCTGGTTCCGTGTAATCTTTAATTTTTATCATTTATATAACAGTAAAAAATAATTTTCTCGCTGTAAAAAATAATCTACTCGCTGTAAAAATTAATATTATATAAATGAACAAATTAGAAGAAGAACGAAAACACAAGTTTATAAAGCAAATAAAAGATTCAATTAAATTAGTAAAATTAGAAAAAGAAATAAGAAAGAATAGTGAAGATCAACTAAAAGAAAAATTAGGTATTCAAAAAACCTTAGAGGAATTTCATAAACCAGTCACTCAAGAAATTGAAAATATGAAAAATCAAATAAAGAGGTTGTAAAAAGTATTCAAAATGCTGTAGAAAATATTTCATTTCCACCTCTTGATTACACATCAGATGTTAAACAATTGATGGATAGAGCAGAAGGAAAAATTACATTTTACAGTGATAAATTTATGGATATACCGTTTATCAAAAAAGAAAATTTAGAATTACCTTCTGATCATATAAATAAATCTAAAAAAGATCTTGATGAAATAATAGCAATCGCTAAAGAAAAGCGAGATACATATAAAAGAATGAAAGGAACTAATACTAAAAATTATAACTATTCTAAAGCTGAAAGTGATCTAGAAAAAATTAAGGAATCAGATTATAAAATGGAAATGATGAAAAAATATATCCACGTCTTACATCTCATGAATGAGGCTAAACCTTGGTTTGGTGAAGGTATAGATAAAAAGGATGTATTATCAAATTTAACAGAAAAAATATGTAATGGAAGTAAATCAAAGAAATTGTATAATCAAGTAGTTTTATTGTTAGATATGTTATTAAAAAATGGAGAAATGACTTACAATGATGTACAACGATATTATAAACAATTTATCCTATAATAAATGATAAAAAATAAAGTTTATTTAAGTGAAGGTCAGAAAAATAAACTTAAATCAGCTTTTAGAAATAAAGAAGAACTAACATTACAAATAGATAAATCTAAAATTCCTAATCATGAGATGTATTTAACTAAAACTCAAATTAATCATATTAATGATGGAAAAAGAATTACTATCAGTAAAACGCAATTAGATAAAAATGGAGGATATTTACCATTTCTAGCAGCACTTATACCCTCTTTATTAACCGCTGCTAAATTTGCAGTTCCTGCATTAGCAACAGGTGCTTTATCTGGATTAGCTAGTTCAGCTGTACAAAAAAAAAGGATCTGGAAAAAAAAACGTGGAAAGGGGATATATCAACCTTGGGAATTAGTAACAAAATGATTGAAGAAAATGTGAAAAATGAAAAAGGATTTAGAGGTGTATTTACCTCTGATTTATTACCTAAAACAATAGGAAAATTTGAAAATGGAATCATTAATTTAGATGTATCAACAGGTCCTGGAACTTATTGGGTTTGTTATTATAATGATCCAAAATATATATATGTGGAATATTTTGATCCGTTTGGTGAATATGACAATATGAAGAAGGACTATATTCCTAAAAATATTAAAACATTTCTTGTTACATCTCATAAAAAACCAAAAATAGGTCATAATGATAGTTTTTTACAGAAACCTACATCTGTGAAATGTGGTTTATTTTGTATGAAACATATAAGAGAAAGGAATAAACGTAAATCACCTAAAAATGTTCTCAAATCATTTCCTACACAAAAACCCAGTGACTATAATGAAAATTTTGTTCTGTATAAATGATAATATTAAAATCTGAAGGTCATGAGAAATCAGAGGAATTTACTGTAAATTTTATTACACCTCTTAAATTAAAAAAATTAGCTTTACAGTCATTTTCTATGGAAGTTTCATGGTTTAATATAAGTGAGAATTATGGAAATGACATATTTAGAATGTATACATTAGACACAGATATAACAATTGTTATCTCAAATGGTAATTATACTATAAGAGGTTTAAATGAGTATATGATAAAAATATTTGGTGAGGATCCACCTGCGAAATTTGGTATTATTGAAGCAAGACAAAGAATAGCTATTAAACTGAAAAAAGGTTGGGTAATTGATTTTACAAAAAGTAACTTTCATAAAATTATTGGCTTTTTAAAACCGACATATGGAAGTTATGATGAAGAAACAGAGGTTGAAGGTGAACATATAGCTGATATATCCAATGGAAATGATAATATTTATATTCACTGTGATGTTGTAAAAGGATCTTTAATAAATCAATCTAATTCAGAAGTCATTTATTCTTTCGTTAATAAAAATCCTCCTGGTAGTATAATTTCAAAAGAATTTAATAATTGGATATATTTTCCTGTTAAAACGAATCCTGTTGAAAGAATAAAAATGAGGATTACTAATCAAAAAGGTGAATTAATTGATTTAAATAAAGGAGCCGTAGAATTTAATTTTATACCTATTTTTGAGGATAACTACGTTAAAAAAATATATCAATTGTTAGGTCAGGTTTTTCTTCATAAATAAATGAATAAACATAGATTATATAGAAAAAGTAAAAAAATACAAAGATTTTTAAAGGTTTTATTGAAAACTGAACCTATTATTGAAGCACGGAATAAATTAAATGAAATATTTTCAATGAAAAAGAAAGGAGGCGGTTTAAAAATTATTTCTAAATAAATGCAAAAGATTTATGATTTGAGTGATACTCATTATTATTAAAATGATCAAATTAAAAGTTATAAATTAAGAGAAATTTACCCAAAAGAACATAGTTCAGATGAGAATGCCACCTATGTTTTTCATATTAATGATACTAAAGCAAAAATTTTATATTCTAGAGGATATCTTGAACAAAAATTAAAAATTACAAAAAATGGTAAATCATCCATTGGAAACAAAAATGTGAGTCTGGTAAATGGTGGAGGTTTTATCAAAACTTTAAAAGTACATATAGGAGATACCGAAATTGAATCAAATACACAGTCCAATTTTTCAATCATGAATCATGCTTTAAGATTAACTCATTATACTCCTGATTATACAACATCACAAACTCAAGATGAATTTTTTTATCTAGATACAGCTGATTCAACTGACCGAAAAGAATTAAAGTATGAAGGTACTTTAGAAGATACTACTAAAATAACTGAATTTTTTAATAATTTGAAAATGAATAAAGATTATAACGAAGGATTCGCAAAGAGATGGGAACTAACGAAAGATAGCAATGTCATTAAAATATGGACACCTTTAAAAGATATATTCGATTTCTTTGGAGAATATGAAAAGGTAATTTCTGGTTTTGAAGTGAAAATAGAAATTCAAAGAAATAAAAATAAGAATATGATATATACTGATGTCGAAAATGTTAATTATAAGGTAGTAGTTGAAGATTTAACCTTGCATTTACCTTATATAGAATTTAAAAATTCTGCAGAATGCGTATTTATGGAATCATTTTTATCTGATTAAGATATAGAAGTAAATTGGGATCGATATAGATTTAAGATGGTAGGTAAAATATAAAGTGATAGCGGAAAAGTGATAGCGGATCTGTCACAGCAATACATCTGTACAGCCTTCGATGAAGTTTTAGGTGTCTATGTTATTCCTCAGTATGTTGAAAGACATGGTAATTATGAAAAAAATAATATGATATTTGATAATATAGATATGACTGAATGCTGGTTGATTATTAATAATAAACAAATTCCTTTTATGCGTTACAAAACGAATTTTACCAATAAAGATTATAATAGAGTGTATGAAGCTCTTTTACATGCAGGATTAAATGATATTAATACAGAAACAGGATGTTTGATAAATAAGAATTTTGGAGAAATGTATACTATTTTTTATTTTGACTTATCAAATCATGAAAACTATACCGATTTAAATAATTTAGATATTGAATTTAATTGGGAGAGATTAATGAATACTCAAAAGGAATATAAGTTTTATTTTATTTTTAAAGAAAGAAAGAGATGTTTTATATGTATATATAAATTTGAAAAATAAAACTATAACAATGGTTAAGAGTTTAAAATCATAAAATTAATGTTATAATAAATGAGTGCTTATTATCCACCTTATGATGATCAAATGAAAGAAGGGCCTATTGGACCTCCTGGTATAGGTTTTAAATTAATGGATGATGGAAATTATGATATGGAAAATAGAATTTTAAAAAATTGTGAAAATCCTAAAGATGATTTAGATTTAACCACTAAAAGTTTCGTTTTGAATAAAATAGAGAATAATCATTTTGAATTGAGAGATCTTATAGAAACTAAATATGATAAGGATTTTTTATCCTTTACTGAAGAAACAGGTAAGAGAATAAAAGAATTAGATGAAACAACTTTACATTCTTCAGAAGGAAAACCTTACGATGCAAAAGGAAAAAGAATAGGAAATGTAGCAGATTCTAAAGATGATAAAAATGCTGTGAATAAAAGATATTTTGAAAAAAATACATTAATATTACAGAATGATAAATTTGATGCAAAAAATAAAATAATTACGAATGTTTCAGAACCTGAAAATGATAATGATGCTGTCCATAAAATATGTTTAGACAATAGAGATATCTGAATTACCATAGAAGATGATTTTCAAACTATTAACCATTTTGGATTTCAAAAAGCAGATTTCAACATGATGAGTTCTAAATTACTGGATCAAGAGATGCGATTAACTACAGATATGTATATGAAAATTTCCATATATTTAGTTATATATGTAGAAAGTAAATATATATATATGATAAAAATCAAGATCTACATATATCACTAGAAATCAATGGTAAGGAAATTTTAGAAGCTCATACAGATACAGTAACCTGTTTTGCTTATGGAAAACGTGATGATATCATCACATTATGGATAAAATCTGACGGTAAATCAAACACTTTAAAACCTTATATGCATATTGAAAAAATCCCTTTCTAAAATACGTTCACCAATAAATGGATATCGATTGGAATGCATTTTCCAGAAATAATTTATCTGAAGATGTAATTAGAAATCTTAAAGATCATGTAAATTGGGATTTAATTTTTTAATATTCATCACTGTCTGATTCTTTTATTGAAGAATTTGCTCAACCTGATGATTGGCCTAAAATCTCTAGATATCAAAAATTATCAGAAGAATTTATAGAAAAATGTAAAGATAAAGTAGATTGGGAAAACATTCCTCATTATCAAACTTTAAGTAACGAATTTATCATAAAATTTTCTGATCATTTAGATTTGTATAAAGTATCAATGTTTCAAAATCTTTCAGAAGATACCATGAGAGTATTAAAAGATGATATAAATTGGTTGTATATAACTAGATATCAAACATTTAGTGAAAATTTTATAGAAGAATTTATGCATAAATTAGATTTTTGTTATTTGATTAAATACAAATTTGATCTATTACCTGATCGCTTTTTTAATGTTTATTGGAAAAAAATACAAGCTATACAGATGAGTGAATTAAATAAAAAGTTTGGTCATCATGAAATAGAACCTTACAGAGAAAAAATTATTGAAGAGATTTGTGAAGTTAAAAAAGTCTTGAGAGAATGTGTTTATTTTTTGAGACAATTAACTAACAAAGATGAAAAATAAATATTTTATAATAATGTTTCTAAATAAATGTTGTTGTTGTTCTCGTGTCCTAATTAAGGAAAGAAATTTACGCTGCTTCTGTTTGGTCTAAGACCCGGGGCACCCCTACGGTAGAAGTCCGACTTCTGCCCAATAAGACATCACAAACATCCATGCCCGCAGGCTGGACTCGAACCCGCAATCTGGCAGCCGAGCCATCACGAGGAAACGCCTGCCTCTTTGAACGCTCGGCCACCACTTCGGCTTCTAAATAAATGAATGTTATATATAATAATGGTATAAAAAAACATTTATCTCTTTCTTAAATATAGAGAATCCTGCTGAAGTGAAATCTATTTTTTTATTATATTATGGAATAGAAAAATTAACATCAGGAATAGAAAATTTAACTAATTTAAAAGAATTATATTGTGAGGGATATAAATTAACGTCACTTGAAGGAATAGAAAATTTAATAAATTTAGAAATATTGTCGTCTGGAGGAAATAAATTAACGTCACTTGAAGGTATAAAAAATTTAATAAATTTAGAAAAATTATATTGTGGAGACAATAAATTAACTTCACTTGAAGGAATAGAAAATTTAATAAATTTAGAAGAATTATATTGTGAAGGACATAAAATAACTTCACTTGAAAGAATAAAAAATTTAATAAATTTAAAAAAACTATATTGTGGAGACAATAAATTAACTTCACTTGAAGGAATAGAAAATTTAACAAATTTAGGAGAATTATATTGTATGACGTGTAGATTAACTTCACTTGAAGGAATAGAAAATTTAATAAATATAGTATTATTAGATTGTAGAGAAAATGATATTACATCTCTAAATGAATTAATATTTTTGCCTAGAATGTATAAAGTATGGTATGATGGAGATAAAATAAATTTACCCCCGATTTTAAGAAGATTTCATAATAATGTATATAATGACTCTCAAAATGTACATTATACATATATTCAAAAATCTTTGAGAGAGACTATCACAAAATTATTAAATACAGAAATTACATATGATTTAGATGAATGCATTAAAGAATTAGGTATAAAAATTAAAAGACACTTACTGGAGGAAGAATTCCATAATATTAAATTTAGAGAGATATTAGTTGTTGTGTTTAATAGAATTTTAAAAAAGAGAATAAAAATGAAATAATAAAAGTGTTAAAAGATGAACTAAAAGAGGGTGATGATAAATGTTTTGTAGGGAAAGTAACTAGAATAATTAATATACTAAATGGATTTGATCCTGATGTTTCTATTACAATTTCTGATAATGAACAAAAAAATATTATAGCTGAAAAAATATTTAGAGAGTCAAAGTCTGATGAAGAATACAAAGAAAAACTTAAAAAAGAGATGAAAGAAAGAGGTTTTACAGATTATGAAGAATGGATGGATTTATAAAAAATACTTTATTTTATCTATCAAGACTTTAAAAGATTTCTAAATGATAAAATTTGGAAGGATTTAATATAACTTTACATACCTCTCTGCTTTTCTCAACCTGGCTTGAGACAGGCAGCATTAGTGTATATAAAATTAATCCATAGTTAAATCTTTCATATCATTTTGATAACATTAGCTTGATTTAAAGTTCTTTCCAATTTCGATTTTCTACAGTCACTTTCTTCTATTGATCATTACTTATAATTTATCTTTTACATTTATTAAATCCGTTTGAGCTAATGAACCAACAGTATTTTTTCCATTGATTTTAAAAAAGATTCGAATCGTGCATTTATTTTTTCATCATCCGTTTTAGGAATCCATTCTGCTTTGAGGTTGTTTATCGCAAAAGCGCCTTCTCTCTTATGAGTCAGAAGATGAGTCATCACAACCCCGCGAAGCGGTGTTTGTCTCACTTCGCGGGGTCGAAAAATATTTATGTTCCACGCTGCGGGAAAAAATTCCCACTTGCCGGTGTTAATAAATGACCTCAGACTTTTTCAACAATGTTGAAATCGTTGCATCGACTGATATTTCAGATAACGAAGTTTCGACGACAGTTGCACATAATCAAAAGGTGAAATTAATCTATGATTCTTCAGAAGAAGAAGAATATTTTTATGTTATAGACTATGAGAGTTTAAAACAAAGATATAATAGTAGAGTTTGTTATTTTATTCAATTAAAAAGGAGGTATAATATTTCTCAAGAAGTTGAGGATATGTTTTTAAAATTTTTAGATTTTATGTATTATGAGAAATCAGTTAATTATTATTATTTTATGAAAAAGATTTGTGATTTTTTTTAAATTGAAAATAGTGTAAAGGTTCAAAGACTTTGTTATAAAGTCAAAAAGAAATATGAAAAAATCTGGAATGAATTTCAAAAAATGTTTCCTATAATAAATGCAGCTAACAAAAAAGTGTATACACTGTTTGACTATGAAATCAGTAAATGAGTTTTATATATATCATAGAAATGGAAAAATTTATTTCCAAAGTCATTGTAAATGTTGTGATTCCATAACCAAATATAAAAAATTAAATGTGAATGTGGTATGCAATATACATATACACACAAAAAGAGGCATTTAAAAAGTATTTATCACAGTAAGCATGGAAAAAATATTTCAAAAAATGTTTTCTAATAAATGGAGCTCACCTTAAAGTCAAAGACTATTAATGAACTTAGAAAAGTAGTAAAACTATTGAATATTAAACAATCTGAAGGTTGTAAGAAGGATAATTTAATTAGATTATTAATTAAATATATCAGAAAAACAGGTGAATATAAACCTGTTTTAGTAGAATTATTAAATTTAGATATATCAAAATACTTGGAAAAAGAGAAAAAAATATTTATTGAAAATCCTCAAAAACGTAATAAAATTAAGAAAATTTTTGATTCTTTTAATTTAAGATTTGATAAAAATAGTAATGATTTTAAATCTGTCTTTCTTGAAGAAAATTTATTTACACTAGAAGAAAATCTTGAAAAGTTATTTACAGAAGATAGAAAGTGTCGTATATGTGGTAAATATTACGAACCTGAAGATAAAGAAAAACATATAAAGAAAGACTTAATGATTAAAAGATCAAAACAAAAGAGAAAATGTATTATTTGCGGTATATATTATAAACATTTAGAAAATCACATATCAAGTCGAAAACATAAAAAAGCATTATTAAATGAAGGCAATGTAGAATTTAAGGAATATGAAACTGCTTATATATGTAGATTAAGATCATATAGAATTAATAATTGTAAAAATATTTAAATCCCTCTAGACTTTTTAGAAGAGAAAATAAAGGTTGTAATAAAAAAATGAAGCAAATTATGGAAGAATTTAATGGTATAAAGGTAAATTTTAAATTGCTTTGTTTGTATAAATTGAATGAAGAAATTCAAGAATTTACATTCAAAACTGAGAATCAAATTATATTAAAATCTAATGATTTACATACTTTTTATGATTATGTTATTGACAACTTAATAAATGAATGTGATGATTTTATATCAAAAGGATCTGGTTGGAGTCTTGAAGAAATTAAATTTTTGGAATTGAGAATAAATAAGTATCAATCTTTGAGAAGATCAAGTTATATTGATTTACCTGAAAACATTAAATCTAAACAAGCTATAATAAATGTAAAAAATAAAGATAATAAATGTTTTATGTGGTCTATATTATCAGCAATTCATCCTGTAAAAAAAGATCCTCAAAGAGTGTCAAAATATGAACAATGTAAAGATGAATTAAATTTTAAAGGTATTGATTTTCCTGTTTCATTAGACAATATTAAGAAATCTGAAAAACTAAATAATATATCTGTAAATGTTTAAAGTTATGATGGTTCAATTTATCCACTTAGAATAACTAACAATAAATTAGAAAAACATGCAAACTTGTTTTATATGAAAGATGAAAAAAAATGATCATTATTGTTGGATTAAAAATATGAGTAGTTTGATCAGATCAAATTACTCATCATCGTATATTTTTGTGATAGATGTTTAAATCATTTTTATTCTGAGGAAAGATTAAAGATACATGAGGAATACTGTAAAGAGAAAGAAGCGGTCACAATTAATATGCCTAAAAAAGATGAAGTTATTCAATTTAAAAATCATAAAAGAAAAATGAGAGTACCATATACTATATATGCTGATTTTGAATCTCTCTTACCTAAAATTGATACACGTGAGCAAGATCAAACTAAATCATATACTGTGAAATATCAAAAACATGTAGCAGATGCATTTTGTTATTATATCAAATATGAAAATGAATACTTTAAACCTCCTGTTGTTTATAGAGGACCTGATACAATCAAAAAGTTTGTATCTATGTTAAAAGAGGATACCCTTAAAATTGAAAAATTTATAGAAGAAAAAATTAAAAAATATAATAGTATCAAATCAATGATAGAGTTCGATGAAAATCATTATAAAAGAACTAATATTTGTCATATATGTAAAAAACAAATCTTAAAGGATCATTGTCATATAACTGGAAAATATAGGGGTCCTGCTCATAATGTTTGTAATTTAAATTATCAAATTCCAAAATTTATTCCAGTAAAAATCCATAATTTAACAGGTTATGATTCTCATTTGTTTATAAAAGAACTTGGATTTGATAAATCAAAAATAGATGCTATACCTAATACTGAAGAAAAATATATATCTTTCAGCAAAAAAAATAGGAGGTATGAAATTGAGATTTATTGATTCATTTAAATTTATGTCTTACAGTTTAGATTATTTATCAAAAAACTTGAGACCAGAGAATGAAATAAATAGATGTCCTCCAAAAATACGGAAAATGAAATATATTAAATACTTAAAATCAAAATTTAGAGAGACATCATTACATTTTCCTGATGATAAATTAGATCTCATTACAAGAAAAGGTGTATATCCCTATGATCATATGGATTCTAGAGATAAATACAAAGAAACAGAATTATCTTCAAAAGATAAATTTTATAATAAATTGAATGAATGTAATATAACTGATGAAGAATATAAGCATGCTCAACGTGTTTGGAAAGAATTTAATATAAAAAATTTAGGTGAATATACAGATTTATATGTCAAAACAGATGTATTAATTTTAACAGATGTATTTGAAAATTTTAGAGATGTTTGTTTAAAAACTTATAAATTAGATCCAGATTGGTATGCTCCTGGTTTATCTTGGGATGCAATGTTAAAAATAACAAATGTTAAATTAGATTTATTAAATAATTATGATATGATTCTCATGATAGAAAAAGGTTTAAGAGGAGGTGTTTCACAATGTTGTAATAGATATGGTAAAGCAAATAATAAATATATGAAAAATTATGTTAATAATAAAGAATCCAATTATTTAATGTATTTAGATGCTAATAATTTATATGGATGGGCTATGAGTCAATATTTACCATATGGAGAATTTAAATGGTGTAATGATTATGAAAAAAATTATGTTAAACGTGAAGTATATAACCATAGAATAAAAGATGATTCAGAGAATGGATATGTATTTGAAATTAGTTTAAGATATCCAAAAGAGTTACATGATTATCATTCAGATTTACCATTATGTCCTGAAAATAGAATTCCTGAAAATTCGAAACAAGGTAAGTTATTAACAACTTTACATGATAAAGAGAAATATGTAGTTCATTATAGAAGTTTAAAACAATATTTGAAAATGGGTTTAAAGGCTGTAAGAGTACATAGAGTATTACAATTTAAACAATCGAATTGGTTGAAAAAATATATAGATTTAAACACTGAAATGAGAAAGAAAGCTGCTAATGATTTTAAGAAAGATTTTTATAAATTAATGAATAATTCCATATTTGGAAAAACTATGGAAGATATAAGAAAACGAATCGATGTAAGATTATGTTGTAATTATGATCAAGTTAAAAAATTAATTGCTAAACCTAATTTCAAATGTAGAACTATTTTTGATGAAAATTTGGTAGCTGTTCACATGAAAAAAACAAAACTATATTTTAATAAACCGATTTATGTTGGAATGAGTATATTAGATTTATCTAAACATTTGATGTATGATAGTCATTATAATGTTATGAAACCGAGATATAAGGATAATATTAAGTTATTATATATGGATACAGATAGTTTTATATATGATATTAAAACAGATGACTTTTATGTAGATATAAAGTCAATGATTGATTATTTCGATACATCTGATTATCAAGTAAATAATCCATATAATATGCCTAGATGTAATAAAAAAGTATTAGGCAAAATGAAAGATGAAAATAGCGGTGTGATTATGGAAGAATTTGTAGGTTTAAGAAGTAAAATGTATTCAATAAGAATAGAAAAACAGAGTGTTGAAGAAGATAATAATAATGAAGAAGATAAAGAAAACCATAAAAAATTTGAAACTAAGAAGTCTAAATGAACTAGGACAAGTACCGTTAAAAACAGAATATCATTTGAAGATTATAAAGACTGTTTATTAAATAAAAAAGATCAATATGGAACACAGAATTTAATTAGAAGTAAGAAACATGAATTGTATTCAATTCAAGTGAACAAGATAGCTTTATCAGCAAAAGATGATAAAAGATTTATATTAGAAGATGGTATGAATACTAGAGCCTTGGGACATTATAAAAATGTTCCATATAAATGGATGAGTGCTTAGGTCGAGCTTTAAATTTTACAAATTCTGAAGACTATTTGACTTATCTTTGTAAAGATGATAAATATGATCATACTAAAAAACTATTATCAGAAAGTTTTCAAAGGATGACTGAATTAATTGAAGATATTAAATTGAATGGATTAGGAGTTTTATATGTTATTTCAAAGAACTTATTCTATTATGATTAGCAGGGTGGATTTATATTTATAAAAATGTTTACTAATAAATGGAAGAGTTCAATAGACTGAGAGGTTATCCCAAAACGTTTAAATTAAATGATTTATATCCTGGGGAATATGATCTGATATCATTGAGAAAAATTAATACTAAATACGGAGATTCAGTAATCGTAAAGTTAGATGTGGAAGGTGAAGAAAAAGAGTATTACCTTGCGAATAAACATGGAAAACTTTCTGATGTATCAATAAATAAAATCAATAAAGGTAGATATATATTTAAGTATTCGGGTATGACTGATGATAAATACGAATATGAATTAGAGAAAGCTTAATCATTTTTTCTCTATAATTCAGTGGGGGTGCGTCACCCCCCACTATAAAATTATCTCTTTTTTATTAAACATATGTTTTGTAATTTTAAATTCATAATGATTTCATTCATATTTTTATAATTCTTTTTAATTTTATAAAAAATGTTTAGATTTAGTTAAAAATTTCGAGTTTTATCTATTAAATATATGGGGGGGTCTCAACCCCACCCTTTAAAAACAGAGGGCTTCCATTCATTTAGAGGTCCTCTTTTTTCACGCATTTATTTTAAATAATTCACTGTGAAATCATACTTTTAATATGTCTAGCTTTTTAACTAAAAAAAGTTCACTGGTACACATATTAGAGGACTTCCATTCATTTGGAGGTCCTCTTTTTTCACGCATTTATTTTATATATCTAGCTTTTTAACTAAAAAGTTCAGAATTTCACTGTTAAAATTTGGTCTTAATGTAAAAAAGATATATATACACCTTTTTAGCTATAAAAATCATGTTTTTAATATTAAAATGGATCGAGACCTTTTTTTTCATAAAAAAAAGATAAAAATAAGCTATAAAATCATGTTTTTTAGTGTAAAAAGAGTCTGTGCGCTCAGACAAGCGTATGGATACTACTACTGACGTCAAAGTACAAAGCGATTACAAAAAGTATCTTTTTTCATGAATGGAACTCGAAACCGATGTTATCAGATGAGTTACCTAATATTGGGTGAGAAAAGTAAGCCTATAAGAGGATGTTGATCCCTTTTATAATTTTGTCAATTTTTTTTATGAATTTATTTTAAAAACGTGCAACATTTTGAAAGAGGCCCGTGTTAAATGATAATCAGTGCATCATTATTAAAGGTCCTGATTACTTTTATGTTTTTTATTTCAAAAAATCGTTCGAGAACGGGAGGATCTTTGAAACATGCGTTCAATATCAATAGGGTTCCAATATTCTCTGGATGTAATCGTAAACAATTTTTTCGCAACGTGCCACTCGCTCATTCAAAAGACTCGTATACACAAACATCCCCTCAAAAACGTTCGATTCGAATTCAGGGATGCTTGAAACGTGCTATTTCGTCAAAAACTCACATTCAAATGTTCCAATACTTTCTGAAATGATAGTATGAAAGTAAGGAACGTGAAAATGGGGAAACAACCGGTTTCGGTCTCCTCTCTCAAAGCGTCAGTCTGTCAGAGGGCTGAAAATCTCATTCCAAATCTGAAATCAGTTTCACAAAGGAATCCTTGGATCTGGAGAAATAACTCCTCCAATTCTGGCATGTTTTTGCTATTTTTGTGCTTATACTCTCGAGTCAAAGGCGTTGCCACACCATAATGGTGATTTGCACGCTGCCACAACTGCCGGAGTGCGATCACGTTAAACATGGGGGTCCGTAAGTCCTTCCGAGAGGTTGGTGGTAGGGGAAGGAGGGTACGGTCTCTGTGTATGCCTCCCCCACTGGGTTACGGTCTAAATTGGGTAGCACTACCCGGCCGTCCAAATGGTTATCTTACACCTTTCTGGTAGGTCGGACGGTCTGGGTCTCAAACAAACAAACACCATAATGGTGTCATCAGACGGAGCCATTCCTTTCAGTCAAAGGCGTTGCCACACCCTAATGGTGTTATCAAACGGAGCCGTTCCTTTCAGCAACCCCCTACATTTGAATGGGGTCGAAATTCTTTCGTACTCTACCCCCAAAATGGCTCCGTTTCTGATCCGAGAACGAGAAGATCTTTCCTCTCCTCGTGTGCATTCAAGATGGCGATGGGGAGGGTTTTGATGGCAAACACCGAACTACGTTGGAGTCTGGAGATGGAAACAATAATAGTAGGACAGACACCTGTGGGGTATACAGAACACTAAAGAATGCGTCTTGGGATGAAATCCGCGGCTTTAGAGAGAAGTATGATTGAGGGCCGGAATGGCCCATAAAAATTGCCCCGTGTAATAACATCATAACACAAGGGGCACGGCCATACTTTGATAAAAGGGGAACTCTATCTTCAGTCGATGGATACTCGATTGCTGCTGCTTCTTCCAATTCACGTTTAAAGAAGGCCAGCTCTGTCTTCCGATAGATGGGTTTGACCCACCCACTGAGAGGCTCTGTTCTTGCATGGTTAATGGCACCCGACATCAAAAACGTGACATCGAAAGTTAAACTGGATCGCGTTCTCTTACGGGTCGGTATCGGTATAGTGTGTACAAGAAAGGGTGATAATGGAGTGGATGGATATGTCAGAATAAGGCGTGGGCGCCAGAGCACGAAAGAATGAAGGAAAAGCGACCCAACTACAGGAGTGGAGACTATAGCAAAGCTGGAAGAGATTCACTCCGTTCCGACAACATTCGACCGAACGACGTCAGAAGAAAACTATTTACTTTACGTTTGTCCTGTTGGGTGTGTTTTGTGGAAAGAAGCCAATCGGGATTATATTAACATTCAAAATTCGGACATTTCCATAATAAGAGCTGAACGGACAACCTCGTCGGCACAAAACACCTCTAGAGTTTAAAAATAAAAGATATGTTGAAGCAGACGATGTCCACAAAACATATTAAAGAACAAAGATTGGAAACAATGGACAGACCGTTTCGATGTTCCAAACCGTCTGCGCTCAAAAATGTTCCTTGGGGGAAACGTCACGAAAATCGAGAAGGAACCATAAAGAAAGAACTTTTTGTCTTATCTAATTAGCTTTGAACACTGTACAAATTCGTGTTATCGAAATCAGTTGGAGTTCTGCCAAAAGAGTCTTTCTGTCATCGGAGACATAAGACAGGTGCACAAGTAGTAAAGGTGATCTTAAAATATCAACAGTGATGTATGATGTTGCAGAGAAAGGTTGATATGTTACCGGAAAAGTGTAACATTTTCGAGCAAAGTACGAAATGCCAGTTTTATTTTAAGATTTTACGTACTTCCCGACGCATTGGATAGAATGACAAATACTATTTCGGCTGTGAAAAAAGGCTCTTTTTGAAAAGATGGATGTGAAAATGGAAGACGTACAATATATAAGATACGGGATTTTTCTACACAAAGAACACAATCATGCATAAAGGCATTGATTATGAAACAGTTTCCAACTGAAATGCAATTTTATGCTAACATCTCTAAAATGCGATACATTTAGCGGTGATAGCTTTAAAATGATCACAATACTACAATAATTTATTATATTTGAAAACTTCATCGAAAACAAATGGACGTTATTCAAATAACGTGGTCGAAATAGAAATCGCCTGGCTCTCTCTATAAAAAACAGTGAATACACTTCTTTCCATTCTTTCCATTCAGCGGCGATATTTTTAAAATGATCACAATACTGCAATAATTTATTGTACTTAAAAACTTAAAACCATGGAGGTAAAAATACTTTCTAACTTCATGAAAACTTCATCGAAAATAGAATCGTCTGCTTCTCTATAGAATCGCTATAGAATCGTCTGCTTCTCTATGTAAAATCAATTAATGTTTCTTTCATATCAGCTATATTGCAGACTCCACAGTTAAATAATTTTACGTTAAAGAAATTCAACAATTCATATGCAACTCATCTTACAGCTGGATGTGTTTATATTTTCCATACGTGAAAATGAGGCTCCGTTGTAGAAATAATCAAAATTGGATCATCATTTAAACTTAAGAATAGTGTCATTGCGCAAGTGTATATACGCAAAAATAAAGCAGTTTTAGGACGGATGCAACACTCAATATAAATTTAAAGAAACTTTAAAATTCACGATTTTGACACAAGATGGATGCTCTTGGATGGATTTTATTTTGAAGTAGGTCACGTGATCTCACCCTATAATATGGGTATCATTATTATTTTAATTTTTATTTAAAAACATTACAGAACCTATTTTGCTGATTTTTTTTTTATATATTTTATGGCATCATTTGAATATTTCCTAAAATTTTCGAAGCAATGAGTGAATTTTTAAATTCGCTTAAGAAATGTTTGAAAAATTAAGTCCTGTAAGGTTCAATGTATTTCATGTTTTCAACCCGAATTCAATCTAATACTAATTGGGTGATATTATTCATATACATTTCCATATGTCTCACAGACCGTCTCAACAACATACTAAAATTTCAATTTGATAAAGTCATTTTTACGGCAGTTATTGTGCGAACAAATAAACAGAGTAAACAAAGTCATAAACACTTTTCAACGACGATGTTGTAAAGCGTTAAAAAGATGTCCAGAGCTGAAACACTTGTTGCTACAAAGTAGACTGGAATGGGAACAGATGTAGTCTAATCCCTTTTTTATATTTGGCGATTTTAGATAAGATTCTGGTAATCCTTGCTATGATTTGGAGAACATTCCATTCTGGCAACGCCTTCCGTGTCTTCTGTCGCCAAGGTAAAAATAGCAACATTCCATTTTAACAACGTTTACCACGTTCCTGTTCATCTTCTGTCGTCCTGTTTTCACCGTTTGTGCAACAGTTGATCAATAACAATTAAAACATGGCCTACGCCCTCTAAAAGCATCACAGAATCCGGCCCCGCTGGCTGGCTGAGGTCGCATGTAGCAATAACTGTTCGTGTAACAGGTGTTCTATGGCTCATACGATACAATATGAAAATCAGAAAATTCTCTCATTTTTACCTTAGGGACAAAGGATGCGGTAAATGTTGACAAAACGGAATGTTGCGATTTTTACCTTGGTGCCAAAAAGGCGACTAAAGACAAAAGAGCCTCTAAAGACGCAGAATAGATTGCCAGAATGGAATGTTCTCCAAAGCAAAGCCGGGATTGCCAGAATGAAATGTTCTCCAAAGCAAAGCCGGGATTGCCAGAATCTCACCTAAAATCGCCAAGAATGAAAATGCCTTCATATTCTATACAAGGGGCAAGTATGTAAAATGTTAAAATAAAACAGACATGCTTTGCCTAAAACCGTCAGGCATTCTATAAAATGCTTGCTTTTCATACTTTGCCGGTAACATATACCAAAATTAAAGATATTATAATAGGAGTTTCAATATACATTTTAAACGTTTGTTATAATAATGGATGAAATATTTAAGATGCGTATCAGTGTGCTAATGCTTTCTAATACTTAGTTCCTCATTATATATCTGTAGCAAAGGCTGGAAGATTCGAAGTGCGTGTGCAGGTATAGATGTTCGTCGCACGCGAAATGTTTTCAGCAGAATTCATCATAAGAGAGGAGAAACATTGAGAAAATCAATAAGAGGACTTCCTGGCTGGAGCAAGAAAGGGCTATACCGAGTGTATGCTAAAATATCGTACATGCCTATTCTATCTCCAAAGAAAGAAAATAGAGCGAAATAAATCTCTCTCCAGAAATGATTTCAGCTTAGGTCTATACGTGAATCTGTCATCGAGAAATGGCTTCAGAAACGATGAAGGATAAGCTTCGTATTCGAAGATATTTCGATAGCCATAGAATAAAATCAAATTAAAATATTTTATGGGATGTTTTAATAAAATATCCCATATCTGCGGAAGCCATAAAACGAGATTCATTTTCAATTTTTGTTCAACATTTCAATGAGGGATTCAAAGTTTTCGATAGCACCCCCTCAACTTTGGCATTTCTATTCAATGGCTTTTTTCTATTCAATAGGAATCTTTCAGAAGATTGGCTTTTGTGAAAAGAAATATTTTTCAACATCGCAAATACTGTTAAGTAAAAAGCATTTTCGCATTTTCTTTAAAAGCCTTTTTCGGAGTTAATATATATCACCCAGCCTCCTTCGCGTCTCAGTCATTAAAAACATGGAGCGAGGCATCATTGAGAAATGAAAGAGATTGCATTTTAAATTCCCTTGAGTATAATGTATGGAAAAAAATAGTGTTCCAAATTAGAATTCCCCGAACTCGAATCGAACATTCTTATGGCGACGTCAGTGTTTCTCCCAAAGAAATGGAGCGTTTTGAAAAAAAATGGGGTGCAATGAGCGATTGATTTTAAACGCAATTGAATGTACGAAAAAATTGTCTTTCGAATGAAAAAAAAAATAATAAGACCTTCAAACAGAATAAATAATAAGCTTGTGCGTATGAGATCTTTAGAAATATTGTTTTCGCAATATTACACGATTTTGAAAAGATCATTAAAAACTCGGAATATCCGTGGACTTCAATAAAAAATCGTTCAGTACGTCATTTTTCATTAGGAAAGGATTTACAAACCGCTAGTATGAACATAAAATTAAAAATGGAGTCAGTATTATCCAATAGATTCACAATCCATGTGTTAACATCATTCGCGTGGATCTAGTTCGTTTCATTCACGAGAGAAGTTACATTTCATAATTGTCTTGTATCTTGACGTCCTTTATTTCGTGCCATTGCATTTGGATGACGATTTCGCACGCGAGTATAAATACTGTCTGGAGCCGAAAGCGCCCAATGACCATTGCGTCATGATAATTCATCCCCAAAAACATTGAGCCGTGGATTTTGTGCACCTTTATTTCGCTATAAAAGGAATTCACCCATTGCATTATGCAAAGAAAAACAATGCGCCGCCTATTAAAATGAAAACGACAAACAATGAGAACACAAGAAATTTTCAATGAGAACACAAGAAAGTCTACGAGCCAGAAATGTCTTTCCTATAGTCGTTTACTTGAATTAAAAATAACCGACTTTCTCATAACTGAATGCGTTATAAAGTAGTAACTTGTGATATTTTTCATTCTTTTTCAAAATTTGCAAAAGAATAAAAAGAAAAAAAAAATGAAAACACTGCACCGTGGGTGTAAATAATCCCAATTCTACCCATGTTGCCCATACTGCATGGGTAATAAATAAGCTAGCTTAGGTATAGTTGGGTTTAAGGGCTTAAGAAATGGATGCCAAGTTGGATGATGAGGGGGTGTGAAGAATGCAAAAATGATATTTTTCACTCCAGTCATTTCGAGACCTCACTGAGTCCTTGTATACAGGATTCCGTCCAGTGGCGCCCTCTTCAGAAAATTCAAGAATTCCACCTAGTTGTAGACGCAAAGTTTCGTGAAAATGCCTGTGATGGCGATCGCGAACCACTTCTAAAAATAGTTGAAACGCATTGAGGAAGTCGTCCAATCTATATTGGCATCGACGTCTCAAATGTTCGAGAAAACAGTACTTTCTATCTACAGAGAGTGAAAATGTCCAGATGACAAAACTGGAAAACCTATGTCAAAAATTGAGCTCGATTCCTTTCGCAGCGTGGCAAGAAGCGCGTCTGCCTGTAAAAGTGTTTCCCTTGCGCCCAGACTCGCCCTGCAGGCAAAGCTAGTTCACGCTCCTTCCAGGTTCAACACTGAAAAGAGGATACAGAAATTAAAATAGTCTGCCATCCTACGTTATTTTAACTATTTTATGGCTGCCTCTCCATGCAAAATGAGATTAGAAAAATTGTTTTCGGCAGAAAAACAACAAGAAAGATCAATGCATTATGAAACACTTTTCAACTCAAATGCAATTTAAACATCCCTAAAATGGGATCCATTCATCGGAGATATTTTTTTAAGGATCGCAGAACTACACTCATTTATTTTACTTGAAAACTTAAAACTTCATCGAAAAAAATGAATTGGATTGAAATGACGTCATCAAAATCGAAAGCCTCTGTGTATTTCATTCATACAATTTTTTCTGGTCTCCAGAGTTAAATAATTTGGCATGCAAAAGAATTCAGCCATTCTTATACAACTGGTCTTACAAATCCATTAAAATGAGGCTTCGTTCTAAAAATAATCAAAGTGGGATGATTATTTTAACTAAAAATTGTATCATTGCGTTGGCACAAAATACACATGCACAGAAAATACGCAAAAATAAAGCGGTTTACTCAATATGAATTTAAAAGAACTTTAAAAATTACGATTTTTACTTTCCTTACCTGCATAATATATAAGGAAAGTATGGGGACGGCATCAAAAATTCAAATTCGAGTTTTCGACGGACGCAAATTTCAAGCATCCCTGATCACGAATCAAACATTTTTGAAGTGATGTCTGTGTGTGTGTGTGTGTGTATGTGTGTCAGCGAGTCTGCGGAGACGATATCTCACGAACGAATAGAGCGATTCGAATGAAATCTAGTACAAAAATCACTATCCGTGAATACTGGAAGCCAATTGTTTTGAAATGTCATCGAATGTCCAGAATCCCCCTAAATTTTCGAGTGAAATTTTGTAAAAATCGTCAAAAAATGAAAACCTTTAATAAAGTTACTCAAATAGGCATTTCTTATGTCATTTTTCCTTAGAAAACGATTGACAAACTTTAGAGCGGTAGCATGACCCGTTCTCAGGATATTGCGCATTTTTCAAATAAATTTATCAAAAAATCCCATAAATTAAAAAAATATTAACTGTTGAGAAACATGTTCACTTTTTATATGTAAAATCATGCGATACATTGGATGACGTCATTCTCGTGGATCTAGCTTGTTCTATTCATGAGTAAAGATACTTTGAGTAATACTTTTGTACTTGAACGCCAACAGTCATTTATCTGCTATAAGAATAACTTATTTTTCCATCCATAACGCTTGGCGAAATTTTGGCGACGAATTAGGCGGAATGTCGTCAACCTAGCGACTTTTTTAAATATTGCCAAATTAACAAAAATCTCGCCCAATGGATAAAAATGACGCTAAATCAATGGAAATGACGACTAATTGTCGAAAATTCAATGTCTTGGAAAGAATATAGGTATCTAATACAAGAAAAACCTATTTTTTTCTGTAAAAGTAGTAAATTCATTGCATTATATAAAGAAATTCATGTGTTGCCACATTAGATTTTTTATTGTAATTCAAAAAATTTTTGGTGCTGGTCGTAATTTAATTCATACCGACTATTTTTATTTTCAATGAACATTTTTAAATGGCTATTCCTTCTAATACGGTACTAAATACTACAACATATCACATATAATAAAGCCGCAATCACGGAAAGGTTATTTCTCATTCTATAAATTGGATAAGGGGATGTATATCACTGAAGACTGTGGCTTTGTCTTCAAGTTCCTTTGTTTTCAAGTCCAAGTACCTTTCCGTGATTGTGGCATTATTATATACGATCTGCTGCTGTTACTTTCGATACTGATACGACCTGTTGCTGTAACTTTCGCGTCAGACGTTTTTCGCCGAAATTCTGCTCAAACAGTTGCGAAATATTCTCTGATAAATAAAATGCAGTGTTTAGATTATATTAAAACTAAATTTAATATCTAATAAAACATAAAATATATTTTTTATTTTAATTCAATATATTTTTGGTGTTGTCATCTGCTGTCGTAATTTTATTCATACCGACTATTTTTTATTTTTTAATGAACATTTTTAAATGTCTATTCCTTCTAATACGCTATTAAATACAACAGATCATATATATAATAATGCCACAATCACGGAAACGTAATTGAACTTGGACTTGAAGACGAAGCTGCAGTCCTCAGTGATGTACATTCAGATCCCCTTATCCAATTTATAGAAAGAGAAATGACCTTTCCGTGGTTGTGGCATTATTATATAGGATCTGTTGTTGCATTTAATACTGTATTAGAAGGAATAGATATTTAAAACTGTTCATTAAAAAATAAAAATAGTCGGTATAAATTAAATTGCGACAACAGATGGCAGCACCAAAAATATTTTGGATTTCAATAAAAAAAATCTGATGTGGGCAGCACATGACTTTCCTTATATAATGCAATGAATTTACTACTTATACAGTTAAAAAAAATGTTATTCTTATAGTAGATACTTATATTCTTTCCAAGATACTGAATTTTCTTCAATGAGTCGTCATTTTCTTTGATTTAGCGTCATTCTTATCCATTTGGTGAGATTTTCGTTAATTTGGCAACATATAAAAATGTCGCCAAGTTCGCGATATTCCGCTAAATTCATCGTCAACATCTCGCCAAGCGTTATGGATGGAGAAATAAGTTATTCTTACAGCGGATAAATGACTATTGACGTTCAAATACAAAAGTATGACTCAAAGTATCTTTTCTCGTGAGTGAAACGAGTTAGATCCACGAGAATGATGTCACCCAATTTATCGCATGATATTACATATGAAAAGTGAACATGTTTCTTAACAGTTAATATATTTTTTTAATTTATGGGATTTTTTGATACATTTATTTGAAAAATGTGCAATATCTCGAGAACGGTTCAGGCTACCGTTCTAAGGTTTATATCAGTCGTTTTCAAAGGAAAAAATTACATAGGAAATGTCTATTTACGTAACTTTATTAAAAGTTAGTTTTGATGTTTTGATGATTATTTCAAAATTCCACTCAAAAATTTAGAGGGGTTCTGAACATTCGATTACGTTTAAAACAATAGGCTTCCAGTATTCACGGATTGTGATTTTTGTACCAAATTCCATTCGAATCGCTCCATTCGTTCGTGAGATATCGTGTCCACAGACTCACTGACACACACATACACAAAGACATCACCACTGGCGTAGCCAGGGGGGCACACCGGACCCGTGCCCCCTCCCCGAAATCTTCATAATTGATACGAAAGTATTATATCACAAATATATATATATATATATATATTTATTATATTTCATCAATTATGTATTTCTACTTTCCTAATATACATAATGTATAAGGAAAGTATTGTAACGGGGTCGAAAATTCGAATTCGAGTTTTCGACGAGAGAACACGTTTCAAGCATCCTTGATCACGAATCGAACATTTTTGAAGTGATGTCTTTCTCTCTCTCTCTCTCTCTCTGTGTGTGTGTGTGTGTGTGTGTGTGTCAGTGAGTCCGTGGAGACGATATCTCACGAACGAATGGAGCGATTCGAATGAAATTTGGTACAAAAATCACAATCCGTGAATACTGGAAGCCTGTTGTTTTAAAACACAATAGAATGTTAAGAACCCCCCCAAATTTTCGAGTGAAATTTTGAAAAAATCATCAAAAAATCAAAACCTTTAATAAAGTTACGCAAATATACATTTCTTATATCGTTTTTCATTTGAAAACGATTGACATACACTTTAGAACGCTAGTATGAACTGTTCTCGAGATTTTGCACATTTTTAAAATAAATTTATTAAAAAATCCCATAAATTAAAAATATATATTAACTGTTATGAAACATGTTCACTTTTCATATGTAATATCATGCGATAAATGTGGTGACATCACGTTCCATTCACGAGAAAAGATACTTTGAGTAATACCTTTATATTTGAACGGCAATAATCATATACCTGCTGTAAGAATAACATTTCTCCGTCCAAAATGCTTGGCGACGAATTTGGTGAAATGTCGCCAACCTGACGACTTTTTTAAATGTTGCCACATTAATAAAAATCTCGCCCAATGGATAAAAATGACGCTCAATCCATGAAAATGACGACTCATTGAAGAAAATTCAATCTCTTGGAAAGAATATAAATATCTACTATAAGAATAACATTTTTTTAACTATAAAGTAGTCAATTTATTGCATTATATAAGGAAAGTCATGTGCTGCCCACATCAGATTTTTTTTATTTTGAAGTGGGTCACGTGATCTCTTCCTATTATAGAGGGGTGTCATTATTTTAATTTTTATATAGAAAAAAACTATCGAACCCATTTTTCTGATTTTTTTTTATATATTTTATGGGATGATTTAAATATTTCTTAAAATTTTCGAAGCAATATGCGAATTTTAACATCGCTTAAAAAATGTTTGAAACATGAGGTCCTCTAGGTTTCCATATATTTTCACCATTTCAACCCGGGTTCCATCCAAAACTAATTGGCTGATAGTATTCATTCCCATTGCCATCTGTCCCCGCAGACCGTCTCACACCCTATTAAAATTCTATTTTGATAAAGTCATTTTTATGGCCGTTATCGCACGAACGGACAGACAGCATGCACCGAGTCATAAACACTTTGCAGCTGTGTTGTAAAGTGTTAATAATCCTTCCACTTTCAGGGTTATCCCAAACTTCTTTGTCGTAGTTTAAGCCGCAGTATAAGCCGTGTCGAATTACTGGCAGTTTGGATATCAAAATAGTTGAATGGTGGACAAAAATATAAATGACAGACCAGCATAGTCAAAACTCAACTTTAAAAGTCTTCGGATCATTCTTTTATTCGGACATTGAACGAAACTTTTCAATTGTTTTCAACGCTATGCAGGAAAAGCAGAAAAACGGAGTATTTAGGTAGTGAAAGGCTCTTACTTCGTTTTGCGTCGACAGGTGAGGACCCCTGGATTCCGGAGTCGATTCATGTCCCATCGGCAGACGATCTCGACCAGAGATGAAACGTATCCCGCGCGGGACTAGCGAGGATCTCCGGCCGCACGCACCTCCGGAAATGAGGCCGCCCGAATACGCGGCCAATGGGAGCCTTCCTGGAAAGGGTTCATTTGATATTCTGAAATAGTGGAAATGTCCGAAATCTGTTTAGACAAGCCGTTTGACATGCAAGTGATAGAAAGTATTAAACACTTTACAACAGAGCTGTTCATTCATTCATTCTGTCTGTCTGTCCGTTTGTTCGTCCGATAACGGCCGTAGAAATAACTTTATCAAAATGGAATTTTAGTGTGATATTGAGACGGTTTGCGGGACAGATAGGAATGTCAATGAATACAATTCGTTTTGGATTTTTTACACGTCCTTTCAATAGGATAAAAATAACTTCAACTCGACACCACACTTTATGTTTAATAGCTTTTTACAAGGACATTTTTGAAAAATCGGTATTGCGGGTCCAAATGATCACCATGATAGCGTCTTACTCTTGAATTCAAAGGGCTTGGAAAAATATGCCGATACATACCCTATTTAGCAATGTACTCCCAGGAAGGCGGGGGGATGATTATTTCGAAAATATCACCGCTGAATGTACGGCATTTAAGAGCTGTTTGAATGGCATTGCATTCGAGTTGTAAAGTGTTTCATAATGGATGCATGATTGATCCTTCTTGGAACGTTGCTATTAGGAGGGGAAAGGGAGAACCCTCCATTCCCACTCTGTACATAGTACATAGTAGACATGAAGCGAAATCCTTCTACGGTGTTTGAAGGATAGATGCGTACTTGTTGGAGGCGTTGACCGTACGCCATTTTAAAGGGCTCGTCATTTATATCAAGATGAGCTATGAAACGATGAATGCCGTCCCTCCACAAGGAAAAACGCTTTTCTTCCAACTCGATTCCGCTTCCAATCTTCTCTGGTTCACGTGGAAATTCTTTCCAGAGATGAAAAGAATATCGAGAGTGATCCTGATGGGTTTTTATAGCGAGAATGTGAAATCCCGGGATGAGAGCGAGTGCAGTATCATAGCGTTGAGCTAAAGCCATAGGCGGTGAAACGAGAGAATCTTAGGAGGATGGGAGGTAAAAGGAAATTTGCAAACACATTCAGAACACTGGGATTTTTTTTCTTTTTACATTCTTTTGTTTAGGTTGGTTTCTCTACTTAGGTCACATCTTGAAATCGGTTTCCGAGCGACTTCAAGACCCAGCCGATTTTCTTTAAATTTTACACACATAATTCTTTGCGTTGACAATACAGCGTTTCATCTCATTTGAGTGGGTCCCCTCCCCAGAAAAGGTCCATGGTTGGCACGTTTTCTTTCAATGATCTCCCAACAATGGGACTAGATATATACATATAGAAGTGAAGCCACATAATGAAATTCTTACAGGAATGAGATGATGTAAAGCAAAAACGATTTTCTCGAAATAGGACATTTCTCGAGGATCCACCCAATAGGAATCGGTTCAAACGTTCCACCGAATTTGGCACAAAAATGGGTGCCCCGTTTCAGATCCTTAGGACGCAAGTTAAAAATGCCTCCACAGAAGTCGAAACGGACATCCAAACAGGCCGGTGGTGAAGCATCCAACAAAAGATTTCAGAAACGGTGGATGCGACATCTGATTACAAAATGGCAAAAGACTGAAAAGTATACAATGAAATACTATTTTTATGTGACCTCGTTTTAAGTAAAATGCACTAAAAATTAAAAACGAATTTCATTCTTGGCCACAGGCGACTCGAAATAAAAGCGTGAGGAGCGCCTACAACAATTGGATTCTGGTATTAACAGAATGTTAAGGAATAATCCGAGTGATTCCATAGGAATGACATATATAAATAAGAATGACGGATTGTGAAATCAAAATTGTCAAAGGAAAATTTAAATGAATTAAATGTAACCATGTCAGTTCTATATTATCATTTCTTAAAATTCGGTTCCTGTCCAAATGCAATTCTTTTAATTTCGGTCAGGATCAAGAATGGTTAAACATTGGTTTCTACTTTTTCGTGCATTTTACTGGGCTTTTTTATAATATTTTATTCTATATTGAAAAATAAAATGAAGAATATTATGAAACGTGCAACCTTTTCACTGACAGCAATAAAAATATCATGGAATGAAGTATTTTAAGTTTTCATTTCAAAATGAGTTTAAAATGATTTTAAGGGTTGAAATGACACTGGTTTTTATGGAATAAGTGGGTGAAATGTCTGTAGAACAGGACTGCAGAGTCCTATTCTGATACATACATCAACATTTTCTGAGAATTTCATCTCTCTGGGTTAAGTTTGGAGTTATTCTACGGACGGACAAAGCTATGAATAGGGGGGGGAGGTATATGGGAAAAAAATTCCTAGAGAGATAAAAAATTCTTACAAATACAATCCGTTAATATTTACTATGCATGTATTTAATTTTAATGTTCAAACTTAACAGTAAGTATATTAAAAAACATGAAAACTTTGATTATTAGAAATGAGCAAAAACTGTTTACGACGACTGTCATCCAAGAAACTAAATGTTTCAGCAACAAGATAGAGTTTATCATTGCTTTCTTTGCGGACATGGAGTACAAGCAAAAAGTTCAGTCTGATTTTCGTAATATTTGCCTTTAACCTTTTAGGAGTCGAAAAGGCAACAGTCTAGTTGCAACAGTCGCAGGCATAATCAGATCTATTTGAAAAAATTTCTATATCTCGCTAAACATCTTGGACTGTTCCCTTTAAAAAATTTCGCATATTGTCATTCATGTTCACATCGTGCTCCTACTTATCCCCCAAAGATTTTATCAAGTCCGATAACATACTCATTTGCGTTGATGTAAAGATATCACCAGACTCTTTTATGCTTTCTGTCCATTTTATAGTCATTTTTATGAGCTTGTTTGAAAACCGGTCATAAAAGGAAGATATCAGGACAGCGTTCAAGCATACATTCAGGGAGGATGGAGGCATTTTACGTTAATCCAGTATGTATTTATGTGACAGCATTTTGGTATATTTATATAGGGCAAATAGAAAACTTGTTAAAATTCCATGAGCTGAAAGAAGCACCGCGAAATATTCTTTTCTGAAGTCATCCCGGGGTGTTTTCAAAGAAGAAGGTGACAATCCTTCATGGTATCTCTTGGGCATTTTCTAGATTCATGGCAATATGGGTGGGTTTGTCAAATTGTTAGATGAATTCCGAAGAGAATTCAAAAGTCGTTTTTTCCACAAAATAGGAGCATCGATAGCAGTAGTGTGTTGATAGTTCCCGAGAATGAATCGATTTGGATTGGAACTGTTTGCTGCTACTGGTGAAAACACGAACATTTAAGCCAAAGTAGACAGAAAACAACTCAACTACTTGCTTTCGTCCTGCGGCCGGAATTTTCATGGAAAGTTGATCTATTTCTGTGAGAAGAACATGGGCATTAAAAAGGATGCTTTGAATCGAATTACTTTAGAGCTAGTAGAACATTCTAAAGAGTTTTAAAGAGGTAAATGGCATCACCAGACTTGTGGGAATCAGCTTAAATGACTTTGAAGAATTTTAAAACGTTTTGTAGAGAGGCGAAGCAAAGTGGCTATTTCCAATGCTTCTTTGATTATCTTAGATATTTTTGTAATCTAATCTTTACATCATGTAAGGTTAATTGGCTGCACAATTTTGGTACCCAATTTGACATAAATAGCTTTAGGCTCTCGCGCTGCTCTTCTTGAACATGTATACACACAACTCATCGTGGATGCAGCCTTGTTTATAGCATGGGTCTAAAGACATATCAAGTCTCTAAAGAACAAGTATTACATTTTCGGGGTGGCATTCACAGAAACCGTACTATCCTGACTCTAGCCTGTCACCTTTCGAAAGAACTTTTAGACCTGAAAATTTAACGTGCCCATACTTTACGTAGACAGTTTTGGACAGTGGGGTATGTGAATCCAACACCTTAACCACTGGAATATCTCGGCCCCCTATATCCTTTAGGCTGTATTATAAAACAATTCTGGTAGAAAAATATAAAAAAATTAAGCTTTATATCTGCGACATCTGTGCATCGACGCTAGTATGTACTAATCGCTTGTGCCGACCGCCTGGTAGAGTGACTAAAAGTTACATGAAAATGTTTCAAAGTCGATAACATAGTCATTTATAGTCCAATTCAGACGAAATAAACAGCATCCTATTAATCTCTTAATACTATATAATCTTCCCGAATAAATATATTATACAGATATTCTTAGAGGCAGAATCCCATTTCCGCCAAAGTAAAGTTGGTTTACCGCAGGGAGCGGTTAGCAGTAGTTCTCTGTTTATTGCTTACATTAATGACCTTATATCAAAGTTGAAAGAGATTCGAGACATCAACGTTTCCATGTTCGCAGACGATGTGATGATATGGACAGAAGCGAAAAACTCCAGAAAATATCAGGATCCAAAGCAGAGCCTAGGAAATACATTGAACAAGACTCTGGAGATCCTTCAGGCTTGGTCCAAAGATAATAACATGCTAATCAACAAAAATAAAACAGTGCATCAATTCTTCTCTCTGAGAAAAGTGAACATGGATTTTGATTGGGTGATCGGAAACGAAGTACTATGTAAAAGGAATAGTACAAAATATCTCTGTGTAGTGCTGGACAACAAATTAAGCTTCACTGATCATGTGAAAGCTACAAAGGAAAAGGTTGAAGATAGAATCATTATTATGAAAAGACTTGCAGGTGCAAAATGGAGCGGCACGCAAGCAACCTTAAATAAGACTTGCAATATATTCGTGAAACCCATAATTAAATACGGAAGTAAGGCCCTGATTTCTGCTTCTAAAAGGAAAACCGATATATTGGAAAGAGCTCAGAATAAAGCTCTCAGGGTAATTATTGGAGCAGTCAAGACCACTCCAATTGCAGCAATGCAAATTTATACTTCCAATCCCCCCCTCCCCCCATCTTCACACAAATCGAGAAGCAAGCGGTTGGAGCTTACATTAAAATGTTGGCCTCTCAAAAAGCAGAATGGTTACAAGATCATCAACCTAGCTCTCTAAAAACGCAAATTTATCCAGTTGAAGTATGTCAAAAAATACTTGAAGAATTGGATGCTAACATACCAATGGAAAATGCTAAAAGGATAATCAATTCTTTTGATTATATGGAAATCGAAAATAAGCTGACAGTTCTAGAATCGGGGAAAAAAGATATCTCAGAGGCTGAAAAAAGATATCCCAGAGGCTGAAGGCAACATCATTGTGTACAGTCTGTTACAAAAGCATAAGACCACGAGACTTTTTGTTATTTAGGTAATTAATGAAATATTTTTATTTTTTTATTCAAAATCAAATCTACTCCATGTCAGAACAAGTTTTAAATAAAATTTAGCAACTTGCATGCACGAAATTCATTTAGAAAAAAATATAACAGCAATTTAACAAAAAGTGGCACAAATACCTGTTACAAAATTATAAGACCCCATGCGGAAAAAGAAAGTTTTAGCAAATTTAGTAAGTTGTCGCTCCACCATTTTTCTGAATAACCTGAAACACACAATTTGGCGTCGATTTAATTAAATTTGTAAAGACAGATTCCGGAATATTGTCCCATTTCTCCATAATGGCGACTTCCAATTCATATGCCGAATGATATTGCTTGTTGTTTTCGTATACTTAGCGAGCCAAATAACTCCACAAATTCTCTATGAGGTTTAGGTCGGGACTAAGACTCGACCAAGATATAACATCAATCTTTTCTCTTTTGAGCCATGCTTTTGTTGATTTAGATGCACGACTGGGAGCATTATCTTGCTGGAACTTCCATTTCGGCCCTCCTAAAAGTGGCCCGAAGGGTATCAGACTTCCGTATAACATTTGTTCATAACTGTCCGAATTCATTTTGCCATCAACTCTTTGCAGATCGCATTTTCCTGCATATGAGAAAGCGCCCCACACCATACCGGAACCGCCTCCCCTCTGCCTGCTGAAGAACTCACGACATTCTTGCCTTAAGTCATGCCAGTAGTAATTATTGTCGTCCGGACCGTCTAAGTTAAATTTTTCTCGTCCACAAATATTATATTTTTCCATGCAGAGTTCCAGGACATGACATTCTTTGCCCATTTCAGACGTGCTTCTTTATGATGTTTAAGAAGTCGTGCTTTGCTTCTTGGTTTCCGAAGTTTAACCTCCACATTTGACTTCAAACTTCGCCACACAGTTACATGAGACACTTGTTTACTTGTCTGCTGTGCTATTTTATAAGTGGACTGGTAGTTTTTCGTTGCAAGCTGGAAAATTTGTCTATTATCACGAGCTGATAACTGCTTTTTGCGGCCAGATCTTTTCTGCTTTCCATACAATTCCTTTTTACTCAAAAAATTGTGAATAGCCGTTTTAGAACGATTAAGAATCTTACTCATTTCACTTTCGGACTTTCCTTTTCCATTGTAGAACCAAACTTTTCGCACTTCTACTTCAGATAAATCACTTTCGTGCCTTAATGAGGCATTTTAATAATCCAACGAATCAAACAGTTCAATTCTGAATTTCTGCCTTTTTTCTTTCTTTCCAACCTTTCCAGATGGTTTAGGTTACAGTTAAACTCCGAAGTTAAACAAACATCATTTGCATTATTAGAAAATCTAAAGTGGTCTTATATTTATGTAACACCGTGATTTCGAAAAATCGTTTGGCACGAAAATAATATCCGACCTATTTTTTTTTCTAAGCTAAAGCAACACTGCAAAATTGTTTCGTTTCATACACCTTCTTTGAAAGTCACATTCAATGTTGTTTTTGTTGAGAAAGGGTGGAATTTTGAGTGGTCTTATAATTTTGAAACAGACTGTATGATCAACGAACAGTAACTGGAAGATGAATGGACTCGAGTTTATACAGATGTGTCTCGGATTCAAGACAGAGCGGGAGCTGCTGTCTATTGTACACTATTTTCCCAGCGTGCCCCTGTCGGTCGCTATATGTCCAATTTTGATGCAGAGATCTTCGCAATTCATCTAGCACTTGAAAATCTAGAAACCCAAACCAATATGTTCTCCAAAGTGGTTATTTTGGTTGATTCTATATCAGCCATCCACACGCCGTCACGGAAAATCACTGCTCTGAAACTATACCTTATATATATATATATATATATATATATATTCTTGTCTGAAATCAAGCAATCCCTGAACCTTCTTAAAGGTAGGTAGAAAACAACAGCGTATGCTTGGGAGGGCCTGGGGGGGGCCATGCCCCTACCCCCACTTTTTAAGGCTGTTTTTTAAATGATTGTATAAAGTACTCAACTTTCAATTTTTTTTCTTTTTCAACTTTTTTTAACTGAAATAAACTTAATAATTTGAAACAAAATTTTAATTCAGTACAACCACGAAAATCCGGATATCCCAAATCCGGAAACCTCCAAAATCCGGACTTTCCAAATTTTCGGTTTTTTTTTTGTCCCGGACTGACGAAATCGCGGATTTAAAACAACAGGGTAAGAATATTTATATGAAATTATATTTTATAAACAAATACCGTATTTTCCGGTGACTTTCTAAACCCGGAAATGAAACGAAAGTTTAATCCCTCCTGCCCCTTATTCCAGTCTCAACTCCCGATGAATTATTTCAAGTAAAATATACATCGTTATTTAAATACGGAATTTGTATTATCAAAATTTCCTTTTCTCATTATTGAAAAAGACATTTTTCTGAAACAATGTCATTTTTGATATTGAACATGAATATTAAACATGATTGCACGTGGTTAATATTTTTATTATTTCTCTTTTCTGTTAGCATGGACAAATAACGAAGCTGAAAATGTTTATTTATTCAACTATATTATGATTATCAAAATGGAAGTGTCTTTTTCTTTTTTATGCATCGTTGTCATTATAATTTACGGGTGTTATAAGTAACGGGAATATTAATAACGGTGCTATTTGTAACTGGAATGTTAATCGCGGGACTTTCAGTAGCGGGAATGTTAATAACGGGAATATTAATAACGGAATGACCACTGAATATTAGTATCGACGATAATAGACATAACTTGATAGAGTGTTTTGCTTATTATTTCAAGTTATTTAGCTTTTTCTTACTTTTTAGAACCATGTCTAAGAACATTACATTTTTTTGGAAAAGACATAGCACCCGTGTCAACAGCTACACTTACACTTCAACCCTTCTGGTAGGTCGAACGGTCTGGGTCTCAACAATAACTTACACTTCAACCTGGAGAGTCTAATGACCATACTAAAAATATTGGGAAAATATCACAGTCTACAGAATCTGATTGGGATTTTAGGAGTGGCAAATCCAGTGACATTGATACTAGAGATCCTGCGAGGGTAAATACCACTCTAGATCTATCAAATGGGCCGTATCAACCTGTGTTGGATTTTTAAAAAGTGAATATGGAAAAGTAAAGAAAAACAGAAGTTTTCAATCATCTTGGTGCAACATCTATTCCTGGTTGGAATATAGTGTGTAACTGAAAGCTGCGTTTTGTTCTTATTGTAGAGCACACATTTTGTGCTCACAAACCTGACTGTGCTGAGGATGGTTTGGTCCAAAATGGATTAACAAACTGGAAAAAAGGCTTTAGAAAAGTTTAAAATACATGATCAATTCGTTTCTCATACAAGAGCTGTGCAGTTTTTTTGCTGAGAATCGGTCATTGGAGAAAACCCGTGTTTCTTCAGTGGCTCAACAGATATCCTCATGTCATCCACAAACTATCGAAAAAAAAAAAAAATACTGCACATTTATATTTGAAACAATCTTATGGCTAGGAAAATAAGGCGTCGCTCTCAGGGGTCAGAGTGAGACAACAGAGTCTTTTAATAGAGGTCATTTTATAGAATTCATTAAATGACGGTGTCGCGATCCAGAAACAGACTTCGAAGATATGTGTCAATCAAAAACTTGTAATTGTCTAGGTGCCCGGATCCAAAATGAAATGATTTTAATAGTTAGAAATTTTATGACCGAAAAAATTGTAAATGAAATAAATGCCGCTGCATGTTATTCGCTCATTGTAGACGAAACAACGGATGTGTCGAGCAAAGAATCAGTAACAGTGGGCATAAGATAGTGTCAGGTCCAAAAGAGCAAATTTATTATCAAAGAACCATTTTTGGGATTTTTTAGATTGTCCAAATACGAGTGGTGAAGAGTTACACCTAGTCTTAAGTGGGGCGCGGTAGCCCATTGGTTAGCGCGCTGGAGTTGCACTCGGTAGGCCCGGGTTCGATTCCAGCCACTGCCAAAACTGCCGCCGTGTTCATGCGGAGTACGATCACGTTAAACATGTGGGTCCGAAAGTCCTTCCGAGAGGTTGGTGGTAGGGGAAGGAGGGTACGGTCCCTGTGGATGCCTCCCCCCACTGGGTTCCGGTCTAAATTGGGCGGCACTTCCCGACCGTCCAAACAGTTACCTTACACCTTTCTGGTAGGTCGGACGGTCTGGGTTTCAACAATCAACAACAACCTAGTCTTAAGTAACTTTTTAAATAAAATTGGTTTACCGCTAAATGAAGTGTGGGGTAAGGATATGATGGCGCAAGTAATTCCTATTACGGTCGGTCTGACAGCACAATTTCGAAAGAATGAGCCAAGATTCTCATTTATTAACCTGAGTGGCTGCTCGATTATGCGAAGATATTGTACCTCTTTGAAATGCGCTGTGTGTCATTAATGAGTTGTATAATGTGACTGAAGCCTCTGCAAAATGACACTCTTTTTTTAGGAACATTATACAAAAAGTTTGCCCTACTTCAAATATCAAAACTCTCAAAAGTTTGTCTCAAACGAGATGGACTGTTCGCCATAAAGACGTGACGACGGTCATTCATTTATTTTACCTGCTATTCGTTTCAACTCTTGCAAGCATTAATAATGGGGATGCATATACAAATAACCCTAAAGTGACAAATTACTAATAAGTACCAAATCTCACAGATCCAATAGTCATTTTATTTTAAAATCATTCTACAGACGTAAAAACAATAGCTTTTTTAAAACACAATAATTATAAATCAATTCAGCTATCAAAGGCTTAACAGGCAGGGAATCGAAAATAAGATCGAGAATTGATTTATAATTATAGTGTTTTAAAAAATCCTATATTTTTAAACCTTTTTCAAGTATTTGCTTTTGAACTTTGTTTAAATTATAATCTGACTCATAACCCACCTTTTTTTATAACTAACCATTTCATGATATGCAAATTTTACTTCAC
The DNA here is from genome assembly GCA_951213105.1 of Amaurobius ferox. NCBI lineage: Eukaryota > Metazoa > Arthropoda > Arachnida > Araneae > Amaurobiidae > Amaurobius > Amaurobius ferox. Next base: position 270,062 of record OX578151.1, read on the forward strand.
AGTATTGAATTGTATTGGAGCACGTTGGTATCCTTTCTAATGGTACTGCCACTGAGGATAAACATGAGGGTGCAGTGAAATTTTTTTTTCAGAAATTTAAAAAGCCTGCGTTTGGAAAAGTTGCGTACTATGAAATCAAATAATCCTATGAAATATTTTTAAATTCTATATATATTTTGAAGTGCCCCAAGGCAGTTGAAGTTTTTGTTTTCGTATAATATTGTTACATATAGAGTAAACATGATAAACCGTAATGTAATCAAAATAATTGATTCACTATAATCCACTGTACTAGCATAAGAAAGCGTCTCTGAACAGGTTGGGTTGATTGCCACTCTAAAAACAGGGAGAGCAGGCTTTCAGAAGGCGATCCCCATTAAGTAAAGGAGACGTTTCGCAGTCCCTCTCCCGATTATTACGAAAAATACAGGAAGTTACTGAAACCTTGTAAGAAAAGGTACAACAATGATAACTACAAAAAGAAAATCCAAATGTCCCAGACCCAAGCGTTGTAAAGAACTGTTTGTTATAGCCTGTTGTAAGTGCGATTTTGTTCTTTGCCCTTGTGAAAAGATTAAGAAGGTGCCATTACAGGAAAGAGCATTTTTGGCAGATCAACGAATGGGAAGGAAAATGATGATAGGGAACATCGATATTAAAACAACAAAACAGCTGCAACGAAAGCAAGACAGAATCGACCAGTTAGCCAAATTATCAAGAGTTGATAGTGGTAATGATGAAATGGGCGACATTTTGCAATCTTCAGATGCAGAACAGGTACAGAACTCAGTTCTGAATCAGTTCATTCTCAGAGAAGTCGTGAATCAATTACAGAATCGGATGATTAAGTAGTAATAGACTCTCCAACTACTACTGAGACAACTACTTCCACATATTTTCGGAAAAAGAACCAAATGCGTACAAAATTAGCAAAGGTAGCACGTGAATGTGGCATTTCTGGTCGCTCAGCAGCTGAAATTGCTTCAACTGTTTTACAAGACATTGGTGGGGGCCAACGGCCGTACCGTGCTGAAAACACCGGTTCTCGTTAGATCACCGAAGTTAAGCAGCATCGGGCGCGGTTAGTACTTGGTGGGTGACCACCTCGGAACACCGCGTGCTGTTGGCCATCTCGGGTGCGGTATCCCCGTGGTTTGCGCGCTAGATTTGCACGCTACCACAAATGCCGCCGTGTTCATGCGGAGTACGATCACGTTAAACATGTGGGTCCGTAAGTCCTTCCGAGAGGTTGGTGGTAGGGGAAGGAGGGTACGGTCCCTGTGGATGCCTCCCCCACTGGGTTCCGGTCTAAATTGGGTGGCACTTCCCGGCCGTCCATACAGTTACCTTACACCTTTCTGGTAGGTCGGACGGTCTGGGTCTCAACAACAACAACAAGACATTGGTGTCGTCAAGGACAGTGATGTAACAAGTGTGATTGATCCAAGCAAGATAAGAGAAAGACAGAAGAAAAGACGTGAATTGCTAGTTCAGTCGGATGAAGATAAAAGTCTACAGGGATTGTACTTCGATAGACGAAACGATAATACCAGGAAAATAGAGCAAATGAGTGGAAAGCCGTATCATCCCATTACAATTTCAGAAGAGCATGCATGCTGTTCTTGTAAAGGAACTAGGATCGGATTACTTAGGACGTGTGACTCCTCAATGTAGTACATCAGAAGGCCTTAAAACAGCATAATTGGATTTCTATGTGACAAAAAATTAATACAGATAACTTAGTGGTTATAGGATGTGATGGCGCTAATGTTAATACTGGGTGTAATGCAGGAGTCATCCGACTATTAGAAGAACATTTTAAGCATTCAGTCCATTGGTTTGTGTGCATGTTACACTTGAATGAACTCCCTCTAAGATATTTACTAGTTCATCTAGATGGTATAACACATGGTCCCAACTCATTCTCTGGACCTATTGGAAAAGCAATAAAAGCGTGTGTACTACCTTTGAAACCATTCAAAAGGGTTATTGGTAACATTCTGCCTGCTGTTGATGTTACAGACCTTAGTAATGACCAAAAGTATTTGTATAAAATGACCCAAGCTGTAATGTTTGGTCATTGCTTTCAAAACAGCCAATCGTAAACTGGAACCTGTGTCACATTCTCGCTGGTTAACAACTGCAAGTAGAATTCTTCGATTATATGTTGAAGAAAATCCATCAGAAAATCTTAAAACGTTTGTAAAATATATCTTTACGGTTTACGTAGCTGTGTGGTTTGAAATAAAGACTGCTTCGTCATGTACCAGTGGTGCTCGTCATCTGTTTAAAAATTGATATTATACTCAAGATATCTCAATAAAGATCTAAGGGGACCCAGTAATACAAAGAAATGCCTTCTTTGCCCATTCCGAAAATATACTATTGGCTATGATGACAGAGGAAAGAGGACATGTCCGTGTACGGGTTTTCGAAAGAGTGATTTCTGCTGGAGCACAGCAACACAAAATTGCGGGTGCTAGAAAGTTTAAAATACCAAACTTGAACTTTGATGCAGTCGATTCCATTGACATGATTCACTGTGTGTTTAAAGATAAGTTTGAGCCACCGCTCACCAGCTTTGAAATGTTCGCCTAGTACACCAGCTTTGAAATGCTGAAATTTCCCATGCCACTCACAAGCTGTGGAAAGGTTTGTTCGTTTAGTAACTGAAGCTTCAGGGTCTGTTTGTGAAGAGCAAAGAGACGGCTTTATTCGATCGAGACTTCGGTCGCGTTCAGTTATGAAGCATTTCAACACAAAAACGAATTATCGTACTTAAATCTGTAGCATTAACGAACAGTAGTATTTTTTGTGTAACCAAGATTTTGTTTACTTTTTTTAAAGTTTTGAAATGTGTGTTCTCAGATATAACTTTACATACATATTACGTAACTTTCTTATGTTTCACTTTATAAACAAAAATTAGATTTTTGTTAAAATATACGATATATGTCTATGATTTCAAACCTCTTGGGGCACTTCAAGATTTAAATTTATGGCACAGAAACTTTTTCTGGTTGATAATGGGATACAATAAAAATCTTTAAGCACTCGGGAGAAAAATTATTTGATATTTCACATAATTTTATTATTTTTCAAATTAACGTCTAAAATTATAACAAGAGCATATTTCGAAGTCCTTGGGGCACTTCAAGATGACAACATAAATCAAAAAACTTTTACAGTGTGATTTTGATATGCAACCACAACTTTAACATAAAACCGGCCGACTAATCGGTTGCTCATGTCCTTGCTGACGAGCCGGTCGGTCTGGGTCTTCAACACACAAGCAACATATAGCCAACGGCCCTACCGTGCTGAAAACACCGGTTCTCGTTAGATCACAGAAGTCAAGCAGCATCGGGCGCGGTTAGTACTTGGGTGGGTGACCACCTGGGAACACCGCGTGCTGTTGGCCCCTTTCGGGCGCGGTAGCCCGGTGGCTTGCACGCTGCCGCAACTGCCGCCATGTTCATGCGGTTAATGGTAGACCTTCCAAGAGGTTAATGGTAGGGGGAGGAGGGTACGGTCCCTGTGGATGCCTCCCCACCGGGTTCCGGTCCAAATTGGGTGGCACTTCCCGGCCGTCCAAACGGTTACCTTACACCTTTCTGGTAGGTCGGACGGTCTGGGTCTCAACAACAACAACACACAGGCAACATCAAAATATGAAAAAATATATTTTCCATACTTTTTCACTGCACCCTAATGAGCATGTAAGATGTTCGAAAGCGCTTTGGCTCTTGTTTTGACGTCTGTAGGATGATTTTAAAATAAAATGACTTTAGGATCTGTGGGATTTGTCATTTATTAGTAATTTGTATTTGAAATCGTGACATGTCGCCACTCTTAGTATATATAACCCTAAAGTTGCAGCAGTAGCATCAGGTTTATTGAAGTCTATTCTACAACAGGAATTTATTTTATCAGTTTTAGTTTTAACATTAATTTTGGAAACTACAGATGACTTATCACAAGAATTACAATCTCCCACGTTAAACATTTCATCCGTTTATAAAATATCAAGTGCAGTGATAAAAATAAATGAAGACGCCCGTAATGAAACTGTCTTCAACTAGATGTTTGAAAAAATGGATAACATTACCGGCGAAATTGAAAGTCAGGGATATCATATCAAAGAAATTGTATTACCTCGGCAGAGAATGAGTCCGTATCAGTCTATTCTATACTGCTATGGATCAAATTGTGGGTAATCTTAAGATTCATTTTTTGAAAAATGATTATTCGATGGTCAATAAAATAGTTCAGTGCTTAACTGCTCTGGGGGATTTGCATGTTGAAGACGTCATTGAAATTAATGAATTTTACAAAATAACTGTCTCAGATGAAAGTCTAATGAATCAAATAAAAATTTATAGACAATTTTTAAAGAAAGAGAATACTGTACAAACGTGTGCCCAAATACTTTTGGACTATGACTTAATGAGCATGCTTCCTGCTTCATGGGAAATGTTCGAAATTATTTTAAGTTGTCCTATAACTTCGGCTTCGGCGGAGAGATTTTTCTCTGTTCTCAAAAGATTAAGTAACTCTTAACTGGGTCGGCTTTAATCTTCCATCAGGAACTGGTTATATCTACGTTGACTGATAGAGCTTCTTTAGATATTGTGCTCAATACCTTTATTTCCCAAAATACACGAAGAATGATGTCCTTTTAGATTGATTTCGATTGAAATGTAACCACCCTATTTGATGTATAGGCATATTTTTGAAACTCTCTTTTTATTTTCATTGCATAGTTATTTGCAGTTTTTGTTTTTCAAGTTCCTATGTCAGATCTCGTAACAGTTTTTATAAAATTACAAAAAATGTGTTGTTTTTTATGTCTAAGAGTTATTTTGTTTTCAGTGTTAGTTTTATGTAGTTCAATTTGAACTAACTTTGTTTACTAATAACTTTGTTAACTAATTTAAAATAACTGTGTTTGTTTGAATATAACAATGTCTTATGCTAAATAAAATGTTCGAATGTTATACGTATTTTTCATTTAAAATAACCCTTTGGCATAAACAAATGTTGAGCCCACTTTTTAGAGTCAGGATGCCCCACTGGGATAAAACTATTGTCTTCCAGTGGATTCCGTCACACGTCGGCATTGAAGGCAATGAACAGCCAGATTTGCTTACAAAAGACGGAACCCACATTCAGCACGATATTATTGATACCTGTTACACCGGATTCACTCAAAAGACACGTTTTTCAAAAATTTACTCAGATAGGGTGGAAAAATTGAAGAGTAAAACCTGGAAAACTCCCAAGACTGTTGGAAATCGTATGGTCACAAACCCCGCAAGGAGGCAGTAGCAAATTTCAGGCTACAGACTGGACATGACTGCTTGGTAGAACATGTGTTCAAAATCGGCATATTTCCTACGAACGTTTGCCAAATTCGCAAAGCAGACGTCATGAATTCAGATCACCTCCTAACTTGCTCTGGACGTGACAAAAACTCAGAGAGACGGGGACATCAGCAAATTGTATTGGGATGAACTCCTTGTGACTGAGCTCGTTTATTTGTGGATACGTTTCTTGGTTATCTGTTTGTTCTTTTCCTCATCCTTTGTAACGTTGTGAGCTGTCTAATCTGCATGGATTCATTTCCGGAATAAAGCCATATGTAACACACGCACAGATATTCTTGGATTTGCAAAAATCGAAGAATATCGGCGTTTTTTTCCTAGGTACCTTGTACCATCGTCAAACACAGTACACATCAACTTTTTCCCATTCGATATATGCTGCCCATCAATCCATAACAAGTAACAGAGTGACTCACTCATTTAAAATGTTCTAGAATACCACAGCTTGTCAAATATTACTTTCCAAAAACATTTAATTATGTTTTTTCATCAGATGCTTGACTTAAATTTAAATAATGAAATATTAATATTTTCAAGATTCATGCAGTGTATAATCAAAGAAACATTATATCAAACAACAAGAATATTCTTTTGGTTTGCCAACCGACCGATGGGGCCTCGTTTGCATTTATTATTCAGATGGGGTCTCTCCAGAAAACTCAAAACACCCAGGGACTCTTGAAATATATGTCTATTATACTTTTATATCAAGTAAATATAGAAATCTAGAAAATTCAGTTAAACATGGAAGATTACTCTTTCCTATCAGCATAACAAAATTATAACAAATGCCAATGAATCCGCTTCAAAATGGGTCAATCGCTTCACACATATTGACCAGGGGCGCGGTAGCCCATTGGTTAGCGCGCTGGAGTTGCACTCGGTAGGCCCGGGTTCGATTCCAGCCACTGCCAAAACTGCCGCCGTGTTCATGCGGAGTACGATCACGTTAAACATGTGGGTCCGAAAGTCCTTCCGAGAGGTTGGTGGTAGGGGAAGGAGGGTACGGACCCTGTGGATGCCTCCCCCACTGGGTTCCGGTCTAAATTGGGTGGCACTTCCCGACCGTCCAAACTGTTACCTTACACCTTTCTGGTAGGTCGGACGGTCTGGGTTTCAACAACAACACATATTGACCAAAGTATACATAAAATCGGATTCAATAATCCCAAATAGAAATGCATATACACTACCATTTCTATAACTACCTCTAAATCCTTTTCCCGCGTTGATTTAGCACGAAACCTAAGCATGCATCCACAGATTTCGGATTCAGCTTCGATGCTTCGGGTTTGAAATTTTGTTTTGTATTATGCAGTTGTGTGGAGTGGCAAGTCATGATTATTATCTATATCTTATTATTGTTTATATCTTTAGTCTCGGATGATTCATTTCGCTTCTCATCTGATGCTTCACCACATGAATAACGTGTGCTTAAAAAGGGGTACTGGAGAACAGCGGGGAAAAGAAGTATTCAGTTTTCTTAATCGTCCTTACAGTTTCCTCTGGAAAAGTTTAATCTCAATTTTCCTTACGCGCTTTTATTATTTTTGTAGGAAAGGACAACTCTAAATTCCTTAAATTTATATATATATATATATATATATATATATATATATATATATATATTTAACTTTTAGATTCAGAATCTTAGAGGGGGCAACTGGCCGCCACTGGCTAAAGACGCCTCCAGCTAAAGGCATGTAGCACTGCCTTTTGAGCCATCGCTGCATTTCTCAGTCAAAGTACAGACATTTGCGGGTTGTATTCTGCTTTATTTCTAATTTCAAACTCATCTCGCATATTAACTGTCCACAAAGGAAGTCAATCCCTTAAAAAATAATAAAATGACCTCTCATGGTACTGAGCGGCTCCAGAAAAGCGCCTTCCTTTGCTCGCCTAAAATGCAATTTGAAGCCGGCCTCAGTCTTCTTTCTTGTCTGGGGCAGGCTCCCGTTCTGGGGATGGACTTCTCGAGGGTGTACGACTCCGTGAACTCGGTCTAACGTATGCAAGGCCAGGAGGAATAAGTTGCAACCACCTCTAAAATGTCTATTTTACATCCATTTTAATAGAACGAAAATGCCGATAGATAGAATGCTCGTGAACGGTCAAAAGAGAGTGGCAGAATAGGAGAGGCAATCCAAACAGCATCAAAAAAGAACGACCGGATAGGCGGAGGAAAAGAAACTTCCAGAATCGATGTCTCAGAGACTTTTCAAATGGGATGGGTTGGAGGCATTCGAGCCGAGCCGTAGTGAATGATTCTTTCCAACATTTCGAAATGACATTCAATGGAGTGCGTCGGAGGATGGGCTCATTTCAGCGGTGCAAGGGCTTTTCTGTGCACAGAAATGAAAGCCATTTCTATTTTGGAGGAGTGAACAGCGAAATCGGGAGTTACATCTCCGATGGGGCCTCGCTATAGGACCTTGTCCATCCTTTTCGGACCCTTTGATAGAATGGAAGTAAGAAAAGCCAGCAACAAGTGCAGTACTTTTTATTTATTTATTACGTATTTTAAAAGAATGCCAAAGTGCCAGCAAGATAAAATACAATACAAACTATACAGATTAAAATAGAATAAAATTCATTAAAGGGGAAACTGTTGACAACACATGATTCTTAAAAGCCATTTTCGATGAATCCAAAACAAAGAGGACCCTCCCTGCAGAGGAATGCGGGTGTAAAGCACCCAAATAGTCACTGAAAAATTATTCTGCTTCTTGTGATCAGCGTGTTCGAGCTACAGCAAACATTGTGTGTCAGAAACATTCCAAATAGTCAGCCAAGTTTTGAATCTCGGAACATCCAATCAGATGACGCGGCAAAGAACGGCCAATCAGATGACGCGGGGATTTTCAATGGAATGTGGCAACATGGGAACGAACGCGTTTCGATATCACTTTCCCTACATAAGTCTAGTGAATCTATGGAGAAGAAGTGCGAAATGGTGAACGCGGTTTTGGGCGGAAGGACGCGTTTCATTCCTGAATTCGCATTAAACGTTTCTTTGCGTATGATGACAGTCACGTTCAAGCAGACGCCTTACACCTTCGGTCTGATAGCCTGGCTCGAAAGACTGTGCGCTTCCATTAGCTAGATAGGAGAATTTAATAGAAAGATAGAACCGAAGAAGAGTTTTCCAATATTTGATATTTTGGAAATTCTACACAAAAAATAGAATGTGTGAATTCGAGTTTTCGAATGAATGCAAAACAAATATATTTGAGCAATGTATATGCTTAAAACGGGTTATGTGGACAGATATTTTAATAACATGTTAAAAATGCAGCAATATTTAATTATATATTAAGGGGGGGGGGTACTAAGCCATTCGAAATGGGATAATAGTTACAAAAAAGTACCCCCCAGTTCGATAGAGACTTAAAATCGGATAAGAAGTTCGCACCTGAAAAAATTGCAGTTTTTTAAATATTTGCTAGCCTAGGAGTTCCGCCTCCTAAAATATTCGATTCCTGAAATGAATGTAAACGAAATCTCGTTTAGCGTTGTATACCGACTTGCAGTTGGGCGCAAAATACAATCAGTGAGAGCCAATCCAAATGGGATCTCGTTCCAAAACGTCATTTCCTATCAGGTGCAGAATTTTTTTTTTTTTTTTTTTTTTTACGTGGCAACAACAGATCGAAATCCAGTTACAGTAGCCACACAAGCCTCCATGCCTTATTCGGGATTCGAACCCGAGCCCTCCACACATCAGCCGAACACGCTATCCACTACACCACCTGGGCGGCACATGCAAAAGAATGAATTCGAAAAATAAAGCCCTATTCGAGATATATACCTGAAACAGTAGGGTTCCCGAATGGATTATATAATAAGACTACCAGCATACCCGTTCTTCGTACGGAATGTATAATATAAGGAAACTTAAAATTCACAATCATGTGCAAATTCCTATAGTATACTAAATGACATTTTTAATCAAAATATTCTGGTTTAATATTTAATACAATGCTCCTAAAAATAAGTTTAAAAATTTCTGTTCTTGCTATACAAAATGATCTTCACGGTCAGATCTGAAGAATAAAACATCCTGGCCCCTTTTGTAAACAAATTTACAAAAAAAAAAAAAAAGAATCGATTCAATATATGCAAAATAAAAGGATTAAAATTGTATGGGACCCGTACTACTTATATACGTGAATATTAGAAGATATAACCTGTATACATTACATGTATAAATTGTACCTGGTACATTACATGTATAAATTGAAAATATCAATAAACTCGTAATTGACTCCAATATATGCCAGAATGAAAGCACTAAAATTATATAGGAATATATATATATATATATATATATATATATATATATATATATATATATATATATATCCCCGTACTACTTATATTGTCGCAGATTAGAAAATATGCCAGTGTGTTAGTAGAAGATGACCCGTATTGCAATAGGAGTCTCAAAAATCTTTGCCAAAATAAAAGGGATGACGTAATAAATTAAAAATATCAATTATCCCCGTCATCTTTTCACCAGAAGGTCGTAATGGATTCAAATATATATCAAAATATAGGCTAATATACATTGTACTACTATTTATATTCTCGTAGATTAGAAAATATCCCGTGCATTTGTAGAAGATGACCCGCACAGCATGCGAGTTTAAATAATTTCTGGCAGAAGAAGACAATGGCATAATAACTTGAAAATATCAATAATAATAATGTTGAAATCTGAAGACCGTAATTGATATTTTCCAGTCAAAAATGCAATGGCACTGAAATTTATTACTTTCCTTATATACATAATGTATAAGGAAAGTATTGTGACGGGGTCGAAAATTCGAATTCGAGTTTTCGACGGGAGAGCACGTTTCAAGCATCCCTGATCACGAATCAAACATTTTTGAAGTGATGTCTGTGTGTGTATGTGTGTGTGTGTGTGTGAAAGTATGTGTGTGTGTGTCAGTGGGTCTGTGGAGACGATAACTGACGAACGAATGGACCGATTCGAACAAAATTGGGTACAAAAATCACAATCCATAAACACTGGAAGCCTATTGTTTTTAAACGTAATCGAATGTTCAGAACCCCCCTAAATTTTGGAGTGAAATTTTGAAAAAATCGTCAAAAAATCAAAACCGCTAATAAAGTTATGCAAATAGACATTTCTTATGTAATTTTTCATTAGAAAACGATTGACATAAAATTTAGAACGCTAACATGAACCGTTCTCGAGATATTTTACATTTTTCAAAAAAAATTATCAAAAAAGTCATATAAAATAAAAATATATATTTCCTATTGAGAAACATGTTCACTTTACATATGTAATACCATGCGATACATTGGGTGACATCATTCTCGTGGATCTAGCTCGTTCCATTCATGAGAAAAGATACTTCGAGTAATACTTTTTTATTTGAACGCCAATAGCCATTTATCTGTTATAAGAATAACTTATTTCTCCGTCAGTAAAGCTTGGCGAAATTTTGGCGACGAATTGGGCGGAATGTCGCCAACTTGGCGACTTGAAATGTTGTCAAATTAACAAAAATCTCGCCAAATGGATTAAAATGGCGCAAAATCAATGAAAATGACGACTAATTGTCGAAAATTCAATATCTTGGAAAGAATATAAGTATTTACCATAGGAAAAACCTACTTTTTTTACTGTAAAAGTAGTAAATTCATTGCTTTATATAAGGAAAGTCATGTGTTGCCCACATCAGATTTTTTTATGTACATATCTTTATTATTGAAATCGGAAAAGATGGAATAAAAATCGTATGTGGCATAACACATTGGATTTACATCCGTTGCTAAACGACATGGTATCATTTGCTTCAAATAAATGGATGGAAATCATATCGCCTGAATAATGCGATCTCCGTGGAAGGTTAGGCGACAGTTTCGTCAATTTAGCGATCATTTAAAAAATCGTCAAATGGATCGCCAAATGGGACTATAGATCGAATAGTTCCATTTTGCGATAAATTGACGAAACATCATCACAATACTATCCCCTAACAAAGCACAATTAATTTCATTTATTAAGCGCAATTTTATCAATTTCATGATATTTTCATGGATTTACAAACATTTTTATCAATTTGGTTATATTTCAAAAATTCGCTAAATGTGCTACTAAGTAGGATGGATAGACTGGCAGACATGTTATTGAAACATCATTTCAGTACTCTCTTCTAAAAAAAAAATTTTAAATTCATTGATTTGCGTCGTTTTTATCAATTTGGCGACATTTCCTTCAATTTGGCAAAGTTTAAGAAAAGTTGCCAAATTAGTTATATTCCGCCCAAGTCGTAGCTCTGAATTTACAGATCCGAAGAATAAAACATCTTGATCCCATTTGTATATGCTAAATGAAAACACTAAATTTGTATTAGAAGATATACCGGTTCTACTCTTTTTCTGTTTCAACAATTGGATAAATGAATCTATTGGGTAAACACAATGCGTTTATTAGCTAAACACAATATATAAGCTTTAAAATTGTTTGCCAAAATAAATGAAAGGGATGTACGCAGTTCGCAATTAATATAATTAAAAGAAAAATCAAACCGTTCTTTTCTAAAATATATATTTATATCCATTTATTTATTATTCAAATTGAAAAAGTAATAATTAAAACAGACAAATTTAATTTAATTGCGTTTCTGAGCAAAAACTTATGAGATAAAATCTTCCTCATAAACTGCGAAATTAAATAACCATTTTGATTTCTTTATACTTTTCATTGTTGAGTAAAAGCTTGTCAAAAATAAACCATGGCGATAGATTTTCCATTTAAATTCATGCTTTCAGAAAGGGACTCATTAGCGCAAAAAATCTCCCACCCAACTCAGAGATAAAGTTTGAATTCACTGTCAAACGATTTTCAACCTATTCCTTTGGATAAACCACGGAGTTAGAGAGTAGATTTCCTAGGAAAAAGTGTCGTTTCTCATTCATATCTCGCCAACTCCTGGTCTTAGAAATTCGAAACTTGGACTCAATTTATGGGGGGCTATTTCAAAGCTATGTACAACATTTCATCCAATTCCGTTCAGCCGTTCTCCCGTGGTGCTGGGGAGAGATTTTCAATTTTTTGATATAAATTATAGAATAAGGATGAGTCTCGACTGCGAACATCAACGCACGTACTTGACAAATGAGTTGACGCCTCGGCCGCTGTATAGGCGAATGATATATATGTAGCTGCATATGCAAGAAAAGACCCAATGAATGCTTTCTTATTTGAGAACGTCGTCTAATTCTCGAGTCATTTTAGAGCTCGTTGGTGAAAGTATTGGGCAGACTGAACGGCAATCAGATGGCTTTAGTGCAGTGATATATATATATATATGATAAGGTGTTACGAAATGGAATGGGATGCAAAATGTACTTACCAAGAAATGAATCCATCCCGAGGGTTAAGAGGCAGTTTTCCAATATTGGCTTTGCATCTTCAAATGTTACATTTCCCCACGCTATTTCTGAGAGATGTCGAGTCGGGAAATGAGGAAAAATGTTAAAAAATACTGACATACGAAGGGCAAGCGACCTATTCTGAATTGGACCCAGATAGAGAGAGGTTTAAAATTGGATTCCATTTTTAACACTTTACGACAGAGTTGAAACGGGTTTATAACTTTGTTCAATTCGTCCGTCTGTTCGCACGATAACGGCTGTAAAGGTGACTTTTTCAAAATGAAATTTTAGTATGTCGTTGAGAGGTTCTGTGGGACATATGGGAATGTAAATGAATAATATCACACATTTAGTTTAGAAAAATTAAAATACTTTGAACCCTATGCGACCTCATTTTTCAAACATTTTTTAAGTGAATTAAAAATTCACAAATGGCTTCAAAAATTTCAGGAAATATTCAAATGATCCCATAAAATCCATAAAAAAAATTTCAGCACAATAAGTTCTGCAGTTTTTAAAATAAAAATTAAAATAATAATAACACCCATATTATGGGACGAGATCACGTGACCCACTTCAAAATAAAATAGGCATCCATTTTGCGCCAAAATCGTGATTTTCGAAGTTATTTTTAATTTATATTGGGTGTTGCATCCTTCCTAAACTCGCTTTATTCTTTTTTTCTGTGCATCTCTATTCCGCGCCAACGCAATGACACCATTTTTGAGTTTAAATGACCATCCCACTTGGATTATTTTTACAACGAAGCCTCATTTTCCCCTATGCAGAATTAAACACATCCAGTTGTAAGATGAGTTGTATAAGAATGGCTGAATTTCTGTAACTCAATATTATTTAGCTCTGCAATATAGCTGATATGAAAGAAACATTAATTGATTTTACATAAAGAAGCAGACGATTCTATAGCATTGTCTCTTTCAATGACGTTTTTTTCAGAAAGTACTTGTACCTCCATGGCTTTAAGTTTTTAAGTAAAATAAATTAATGTAATATTGTGATAATTTTAAGAATATCACCTCTGAATGAAAGAAATGGAAAAAAGTATGAACGTTTAAAAAAAAATTAAAATTTTATTCATTGAAAAAGTTTAAAAGAAAAATTTAAAATGTTATTCATTGCTTTTATAGAGAGATGACGTCATTTGAATCCAGTTCATTTGTTTTCGTTGAAGGTTTCAAATATAAAAAATAACTGTCGTATTGTGATCATTTTAAAGATATCACCGCTGAATGTATCGCATTTTAGAGATGTTTATATAAAATTGCATTGCAGTTGGAAAGTGTTTCATGTTGCATCAGAAGCGACTCTTCTCGTGTCGATGGATTGCTGTTTTAAACAATGGAACCCTCTCCATGGAAGACTGAGTAGCATGTCATGGACGGATGATGCAAACTTTTACATTTCATACAAATATTCACCTTTCGGTAATATATCAAAGAATTTGATGGAACTCAAAACAAAAGTAGGTGCAACGAAATGTTCGAAATGAGAAAAGCTGAGATGTTAACGCATCCGCTCTATAGAAATCGTACCGTAAGGAACCAACGCGGTATTTCATTTTAAATAAGAATGCGATTAATTGTGCCGGATGCTCCCCCCATTGTTCTAAATTCCCTCGGTCATGGGATGCTCCCAAAATAGCTTTACGTCAGGAAGGTCAAATATTCAAGTTCATCCGGTGGCCGTATTTTGTGACGATGCGCTCCAACGGCCACCCTTCGATCTGTGTTATCCATCCCCCATCCTTCGAACCCCAATGAATATTTCAATTCGATGGAGACAAAGTCGTGGCCAGAGTATCTGTTTTTAAACGGAGCTAGGGTGGTGGGACCGTTTAGTTAGATTCCCTCACCGGCGTTCCCCGTCTTGTCTTTCGTCTCTATCGCAGACAATCGGAGTGTTTTCTCCAGAAGACAGCAGTACGAACGTGCTTTCTCGGATGTCGCTCTAGGGTTTCCAGAATTTCGAGTCACTCTGTTTCAGAAACTTGAATCAGTGCGCGAGATATTAGATCATTCTGGAGATGTCTACAGAGATGTTTCCATAGAATAGAGAGATTTTAAAAAAGGATTCATCACTGCGGCGGAGGTCGTGCGAGCTATACGAGCGACAGTGAACTGGGACTTTTGTCAAAGTTTTGAGAAGAGTTTCGTGAAATGAGTGTCGCCCGTATTTTGAGAATAACATCGCTTATTCTGTGAAATTAGGAGCATTTAAGTGCTGTTGGATTGCATATCATGCATGACCGCCTTAACTGACCTTTTTAACACTCTACAACAAACTTGAAAAGTGTTTATGACTTTGTTCATTCTGTCTGTCTGTCTGTCCGTTAGCACGATAACTGCCGTAAAAATGACTTAATCAAAATGGAATTTTAGTATGTTGTTCCGACGGTCTGTAGGACCTATGGGAATATAAATGAATAATATCACCCAATTAGTTTTGGATGGAACCCGGGTTGAAAAAATGAAATACATTGAGCCCTATGGGACCTCATTTTTCAAACATTTTTTAAGCGGATTTAAAATTCACACATTGTTTCGAAATTTTTAGGTAATATTCAAATTGTTCCATAAAATATATAAAAAAAAAATTCAGCGAAATATATTCAGTAGTTTTTTAAATAAAAATTAAAATAATAATAACACCTCTTATAGGAAACGATCACGTGACCATGATATGAAAGTATCACGTGATCCACTTCAAAATGATATATGGCATCCATCTTGTCTCAAAATCGTGATTTTTAAAGTTCTTTTTCTTTCAAAATTGAGTGTTGTATCCGTCCTAAAACCACTTTATTTTGGTTTAAATTCTGTGCATCTACATACTAAAACAACGCAATTACAATATATTTGAGTTTAAATGCTCATCCAAATGTGATTATTTCTACAACGAAGCCTATTTTTCACTTATGTAAAATATAAACAGTAAAATATATAGGATGAGTTGTATAGGAATTGCTGTATTTTTTTAACACAAAAGAATTTAGCTCATGGAGTCTACATAGCTGACATGAAAGAAATATTCATTGACTTTACCGAGAGAAGGACGATTTTTTGCGATGAAGTTTTAAGCATAGAGTTTAATTACTTGTAGCTCCATGGTCTTAATTTTTAAATAAAATAATTTAGTATGGTATTGAGACGAATGACATGAATGGGAAATTATTTATGAATGAAATGCTGCTTTTTTAGAGAGAGCCAGGAGTGTTATTTTTTCTATGACGTCATTTGAATGAATTTCAGTTGTTTTCGATGAAGTTTTCAAATATAATAAATTATCGTGGTATTATGATCATTCTAAAATTATTACAGAGTAATATATCTCATTTTAGAGATGTTTAAACCAGGCAATTTATATTTCAATGCCGTCATTTGAATGAAGTTCATTTTTTTCGAAGAAGGTTTAAGTTTTCAAATATAATAAATCAATGTAGTATTGTGATAAGTTTTAAAATATTACCGAGGAATGTATTGCATTGACATGTTTAAATGGTATTGCATTTCAGTTGGAAAGTGTTTCATAATCAATGCTTTAAGCATGATGGATCTTTCTTGTTGATTATTATTTTGATAATCTAAAGACTTTCAGAAAGTCTCCGTCCCCTATTTCCAAGAGTAAAATCGGTTCCGGGATTTAGAACAGCCGTTCCAGGGTGGTGCCTTGAAATGCGGGGGGAGGAGCCAAGAAGTTTCACAAAGGGCGGAGGGATCCCAGGCCAGGAGAAAATGACGACACAAATGTCCATCGAGAGGGGAAAAAGAACGTTGAATGAACTTTCCAAAATGCGAAATAGGTATGCTCCCAGCCGTTCGAATGTGGACAAACAACAGACATACAAGAGATTTGAAACTCAATACGCCTTTCGGTAGAGAGTAAAGAATGTGAAATATAACAGTAATGATAGGAAATCATCGAAAAAGGCGCCTTACCTTGAGGTCCGAGAGAGTTGGGGAAAGCACTTTCCGCTGGCGCGGGATGACCGAAAGTGCTCCTATCCTATATTTTTAGCCTTCGGGAAGGTCGGGCAGGGCTCGACAAAGGAGCTTTTCCAGAGCGTATCTATCGCGTCCACCATCCTTGTCCTTGGGCCGCCACACATTTCGATTCGCGTCACGCAAGAGGCACAAAAGGGGATCATCCCGACGCCATCTTGAAACGATCCGCGTTCCAACAAACAAAATAGGACATCACTTTCCCTTCAATGGACTTTCATGTCTCGAATTCAACCAGATGCTCACTTATTATATTCCACTTCCAATTTTGCTAAGTTTCATTTTTCACTGGCGAACTGAAACGAGTCGCTATCTCCTCAAAATTAAAAAATAATTAAATATCTCGAAAACGGTCCGACCTAGCGGGTGTCGTTAAAGAGGCATTTAATGAGCACTTTCAAGTGTACTTTGTCTTTATTTCAAAATCGGACTGTTTGGGGGGACATGACTTCGATTCGTTTGAATCGCATCCATCTAACCTACTGAGAGCTCTTATTAACCACGGGGTCCACGGTCGGTAGCTCATGAAGTGGCTCTTATTTGCTCCCTCCTTAAAAATGAATCCATTTCAGCATGTATATAGAGTCCGTCTTATACATCGGATTTTGAAGTGGCTCTTATTTGCTCCCTCCTTAAAAATGAATCCATTTCCGCATGCATATAAAGTCCGTCTTATACATCGGATTTTGAAGTGGCTCTTATTTACTCCCTCCTTAAAAATGAATCCATTTCCGCATGCATATAAAGTCCGTCTTATACATCGGATTTTGAAGTGGCTCTTATTTACTCCCTCCTTAAAAATGAATCCATTTCAGCATGCATATAGAGTCCGTCTTATACATCGGATTTTGAAGCAGGGGTCGGGCGATTTCGCGAGAAAAAAAAGAGAAAAAAAAAGAAAAGTTCTGCTGTCCCAATTTTGTAAAAATGTCACTTTTTGAGATAGAATGAATTGCGCAGACACACGGATAGATAGACAGACATACACACACACAAAGTTTCCAAAAAAAAAGTTTTTTCGTGCTTTGGAGTCTCTCGAAACGCGTAGATCCGTCGAAAACTCACATTCCGATTTTCGACACCGCTCGAATATTTTTCTTTATACATTGCCTTGTATTGCAGGGAATATAAAAAAAATCTCAAGTGAACACCACATCCCTTGACAGTGAAAAAAACGATATCCACAGCACACGTTAAATTGCACATTTTCCGGACGGCATGCATCCAATGAAGCAACTCTAACTCGCCAACGACCCATATCAATAGCATCCGCAATACAGTCCATATATCCAAATATTTTAATAATGAATCCATCCCCTTTCCATTGAATCGGAGTTACTTTGGTAATGTTCGTTCATTGAACACCATTATGAAAAGAGTCGGCAAGTTCGCAATGCCCACCCACTCAATTGACATTTATGGCCAAGATTTTACACAAGACATTTCCTTAAAGAAATGAGGATCGGCGTCAAAATATACGAAATTATTACACACCTTACAGAATAGGGCCAACGGCCGTACCGTGCTGAAAACACCGGTTCTCGTTAGATCACCGAAGTCAAGCAGCATCGGGCGCGGTTAGTACTTGGTGGGTGACCACCTCGGAACACCGCGTGCTGTTGGCCATCTCGGGTGCGGTATCCCCGTGGTTTGTGTGCTAGATTTGCACGCTACCACAAAATGCCGCCGTGTTCATGCGGAGTACGATCACGTTAAACATGTGGGTCCGTAAGTCCTTCCGAGAGGTTGGTGGTAGGGGAAGGAGGGTACGGTCCCTGTGGATGCCTCCCCCACTGGGTTCCGGTCTAAATTGGGTGGCACTTCCCGGCCGTCCATACAGTTACCTTACACCTTTCTGGTAGGTCGGACGGTCTGGGTCTCAACAACAACAACACCTTACAGAATAATGGGCGCGGTAGCCCATTGGTTAGCGCGCTGGAGTTGCACTCGGTAGGCCCGGGTTCGATTCCAGCCACTGCCAAAACTGCCGCCGTGTTCATGCGGAGTACGATCACGTTAAACATGTGGGTCCGAAAGTCCTTCCGAGAGGTTGGTGGTAGAGGAAGGAGGGTACGGTCCCTGTGGATGCCTCCCCCACTGGGTTCCGGTCTA
The DNA here is from genome assembly GCA_951213105.1 of Amaurobius ferox. NCBI lineage: Eukaryota > Metazoa > Arthropoda > Arachnida > Araneae > Amaurobiidae > Amaurobius > Amaurobius ferox. The sequence goes on from OX578151.1 coordinate 288,990, forward strand.
AATTGGGTGGCACTTCCCGACCGTCCAAACAGTTACCTTACACCTTTCTGGTAGGTCGGACGGTCTGGGTTTCAACAACAACACCTTACAGAATATTCAGGGGCGCGGTAGCCCATTGGTTAGCGCGCTGGAGTTGCACTCGGTAGGCCCGGGTTCGATTCCAGCCACTGCCAAAACTGCCGCCGTGTTCATGCGGAGTACGATCACGTTAAACATGTGGGTCCGAAAGTCCTTCCGAGAGGTTGGTGGTAGAGGAAGGAGGGTACGGTCCCTGTGGATGCCTCCCCCACTGGGTTCCGGTCTAAATTGGGTGGCACTTCCCGACCGTCCAAACAGTTACCTTACACCTTTCTGGTAGGTCGGACGGTCTGGGTTTCAACAACAACACCTTACAGAATATTCAGGGGCGCGGTAGCCCATTGGTTAGCGCGCTGGAGTTGCACTCGGTAGGCCCGGGTTCGATTCCAGCCACTGCCAAAACTGCCGCCGTGTTCATGCGGAGTACGATCACGTTAAACATGTGGGTCCGAAAGTCCTTCCGAGAGGTTGGTGGTAGGGGAAGGAGGGTACGGTCCCTGTGGATGCCTCCCCCACTGGGTTCCGGTCTAAATTGGGTGGCACTTCCCGACCGTCCAAACAGTTACCTTACACCTTTCTGGTAGGTCGGACGGTCTGGGTTTCAACAACAACACTTTACAGAATATTCGTTGCTCATGTCCTTGCTGACGAGCCGGTCGGTCTGGGTCTTCAACACCTTACAGAATATTCAAATCTCGGTGGAACCTCCATTATTCCCGACCATCCAACCAGCTGCTCTAAGTCTTCGGACGAGCCGGGTGGTCTGGGCTTTCGACACCTTACAGAATAAGGGCGCGGTAGCCCATTGGTTAGCGCGCTGGAGTTGCACTCGGTAGGCCCGGGTTCGATTCCAGCCACTGCCAAAACAGCCGCCGTGTTCATGCGGAGTACGATCACGTTAAGCATGTGGGTCCGAAAGTCCTTCCGAGAGGTTGGTGGTAGGGGAAGGAGGGTACGGTCCCTGTGAATGCCTCCCCCACTGGGTTCCGGTCTAAATTGGGTGGCACTTCCCGACCGTCCAAACAGTTACCTTACACCTTTCTGGTAGGTCGGACGGTCTGGGTTTCAACAACAACAACAACAACACCTTACAGAATACAGTTACCATACACCTTTCTGGTAGGTCGGACGGTCTGGTTCTCAACAACAACAACACCTTACAGAATGCACCGAATTGACTCCTTTTACAGTCAAAAAAGAATGCAGAAGATCATTTTAACGCACATTGGACGATTTTCAGGATAACAGCAAGCAAAACGATTTCAAAGTACCGAATTAACTTATATTTCACACAACTTCATATATATACAATGATCCATATACTTTTCATCCTCAATAAACGATACAGTCCACATATTAAAATACTTTAATCATTCATTCACTGATTCATTTGATTTTCATTGATTCATTTGATTTTCATTGATTCATTTGATTTTATTGATTTTCATTGATTCAGCGTCATTTTTCCCATCTGGGGAAAAATATCGCCCAATTGGAGATCATTTGCTAGGTTATTCGCCAAGTTTGCCAAATTCATCACCAAGTGTTGCAGACAAAGGGAGAGAAGAGCATTTCTTATAGACTAGAATATATATTATAGCCCTTCATAGGACGGAAACCAGAATGGGCGAAACATGACTTCTCCATGGACGTCGTGTTTATCAATGGAGCGACCTTTTTGTCACTTTAGCAACATTTAAAAAGTCGCCGACGTCCCACTCAATTTCTTGCCAAGCATTACGGACGGAGAAATGGGTGATTCTTACAATCTCTTCTATTGTTCTTTCCAAGATACTGAATTTTGATGAATGTGTCCTCATTTCATTGATTGAGCGGCCGTTGGGAGAATTTGTGTCCGTTGGGTGACCATTCCATCCATTTGGCAACATTTGGAAAGTCACCCATTTGGAGATTGTTATCCGAACGCCCGATGTACCATTCAACATTCGAAATAACGTTACGCATCCTTTCAACATTCGAAATAACGTTACGCATCCTTTCAACATTCGAAATAACGTTACGCATCCTTTCAACATTCGAAATAACGTTACGCATCCTTTTTTCACGCTGCGGAATTCGACAGAGAAAGTCCTGCGCTGCCCACGTAGGATGATCATGCAAACAAAATGTCCATACATTTTCCTTGAACTCCACTTTTATAAGAAGGACTTTTAAAATAAGAATAAACATTTCTATCGGTGCAAAAGATCGTTCGCAATCTCTCCGATTTAAGAGCTTCTATCCACCCACAGAGAATTCGGCCCTCAACGGAATGTCCATCCACAGAATGTACATCAACGGCGTCATAAACCGTATAAGGACTGCGTTCCCGATAGCAGAAACCAGCCCCAAAATCGACCGCATCGTAGTAAGTATTTGAATTTCAAGTTCAAATATCGTCTGACCTCCTTCAATACTGACAGTATTCAGTCAGCATGGGAGTTTCAGCATACTTTAGCTGTATGTCAGCATGCCTGATTAAGGCAGGGTTCCTTTTAAGCTTTCATTAAAGCATCACTGACCCACTGAATGGAATTCCATTCATAGAGAGAATTGGAGTCATTATACATTTTATTTTAAGGAAATTGACAGCAATATTAAGCTTTTAAAATCACCCATTTTAATGTAAATTATCGAATCGTGTGCCAACAAACATAAATACAGCATTTCCTCACTTTGGTCTATGATGTTAAGCATTGAAAATCTTAAACTTAAAAATGGAATGAATATAATGGCTTTCCATTGGCCAGAGAACCAAAAGGGCAACCAATAGCAAAAACTAGGTTCGCGATCTGGAAGTGGGCCCTCCCTTATCGGAGGTGACGGTTCGGGAAGTCTTGAAAGCCACTTACCCGCACGGCGTCCGTTCTGACAGAAGCTTTCGTTCCCATGAGTTCGGTTCTTTATTTGGAGCAAGTGAAAAGGACGGAAGAGCGATTGTTCTGGAAAGTGCCGGCGAGGGCGCGGAATGTTTTCAATGAGCGCCATTGGAAGGGTGTGAGAGTCCATTGTCGACCCCCTCTTATTCTAATGCCCCTTCCGCAAACGTCCGTGACAGGCGGGCAGAGGGAGACACAATCCCTCTATAGCCGTCCAACTGACGGACGTCCGTTTGCGGACGACTTATGCAAATAAAATAGGGTGAGAGGAAGAGTTATTAGCTTGACTCCCATTCACATATCACCTAGCGAAATATAACGAATGAAAGCTGAAATGACGTTTCTTTCTGCATCGTGCCTGTTTCACGAATCTAAAGGGATTCCTTTTTATTACTTTTCAAGTAAAGACCGATCTGTCATTTTGTGGAAAACAAGTTGATACTTAACAAGAAAGATCAATCATGCATAAAGCATTGATTATGAAACACTTTCCAAATGAAATGCAATTTTATTTAAACATCTCTAAAATGCGGTAAGATTTCTTAAATTATCACAATACTACAATAATTTATTATTTTTGAAAACTTCCAAAAAAAATTAACTTTATTCAAATGACATCATTGAAATATAAATCGCCTGGTAAATATTTCATTCATACATTTTTATTCCATTCCTTTCATTCATCACAATACTACAAGAATTTATTTCATTTCAAAACTTCAAACCATAGTGGTACAAGTCATTTCAACTCTATGCTTAAAACTTCATCGAAAAAGTCCGCTTTAAAATCGTCTGCTTCTCTATGTAAAATCAAATAATGTTTCATTCATATCAGCTATATTGCAGACTCCAGAGCTCAATACTTTTGCGTTAAATTCAGTAATCCTTATACAACTCATCCTACATCTTTATGTGTTTATATACTCCATAAGTGAAAAAATTAGGCTTCGTTGTAGAAATAATCAAAGTGGGATGATCATTTAAACTCAAATATATTGTAATTGTGTTGTTTTAGAATGTAGATGCAGAGGAATTAGGCAAAAATAAAACGGTTTTAGGACGGATACAACACTCGATATAAATTAAAAAGAACTTTAAAAATCACAATTTTGACACAAGATGGATGGCAGTGATGGTTCAAACTCAAATATATTGTAATGCCTTTGTTTCAGAATATAGATGCATAGAAGTGAAGCAAACATAAAGCGGTTTTAGGACGGACACAACACTCAATGTAAATTTAAAAGAACTTTAAAAATTACACTTTTGACACAAGATGGATGTCATTGATCGTTCAAACTCAAATATATTGTAATGCCTTTGTTTCAGAATATAGATGCATAGAAGTGAAGCAAACATAAAGCGGTTTTAGGACGGACACAACACTCAATGTAAATTTAAAAGAACTTTAAAAATTACACTTTTGACACAAGATGGATGTCATTGATCGTTCAAACTCAAATATATTGTAATGCCTTTGTTTCAGAATATAGATGCATAGAAGTGAAGCAAACATAAAGCGGTTTTAGGACGGACACAACACTCAATGTAAATTTAAAAGAACTTTAAAAATTACACTTTTGACACAAGATGGATGTCATTGATCGTTCAAACTCAAATATATTGTAATGCCTTTGTTTCAGAATATAGATGCATAGAAGTGAAGCAAACATAAAGCGGTTTTAGGACGGACACAACACTCAATGTAAATTTAAAAGAACTTTAAAAATTACACTTTTGACACAAGATGGATGTCATTGATCGTTCAAACTCAAATATATTGTAATGCCTTTGTTTCAGAATATAGATGCATAGAAGTGAAGCAAACATAAAGCGGTTTTAGGACGGACACAACACTCAATGTAAATTTAAAAGAACTTTAAAAATTACACTTTTGACACAAGATGGATGTCATTGATCGTTCAAACTCAAATATATTGTAATGCCTTTGTTTCAGAATATAGATGCATAGAAGTGAAGCAAACAAAGCGGTTTTAGGACGGACACAACACTCAATGTAAATTTAAAAGAACTTTAAAAATTACACTTTTGACACAAGATGGATGTCATTGATCGTTCAAACTCAAATATATTGTAATGCCTTTGTTTCAGAATATAGATGCATAGAAGTGAAGCAAACATAAAGCGGTTTTAGGACGGACACAACACTCAATGTAAATTTAAAAGAACTTTAAAAATTACACTTTTGACACAAGATGGATGTCATTGATCGTTCAAACTCAAATATATTGTAATGCCTTTGTTTCAGAATATAGATGCATAGAAGTGAAGCAAACATAAAGCGGTTTTAGGACGGACACAACACTCAATGTAAATTTAAAAGAACTTTAAAAATTACACTTTTGACACAAGATGGATGTCATTGATCGTTCAAACTCAAATATATTGTAATGCCTTTGTTTCAGAATATAGATGCATAGAAGTGAAGCAAACAAAGCGGTTTTAGGACGGACACAACACTCAATGTAAATTTAAAAGAACTTTAAAAATCACAATTTTGACACAAGATGGATGGCAGTGATGGTTCAAACTCAAATATATTGTAATGCCTTTGTTTCAGAATATAGATGCATAGAAGTGAAGCAAACATAAAGCGGTTTTAGGACGGACACAACACTCAATGTAAATTTAAAAGAACTTTAAAAATCACAATTTTGACACAAGATGGATGGCAGTGATGGTTCAAACTCAAATATATTGTAATGCCTTTGTTTCAGAATATAGATGCATAGAAGTGAAGCAAACATAAAGCGGTTTTAGGACGGACACAACACTCAATGTAAATTTAAAAGAACTTTAAAAATTACACTTTTGACACAAGATGGATGTCATTGATCGTTCAAACTCAAATATATTGTAATGCCTTTGTTTCAGAATATAGATGCATAGAAGTGAAGCAAACATAAAGCGGTTTTAGGACGGACACAACACTCAATGTAAATTTAAAAGAACTTTAAAAATTACACTTTTGACACAAGATGGATGTCATTGATCGTTCAAACTCAAATATATTGTAATGCCTTTGTTTCAGAATATAGATGCATAGAAGTGAAGCAAACATAAAGCGGTTTTAGGACGGACACAACACTCAATGTAAATTTAAAAGAACTTTAAAAATTACACTTTTGACACAAGATGGATGTCATTGATCGTTCAAACTCAAATATATTGTAATGCCTTTGTTTCAGAATATAGATGCATAGAAGTGAAGCAAACATAAAGCGGTTTTAGGACGGACACAACACTCAATGTAAATTTAAAAGAACTTTAAAAATTACACTTTTGACACAAGATGGATGTCATTGATCGTTCAAACTCAAATATATTGTAATGCCTTTGTTTCAGAATATAGATGCATAGAAGTGAAGCAAACAAAGCGGTTTTAGGACGGACACAACACTCAATGTAAATTTAAAAGAACTTTAAAAATTACACTTTTGACACAAGATGGATGTCATTGATCGTTCAAACTCAAATATATTGTAATGCCTTTGTTTCAGAATATAGATGCATAGAAGTGAAGCAAACATAAAGCGGTTTTAGGACGGACACAACACTCAATGTAAATTTAAAAGAACTTTAAAAATTACACTTTTGACACAAGATGGATGTCATTGATCGTTCAAACTCAAATATATTGTAATGCCTTTGTTTCAGAATATAGATGCATAGAAGTGAAGCAAACATAAAGCGGTTTTAGGACGGACACAACACTCAATGTAAATTTAAAAGAACTTTAAAAATTACACTTTTGACACAAGATGGATGTCATTGATCGTTCAAACTCAAATATATTGTAATGCCTTTGTTTCAGAATATAGATGCATAGAAGTGAAGCAAACATAAAGCGGTTTTAGGACGGACACAACACTCAATGTAAATTTAAAAGAACTTTAAAAATTACACTTTTGACACAAGATGGATGTCATTGATCGTTCAAACTCAAATATATTGTAATGCCTTTGTTTCAGAATATAGATGCATAGAAGTGAAGCAAACATAAAGCGGTTTTAGGACGGACACAACACTCAATGTAAATTTAAAAGAACTTTAAAAATTACACTTTTGACACAAGATGGATGTCATTGATCGTTCAAACTCAAATATATTGTAATGCCTTTGTTTCAGAATATAGATGCATAGAAATAAAGCAAAAATAAAGCGGTCTTAGGACGGACACAGCACTCAATATAAATTAAAAAGAACTACAAAAATCACAATTTTGACACCAGATGAATTCGCTATTTTATTTTGAAGTGGGTCACGTGATCTCTTATGATATGGGTGTCATTATTATTTTAATTTTTGTTTAAAAAACTACCAAATATATTGAAGTGGTTGGGAGATTTTTCCACTGAGTCACTTGAAGTTTAATGAATGAAATTTTGAAATTAAAGTATATTAATGTCAAAGTGTTAGTGCCAATGTAAGCTTTTGGGAGATTTTCCCACTAAATAACTTGAATTTTAAAGTAATGAAAAGGTGGGATTTGAAAGTATATTACTCAACCCGTACACCTCGAGGTCAAGCTGGGTAGACTTGAATGGATTGTAATTGTGTATTTTGCTATTTTGTCAAACTGAGTATTTTATGTGTTTTAATAAATGTGTAGTGGCCACAAAATGACGAATTATTGAGTGTAACACAATTTACTGGATCCTACTTAATGATACTGGGGGACACTGTGGGTAAATATCATTACTGCATGTATGTAAAAGTTCACCTCACCACAGGATGAACTTAAAAAGCTGAGATTGCGACGGATCTCCGCGTTTGGGGCAACCGTGGAAATGATGTCCGTTCGTCAGGAAAATCGAATGAGAAATTTGGCAGGACTCATTGAAGTGATGGCGTGCCATTTCCCTAACATTTTCACTTCCCCATACTACGGAATAGTATTGTTTTCACGAACATTTTCGAATTCGATATTGAGATGCCAATATATGTTTTAAGAGCCCCTGAACACGTTTTGGAGAGATGTTCGTCTGTCTGTATCTCTCAGGGCCACCTATAGGAATGAATGTTCACGAAACTTTATATTCAGCTTTGCGATCGAAAAATCTAGAACTAGATAGAAGGGGTTTTTATATTTTTCTTAACGTGGCAGCCGAGGACAAGATGCTACATCATCAAGCATAAAATGGGCGCGGTAGCCCATTGGTTAGCGCGCTGGAGTTGCACTCGGTAGGCCCGGGTTCGATTCCAGCCACTGCCAAAACTGCCGCCGTGTTCATGCGGAGTACGATCACGTTAAACATGTGGGTCCGAAAGTCCTTCCGAGAGGTTGGTGGTAGGGGAAGGAGGGTACGGTCCCTGTGGATGCCTCCCCCACTGGGTTCCGGTCTAAATTGGGCGGCACTTCCCGACCGTCCAAACAGTTACCTTACACCTTTCTGGTAGGTCGGACGGTCTGGGTTTCATCATCATCATCAAGCATAAAAGTTGTTATTTAAGACTCATAGATCACCCTATTTCGATCACTGTTGGGAAAAACAGATTTTTATGTGTTCGTGACGTCAGTAGTCCTCCCCCCCCGGGGTACATTGCCAAGTAGGGTATACATTGAAATATTTCTCGAAGCCCTTTAAATTGAAGAGCAAGACGCTATCATTCTCATCATTTGGAACCGCAATATCGATTTTTCATAAATTTTCTCGTAAAAAAGCTACTAAACATTAATTGTGGTGTCGAGTTGCAGTTATTTTCATGATATTGAAAGGACGTGTCAAAAATAGGCTCCAAAATGTTATGGAAACGGGGATCATCAATCATGCAGAAAGTATTGATTATGAAACACTTTACAAATCAAATGCAACTTTATTGAAAAATCATTCAGCGTTGGCATATTTTAAGTGATCCTAGAACTACAATAATTTATTTTACTTAAAAACTTAAAATCATGGAGGTAATAGTACTTACTAACTCTACGCTTAAAACTTCATCGAAAAAGGCAGTGCTATAAAATCGTGTGCTTCTCTATGTAAAAGCAATGAATATTTCATTCATATCACTTATATTCCTGACTCCAGATCACAATAATGTTGCGATAAAAAAAAATTCAACCATTTCTGTACAACTCATCTTACAGCTGGATTTGTTTACATTTGCATACGTTAAAATGAAGCTTCGTTGTAGAAATAATCAAAGTTGGGTGATCATTTAAAATTAAAAATATTGTAATTCCGTTGAAGCAGGATAGAGATGCACAGAAGATACGCAAAAATAAAGTGGTTTTAAAAAGGATATAAAGTATAAATTTTAAAAACTTTAAAAATCCCGATTTTGATACAGAGAAAAAAGATGGATGCCTCATTTTATTTTAAAGTGGATCACGTGATCTCTTCATAGTATAGGTACCTCTTCATTATTATTTGAATTTTTATTTAAAAAACTGTTAAAAACCTGTTTTGCTCATTTTTTTTTATATATTTTCTGGGATCATATGAATATTTCCTAAAATTTTCAAAGCAATTTGTAATTTTTAACTTTAAATATGTTTGGAAAATGAGGTCCCATAGGGTTCAATGCATTTCACATTTTCAACCCGGGTTCCATCCGGGGCGCGGTAGCCTATTGGTTAGCGCGCTGGAGTTGCACTCGGTAAGCCCGGGTTCGATTCTAGCCACTGCCAAAACTGCCACCGTGTTCACGCGGAGTACGATCACGTTAAACATGTGGGTCCGCAAGTCCTTCCGAGAGGTTGGTGGTAGGGGAAGGAGGGTACGGTCCCTGTGGATGCCTCCCCCACTGGGTTCTGGTTTAAATTGGGTGGCACTTCCCGGCTGTCCAAACTGTTACCTTACACCTTTCTGGTAGGTCGAACAGTCTGGGTCTCAACAACAACAACCCGGGTTCCATCCAAAACTAAATCGATGGTATTCGATGGATTCATTTACATACGTCTCACAGGCCGTCTCAACACCATGCTGAAATTCCGTTTTGATAAAGTCATTTTTGCGGCAGTTACAGCAGAACTTTTCAGCTATGTTGGAAAGTGTTAAAAATGACATGCATTTCAATGTCATTCATTTTCATGCCGTGCTCTGAATCTTTAATGGACGAAAGAAAAATCAGTAGGAAATGTTTACTGAGATATTAAGCATTTTCAGGCTCCCAGAGGCCGTAAACAATGGAAATCGAATCAATCACTCAAACAGGAGTTTCTGCTCGGAAAGATAATCGATAAGATCACTTCTAAAAGACTTATAACTCTAGTACTACTGTATTGACCAGTACAGAAAGAGCAGAGATAGTTTGTCTCGGCACAAGGATGCTACTTTGCCAATTTCCAACAGCCAAAACAGTTGAAACCAGTCGTTTGAAAAAACATCCAAATCAAGGTGTCATTCACTATATTCCAATGGAAAAGCGTTGCAATAGTCTTCAAAGAGTTAAATAATACCCACCTATCAGACCCATTATTAGAAATGTTCAACTCAAAATCCAGTCATTAGAAACAGTCAAAATGGCGAAGAGTTGGTCCGAGATGGACCGCCATTCACAATATAAGCAGCGCTGACGCAGAATTTTATAAACACTATTATTGACTCACTTAAAAAGTGAGAGCTTCACTTAAAAGCACTCACGAAATACTCCCAGTACAATGGAAGCTCTTTACTAAACTCATTCACGTTCGAAAGATGATTTGGAAGCACAGATTTCACTCTACAAAACACCTTGGAGTCCATGTTGTATAAGGTGATCGCATGGTCATTAAGATCCCTTAATTTTATTATTTATTATACTATATTCCTTATATAGTTTTACACACTAGAATGCTCAGCCAACCCCGTCACTTCGAGAGGTATATCAAACTAAAGATTAAATCGAAAAACTGTTTATCCCCCATTACAAATGGACCCAATTTCATTTTCACTTTCTCATGCGTACTATTGAGATAGTACGTATGAGAGTACCCTCTCATACGTAGTATTGGATACGTAGATTTTCACGAACGTTTTTGATTTCGATATTTGGATGGCACTCTGTTTTAAAACCTCCTCAACATGTTTTGATTATTTTGGGAGGGATATCTGTGTCTGGGGTCGCGGCCAGAATATTAATGGATTTTCACAAAACTTTATATCGATATAATTTTAATTCGAGCGAAAATTTCGAAATTTATATGAAATTTTGTATTTTTTTAGCATGGCAGCATGTGCCAAAATGGGACTTAAGTATAAAAGGGTTGCTCAATGACCACGAGCCTCAATTTCAATTATTGTTGGAAAAGATGGCAGTGATATGGCTTTTGGGATTCGTGAGATAATTTGCCCCCTCAGGGAGCAACTTATCTGATCCCCCGGGGGGGGGGGGGGGGGACTACATTGTCAAGTATGGTATGCATCGAAAAAAAGTCCTAAAAATGAACAATACCGATACCTCCCTCTCCATAATACCTATTTTTCAAAAAATTTCTACTAAAATTTGAAAAAAAAAACTACAAAAAATGAATTGAGCTACACTCGTTCATTTTTTATGCTGTAGTTTTGCGATATGAAACAGAAAATAACATGTTTTGCCTCAAAAGTGCCTAATGTAATAAAACTAAATCGAAATTAAAAAATAGGGGCAAAAATTAAACTCTATGTACCAGCCTGCAAAAATGAGTGGTCCTGCTATTATTAGTCTATCCTGGATGCGAACTAACAGCTCCAATAGTGTGTCTTTGACATTCAATATTTCTTAAACTAAAGTATAAACTGTATTTCCAAATCTTTCGCTACAAGTGTACCGATTATATATTTTTGCATGCTGTAGTATTTACGGTACGAACGAGAAATGGATCAAACAGCTACTTTAATTTAACAGTTCGTATGTAATATTTTCTACAATATACATTGACAATCTATGTGTTCACGAAGCCTTATACAATGATATAATAATATATATGCTATAGATATCTAATCCCATCTATAGCATAATAATATATAGGCTATAGATGGGATTAAAATAAACCACAATGCGCAACAAACCGTTCAAACACGAATATGGAAGTTTTAAATAAAAACAAATAATGACACTCGCCTATTTTGAAAAGTGTTTTTATTGGGCTCTTTAAAATGCCTCTTTTCCTTCAATATTCTAAATATTTTTAAAATTTTAAATTAATATTATGCTTATAGTTATATATCGTTATAATACATTCCAAAGGCCATCCTCCTGCTATTCAAGTCAAATTCAATATCATTAAGACGAAGCTCCAAAGCGTCATGACATCCCTCACATTACAACACACATCTTCACCCCCTAAATTTCGCCTCTCACCCGATGTCCTCCATTACAATCAGAAGTGCTTTCATTTGAAATACCGAAACGAGTCGAATATTGAAGACATATTTTCAAACGTCGAAATTCGGCAAAAGGTTTAATGGGTGCCATCTTGTGTTCCGAATAAAATTACGGGATTTCTACAAATATTTCCCTGCGCACACATTTAAAGTTCGCAAAATTGCATTTGTGAACTGAGATCCAAGTTTGCGATTTCCACTTTCGTTTCGAGTTGTCACTCACACTATGTCACGGCGACTTTGGTGTGGAAATAAAACATTGCTATATATATATATATACACATTGATATAGTATATACACATTCACAATCTATGTGTTCACGATACAGTGATATAATAATATATATGCTATAGATATATGCTATAGATCCCATCTATAACATAATAATATATATGCTACAGATGGGATTAGAATAAACCACAATGTGCAACAAACCCTTCAAACACGAATATGGAAGTTTTAAATAAAAACAAATAAGGACACGCACCTATTTTGAAAAGGAGACATCCACAAACAAAATGTTCTTCTTAAACTTTCAAGATTATTACGAAAGAAGTGAAAGTGCTTTTAGAAGACGCAGACGATTTTCTGGTAGACGACACGAGATTCTTTAAAATAAGGCTGAACACTCGCTCGGCAACGAATCAAAACGTTGGCACCTTAACGCGATGCAGATTCATTTGTGATGGGCTATATCCAGAAGTCAAACCTGATCGGATATCAGCCTATTCAATTCCCCAAAAGGGTCGCTTTTTGCGACGTTTCAATCGCCCGGTCGTCCATTCTGAACACGGCCACGGTCCATTTTGAGAGCAGTTGCCAAAACAGAAGAAGTTTAAAAATGATTTGTTCATTTCGAAATGGCACTATCCAATCGTCAACAACTTGCTTAAAGATTTTAAATTGTGCTGTGCACACAGGATTCCAGTGACTTCCGTAAATTGAGTTGAAAATCGGTTCTGTCCGTCACCTCCGAAAGCACTAACTTTTGACGTCTTGGCTTGTAGGCCCACTGCGAGTAGGTCTTCCAGATTGCTTCCCTTTTAATTCTCTGTTCGATGTAAAGGAATCATAATTTATCAGTAAATCAAATGACATTCATGAAATTTGGAAGTATGTTCGATAATGTTCATTGAAATGGGTGATTTAAAATATTAATATTGCTGTACATTTCCTTAAAATAAAATATTTATAATGACTCATTCACTGTAGGAGCAAAGATGAAAGGATTCCATTCAGTCAGTGTTTTATTAAAAGTTTGAAAAAGAACCCTGTATATTGATTGCTTAATCAGGCATTTTATTTCAATAATTCTTCAGTACATTCAGCTAAAGTATGCGTGCTTACAGATAAAGTATGCAGAAACTAAAATGATGACTGAATACTATATCTTTAAATATCATAAGATAATCATTAAAAAGAAACTCAGAATTTAACTTTTAATATGCTTACGTGTTTATTTATTTTTATTTCATTTTATTTTATTCATTTTTTGTTGTTATAAATTGTAAAATGATTTAGAATTAAGATAAAATACTAGTTGAATGTCATTCATTAACCTATGCACTATAAATTGTAGAAGTTCAGGTTTTCTAATATAGCACATCTTATATTCCCTTTTTTACTACCAGACATTAACAAATTGTAAACAATTTTGCTTAATTATAGAGTTTGAAATACCTCAGGGGCTTTGAAAATTTAATAAAGCTGTATAATAAAACTTTTTGGTATGAATATTTCATTTACAATTCCATTGAAGTGAAAATGTAAGAAAGATTAAATTAGCTTTGTATTATTAAAATAACATTAACTATAATATAATGAAATATACAATGGTAACTTGAAATTGTAAGTTAGTTACTTTGCTTTTTTCCAAGTTATTTTAACAATTTTCAATAACATAATAACTCGCTACATAAAAAATAAAATGTGCCCAACCTAAACACAAATGACTTCCTAACCTATTCTTCTAAAATTTCAGCATGCCATAACAAATAATAAAAAATATACGTGCAATATATTAAGATACTATATCTTTTATATGCAATTACTTACTTATCAAACAGTTAAAATATGTTATTTGATGTGTGAAATATTCCATTTTACATTATTTTACTTTCATAACTTTAGTGTAGCATTTTTATTGCTACGATTTCTTACTATTGACAATATCTTAAAAAGAGAATGACATTTTTTTATCTATATAAATAAAATTGAAAATACATGTATCTGTCTGTGTGTTTATCTATCTCATCATCACGGTAGAACTGCTGCATCGAATTTCATGAACATTCTGTGGGTAGCTTTGAAATAGCCCTACTTAAAATTTAGTCCATGTTTCGAGTTTCTAGGACCAGGGATTGTCGAGATATGAATAAAAATCCCATAATTAAACCTTCCATAAAAATAGAATTATGCAGATGATATATTTTCCACAAATTTATTAAGAAAATTATATCATGATGCTTAGCAACGCAATTAAATCAAATGTGCTTATTAGGCAGACGATTATTAAATTTTTTAAGATTTAAATAATAAAGAAATCAATATAAAACAAAAATTTATAACCATTTTTATACAATTTTAGCGCTTTTATTTTAGTTTATATTGATCCAATTTCATATATATTTTATAATTTGTTTTCAAACGAGAATGTTTTATTCAGATCTGCTTGAAGATAATTTTGTATAGAAAACACAGAAAGGAGAATTAAATGAAATATTTTAATAGAATGTTTTGAGTAAGAATGTCATTTAGAATACTGCAGGAATTTGCACATATATTAAATCATGAGCAATGTCGGATATATCTGCTATTAACAGTATACATAAAATTGTATGTTGTACATCTATCTGTCTGTTTATTATCTCAGCACGGTAGAGATCACCTATTTTCATTTCATTAGAATTATTATAAAATTTCAAAAATTGAGACTCTAAATATTAAAACTTCACATCAAATTCTGAATTTTAGGTTTCTTGTATTATATGGTCAGTATGAAGAACGGACATGCTGCTAGTCTATTATAAAATATTACACAACTAACAACATTATTAAAGTAATCTTAAAATATTTGCAGGAGACTGTATAATTTATGTATAATGACACATGTATAATAGCTGTATAATGACACAAGCTAACTTGATAAAATATACATTTTAAACATTGAATGATTTTAAATACTTTACAATTACTTAGCAAAGCTTAATTTTACAAGTACCTGGGCAGTTCTTAATTAATATGACAACAATAAAATTTTAAAACAAATTAAGAAAACTCTAAAAGGTTTGTTGACGTTATAATTAGCAACAAAACAATTTAGAATCCAGTTAGCGTTAATTGAATAGCAATAATTTGATTGCCATATATTTAAAATTCTATATAATTTTAAATGACATGATAATAAGCAAAAAATGGTAAGCACTTACTTCTAAATAGCATTTTTCGTTTTTCCCATTACGGTAATAAGGTAATTAGTAATCCAATGTTATAAGGTATGTAGTCGAAGGTATGCTGGTCAAAATGTTTATTAAATGATGAACTAACATATAAGACATTCAAAAATACGATAAAAAGACCGTTATGCATCCACACGCGCGAGCCCACGTACTGCACTGCACATACGATACTTCTTTGTGTGGGCTACTCTACTAGGGGAGAACTTTCCAGAAAAGTTGAGACGGAGGAATTCGAATTCGAAGGCCAGAATTGGGCCTACAGCTAATACGTCACGAGGTACAGGGGGGGAAAGTAGTTCGGCCTTTTCTACCGGGGGTGACGTTCGGTCCCAGTTAACAAGTTCGGTTTCTCTTGAAATGCGCGCGTTTTTAATCCTCCGTGCGCAGAGCGCATGTTCCGAAAACGTACCCGCTATACCCCCTGCTGCGAGGCCGATTCTTCGCTATTGGCTAAGTTAAATGACGTCATGGGCGGAGCCTAGTATACACTTTGAAGTTTGACAGTTTAAGACAAAACTGTCGTCTTCGAGATCATACGTGTTTACATTTTCCTTAGATACATTTCGTCATGTATTTTACTTCATACACACATATTTATTTGCTTTTGATATGATTTTAAACTAAAGATTTAAATAAACTATATTATTATTATTACTACTTGATCCATGATAAAAATGCTTCATTTACGGGAAAAAAATTATATACAGCATACAGTTTAAAATGCTTGTGTTATATGTATTATGTTTATTAAAGGCACCTTATGCCCATTTTATATTGTATTCCGTACGTGTATCGCAACGTTTTTAATCCTATTGTCATTGATGACTTATAGCACTTGAGGCAATTTGTTTTATTTCATTAATGTTTTAACTACAAAAAAGCAAGTTACCTATCTAAAACAAAATATATAACCGTTTAAATATGGGTTACCATAACCTTTTTTGAAGTCGGTTTCAAATATTTATGCAAGTTTGTAAACAAAACTATGTGTTTGATTTAAAAGAAAAAGTCATACAATGGAATATTTTGGACAAAAAATGTGGAAATTTTTTTAAAAAATGAATCTAAAATTAATAAAAATGCAGGCTTACAATGTAATCCTGGGTAAAATATTTAGTGTAGAGGGTGGGTAATCCATCCCACTCTATATACCCAGTGATGTGCTAATAATTTTCTATGCTAAAAATTTTTAATAACTGATATGCTTGGAAAATTATGTATATATATATCAATTGTTTGCTGTTCCCATTCAATTCTAAACAAATAGATATGCATATTGGTTTCTTTACCATTTGAATAGGTGTGAGTAATGCTATGCCACCGTCACTAACCGAAAGAAAACAAAGTGGCAAAACCAAAAGAATGATATACCTATATTTTTATAGAACTGCGTCAATGGATTTACAATTAAAGTACTTCAATACACCTTCTTCTGGATTTTGAGGAAATTTTTACACACATTAACAATTACAATATGATTTGTGTCTTGATTTAGTGTAATTAAAAAAAAAATTCGAATAGATTTTTTCCTGTAGTTGGGAGGGGGGGGGGGGTATCTTTAACCAGGTAAGTTCATCAGTCACAACCAGTGCGTACTTTTAAATATATAAGTTAATTTCTTGGCATTCTTTATTAAACTTTTATTTACTTCAAACATTTCCAGTGTAACAACCGATACTTGAACGTTGAAAATTTTGACAATCGGTATGTACATGCTGACTCTAGCTCTCCTTTAATGCTCGCTCCTTGCTTCTATGTGAATAAAAGATACCAATAGATCAAAATATATAAACTGTTGCTTTTGAGAATATAAATTTGTAATACTTTCTTGAAGAATCTGATTTGTCACCTAATTTTTTTATGTCTGGTTTCTTTACAGAAGTATTAAAAAGTTATATACCAATAGAATAGATGCTATGGATTTGAATTGATATCACCAGAAATAAACAAGTTGGTTGAGACTTGCACTCTAACTTAGTGTGTTACCTGAAGAGTTTGACTTTCAGAGGAATAGCTTTTTTTTAACACTTTACAACAAAGTTGAAAAGTGTTTATGACTTTGTTCATTCATTCATTCATTCTGTCTGTCTGTCTGTCTGTCTGTCTGTCTGTCTGTCTGTCTGTCTGTCTGTCTGTCTGTCCGTTAGCACGATAACTGCCGTAAAAATGACTTAATCAAAATGAAATTTTAGTATGTTGTTCAGACGGTTGTTCAGACGGACCTATGGGAATATAAATGAATAATATCACCCAATTAGTTTTGGATGGAACCCGGGTTGAAAAATGAAATACATTGAGCCCTATGGGACCTAATTTTTCTAACATTTTTTTAAGCGGATTTAAAATTCACAAATTGCTTCGAAAATTTTAGGTAATATTCAAATTGTTCCATAAAATATATAAAAAAAAATTCAGCTAAATATATTCAGTAGTTTTTTAAATAAAAATTAAAATAATAATGACACCTCTTATATGAAACGATCACGTGACCATGATATGAAACGATCACATGACCCACTTCAAAATGATATATGGCATCCATCTTGTTTCAAAATCGTGATTTTTTAAAGTTCTTTTTAATTCATATTGAGTGTTGTATCCATCCTAAAACTACTTTATTTCTGCTTAAATTCTGTGCATCTACATACTAAAACAACACAATGACAATATATTTGAGTTTAAATTCTCATTCAAATTTGATTATTTCTACAAATAAGCCTATTTTTCACCTATGTAAAATGTAAACAGCAAAATATGTAGAATGAGTTGTATTAGAATTACTGTATTTCTTTAACACAAAATAATTCAGTCCATGGAGTCTGCATGGCTGATATGAATGAAATATTAATTGATTTTATAAACAGAAGGACGATTTTTTTCGATGAAGTTTTAAGCATAAAGTTTATGAATTGTAGCTCCATGGTCTTCATTTTTAAATAAAATAAATTATTATAGTATTGTGATGAATGAAATGGAGAAAGTTATGAATGAAATCCTGCTTTTATAGAGAGATCCAGGCGTGTTATTTTTTCTATGACGTCATTTGAATTAATTTCAGTTGTTTTCGATGAAGTTTTCAAATATAATAAATTATCGCAGTATTATGATAGATTTAAAAATATTACCGTGGAATGTATTGCATTTTAGAGATATTTAAACCACGCAATTTATATTTCAATGCCGTCATTTGAATGAAGTTCATTTTTTTCAAAGAAGGTTTAAGTTTTCAAATATAGTAAATCAATGTAGTATTGTGATAAGTTTTAAAATATTACCGAGGAATATATTGCATTTTCGACTTTTTTAAATAAAATTGCATTGAAGTTAGAAAGTGTTTCATAATCAATGCTTTAAGCATGATTGATCTTTCTTGTTCTACATTAATTCAAATTTCATGTTAACTACTTTATATGTAACAAATAAATGTATAATAGAATATATAATAGGCACTAATAGTGCCTAGGCTGCTGTTCGTGCTAATTGATATTTCACATAAAGTGGTTTAAACTTTTCTTAGCAAAACCCTCATATAATTCCATATTTTAATATCAGAACATTGATATTAAAATATGGAATCTAAATTGATATTTTGTCTCTATGATAACCATCTACGTAATATATGTACACGTAATAGGTGAATGGAAACAAATATGAGTAAATAGATACAGCTTTCCGAATACATTCAACTTAGTTTTAAATGCCTGAAATATAGCTAAAATACTTGTTCATCAAAGACGTCATGTGAAATATATTAGCTGCAGCCCCAATTTCAACTTCAAAATAAATCTGCTATTTATCTTGCTCATATTTGTTTCTCCAGTCATAATATTTTTTGTGAAAATAGCTTGATAAAACTGTTTAGTTTTGCAACATTCTAATATATCAATTTGTGAATAGGATATAATGGGAAGACACTCCTATTGCAGATACTAGCATCCATGGACTAGTTTCTCACTTATTATATGCTCGTCATATAATAAGTCATCATGAAATAATCAAAATTTGCAGTGGTAGCATGAAAGTTAGCATGCACCACAATTTCTTAGAACTTCTATGGGAACTAACATTTTCAGTTCTTCCACGTGGCCGGCTCAAAATTCATATACAATTTAGCTCAGGCCACATGAAGCTGCAAAGGCAAAGTTTATAAACACAAAGCCCATCTATAAGAGGCATTCTAAAAAATATGGGTGATATTCTTATTACAGATACCAGCATGACCATTCTTGGACTAGTTTCATTCTTATTATGCATTCGTCAATATAGAATATCTGATATCTAGAATGGTAACAAGAAACGTAATGTAGATCCAGGTATGGGTCATTGTGGCAATTACCCCCCCCCCCCCCTTTTCAGATATATGTGTCATTTCTTGTGATTCTATAGATTCGCTTATAAAAGTTTATTGCAATGTCATAAATCCCAAAATGACATAAAATTCATTTTATCAGGCTAGTTTGCTTCATTTTATAATTAATAAAAAAAAAATTATCAGTTTCGATAACTATTTACTGATATACTACAAAAACAAATGTTCAATAAAAGAAACGTGTCGAAGTAAATCCCTTTTTATTTCTGCCCTTGTAATGTACTAACTGTAAACTTCTCAGCTACCTTTTAAATTCGATTAACTGTACTCACGATTCAATGAATGATGATCAATTTACAAGGACCTAATTGACCTTCAGCTTTCGAGAAGAAATTCGGATTGGCTAGACATGGATTAACATAAACACTATGTAATAAAAATTATAATGTTTTAAATTTAATTAAGTAGATACTAGTCAATCAGGTTCAGTTGATTAAATATTTATAATTTTTCAAGATATTGTTCACCGGATGAACTAAAATATGTTTTTTAGGTAATGCATATGGTTATCTTATTTGTACTGATTTTTTCCCATCAGTAGTACAGATAATAGAATTTTGATGCATAAAAGTAAATTCCTGCCTTAGAGTAAAGGTAAAAATAAATTCCAAAAGTAAATAAAAACATCCCATTTAATAAACTAATATCTATATATTACAATTGTAACTGTAGACGAAGAAATTGAAAAGCAGATTTAGTTTTAGCTAGAATCATTGTACTATTAGAAAGAAATTGTATATATAGCTTGATTTAGTACTATCTTATTATAGTGACTCCCATAAATCCGATTGAGCCAAGGTCGCAGTTAAGATTTCGCCAAGGTTTTTGTTAACGAAAAAGCAATATGACAATAATATAAACACGTGCTGTTTCTTTAGGACTGCAAACGTTTGGTGAGATTTTACAACCTACCTTGGCGATAAATCTCGGACGTTTGGTGATTCATCCTCGGGGGCCGGTATAATAAGGAAGTACCCTTGATTCTTTAAAATTATAGAAATATATTTAAGAAATATTTTTTGTCTCTACACACTAATAGCATTACCAAGTAGGGAAATCATATTCCCTAGAAACCCATTTAAGTTCAGAGAAATGATATTTAACGCAATGGGAAGCAAACTATTTGGTTACCAATTCACTCCCCCCCCCTCCTCTTCCCCAAAAAAAGAATTGCCTGGGAACGCTACGCTACTGTTACACACATAATACTAACGTTAAAGGAAAATATTGTAATAGGATCAAATATTTGAACTATCAATGAATTTACATGTTTTTGTTTTAAATATTCTTATTTTCAAATTGAATGCTTTTGAGATAAGCATGTGTACATTTGTAATTACTGATATCTCCCAAATGATTCAAAAGTTAGTACTAATTTTCTACTACTCAATTGAATGCATCTTCAGGTAATGAAATATGGATAGTTATATATTAATTTCAATATTTGTATAAAATTCATAATTTGTTGTCAAATCAAAACAAATTTTAATTTTATTTACATAAAAATGTATCAAATATTTTGTTAAATCTTATATAGTCTAATTTCCCATTCAAATCAGTGAATATTAAATTTCAAATATTTGAAATACAGTACATACATCATTTATATGCATTTCTACATAACTCGTCAAACATTCCTATCCAGTGACATTAATTTCAATTACATATTTTCACAGGTATACGCTTTACTTCACTGGTCCCTAGAGTAGTGTATAAATAGTGCTTTGCTATAGTTAAAAATATGCATTTTCTATTTAACAGTACAATCTGTTTGAACAACTTTAACTGCATAATAATGTTGCATGATATTACCTAATTTCAATGTATAACATGTTTATAAAGAAGGAGTTTATTCAACAGATACTTTAAATCAACTTACTGAATGCTGCTTTTGAAAATAATAGACAGTAGTTACTAATTTAATTTTATATGAAGATGGATTTGATATCCTAGGATGCATGAATAGATGCAAATTGACTTACCTAATTAATACTGATGTTATCTGATTTATCCTGATGTAATGAGATATAATGAAGCTGAAAATACATATACCAGTTAAAAGTTTGACTAGTTATCACTGCGTCCAACCGATGCTAAAGTATTTCGTTAACATTAGATAGTAATATATTATCTAAATCGAATTATAGTTGTTGAAGTAATAAAGATACTGAAATTAATATTTCTTTCAAATAAATAATTTTGGGTTTAGAAATTAATAGTATTTTGAATAAATGTTTCAATTTGAAATTATTCAAGAGATTGAAAAATAAATCTTCAGGTTTTATATTTCAGATGTGTTATACAGAATAGCAAGTGTAAAGAGGTTTTTAACTGAATTAATATTGAGTTAAACTCAAAATGTTCTGAAAAATTTGAATGATGTATCAATACATGCCTTAAAAATTTGAATATCAAAATTTTGTATATTCAAAATTCAAAGTGTAGGATAATACACATGTAATTGTTATTAAACATTTCCAAAGTTTAAATATTGGTAGTTAAATTTTAAACATAATTTGAAATAAACATATTTAAGAGTTAAAATGTCCGTGGAAATCTGGAGGTCATAAGAAACAACAACAACAACAGAGTTAAAATGTAAATAATTTTAACTCGAACACCAAATGAATTCCAAACGCACAATAAATGTATATTATGTTAGTGTGAACTGCGAAGAATGATAGCATTTGAAACCATAATCTTGCATAATAGCTTACTGGCTGTTAAAAATTTGGCAGCTCACTACTGGGTACAGATAAAACTTCAAAGTATTTCATAAACATTAGATAATGGCTATTAGTGTTTGCTTTCTTCAGAATGTTACTTAATATCAATAAAATCTCAAAATCAACACCCATACAATTGAAATGAAACTTCATATATATGCTATTTAAATTACAACTTGTATATACATATAGAATATATATTAATTTTATTAGTAATTTCATTAATTTGTATAACATCTTTACACTCCTCTGATAAACACATTAACTATGAATCAGATTAAAAAATATATTGCTGTCTTCTACACAAATTTAATTAGCCTAGGAGGAAATAAATCAAAGTTTCTCCTTTAATTTAACTGAAACAACAATAAAAACATCTGACCACTTAAGTTATTTAAACAGGCCAGGTGAAATATTGCAGTGCAAGTTTTGATATATTCATATTTGATAGGTGATCTTCTATCTAAAATTAGGTACTATAAAAAATAAGTTAGAAAATCATTCAATCGGATTATTACAGATGTATAAGGTATAACGTCCCAGTGTCAGCAAAAATTGCAATAAATATATCATATACTACTTACCTAAATTTAAGACATTTTTGTTGTTTTACGAACGTGTATATATCTCCGTATATTGTCACACAACGTTATATCTTTGTATTTCTTTCTATCATAATTTTCTTCCCGATTTAATAACAAACCTTTTTTTCCTTGTATAATCTCGAAGACAACTTCAAAGTGTATACTAGGCTCCGTCCATGACGTCATATAACTTAGGCAATAGCAAAGAATCGGCCTCACAGCACGGGGTATAGCGGGTACGTTTTCAGAACATGCGCGCAGAGCCAGGAGGCAAACGAAAGGCGTGTCTATCCTGAAAAGTGCATAGACCCTTTGCATTTTCATTGGAGGTGTATAATCCATTGTGTTAATATCACCAAAAGAACGATGCTTCTGGTCTGTTCGGAAACTCTGTACTAGAAAAGGTTGTTGGAAAGACAACACGGAATGGAAGCTGTCCACCAGGTTTGTTTGGTTGCAAAAAGAATTTCGTATCGAGGGATGGCGCAGAAAAGTATTCTACGCGAAAAAAACAGCCTTTTGATAATAAGAAAAAAAAGTTTTAGAAATATCGGGGTTTAAACATTCCTTTTTTAACACTTTCCAACAGAGTTGAAATGTGTTAATGATTTGGTTCACTCCGTCCATTCGCACGATAACGGCCGTAAAAATGGCTTTATGAAAATGAAGTTTTAGTATGTTGTCGAAACCGTCTGCGGGACATCGGGGAATGGAAACGAACAATAACCAATTCGTTTTGGATCGAACCCGAGTTGAAAAAGTAAAATACATAATACATTGAACCTCACTATAGGACCTCACTTTTCAAACATTTTTTAAGCTAAGTTAAAAGTCACACATGGCTTCGAAGATGTTAGGAAATATTTAAATAATCCCATAAAATATATAAAAGAAATTTCAGCAAAATATATTAGGTAGTTGTTTTAAATAAAAATTAAAGTAATAATGAGACCCCTATTATAGGAAGAGATCACGTGACCCACTTCAAAATAAAATAGGGCATCCATATTTTTCTTCCAGTGTCAAAATCGTGATTTTCGAAGTTCTTTTAAATTTATATTGAGTGTTGCATCCGTTCTAAAACAGCTTTATTTTGGAGTATTTGCTGTACATGTATATTCTGTGCCAACACAATGACACTATTTTTGAGTTTAAAGGATCCTCCCACTTTGAGTATTTCTGCAACGAAGCCTCATTGCAATGGATGCAGAATGTAAACACATGATTGCAAGACGAGTTGTATAAAAATGGCTGATTTTTATTTCACGCCAAATTATTTAACTCTGGAGACTGGAAAAAAGTGTATGGATGACATATTCACTGCTTTTACATAGAGAATCAGACGATTTCTATTTCGATCACGTCATTTGAATCCAGTTCAGTTTTTTTCGATGAAGTTTTAAGTTTTCAAGTAAAATAAATGATTGTAGTTCTGCGATCCTTAAAAAAAATTTCAGCTGAATGGATCCCATTTTAGGGATGTTTAAATTGCATTTGAGTTGAAAAGTGTTTCGTAATCCATGCTTTATGCATGATTGATCTTTCTTAATGTTTTTTGGCGAGGAACAATCCCGAACATAATTCTAATCTCACTTTGAATGGAGAGGCAGTCGTGACATCCATGAAATACCCGTAAAATAACGTAGAAAGTCAGACGATTTTAGTTTCTGTGAACCTCTGCTTGGAAGGAGTGTGAAATAATTGCGTGAACTAGCTTTGCGTGCAAAGGAAACGCTTTTACAGGCAGATCATCTATCTCGACGCTTTACGTCGGTTTTCCAGTTTTGTCCTCTGGACATTTTCACTTACTCGTGCTCAGAAAGTACTGTTGTCGCGAAGTTCATTTTTTTTTAAATTTCAAATATAGTAAGTGTCATTTAAAACAGCTCAGCGCTGAATGCATCGCATTTTACAGTTGTTTAAATGGCATTTGAGTTGGACATCGATGCTTTATGCGTGATGGATCTTTCTTGTTTTATAATTCCAAATCAATTTTTAACATATTCTTTGCCGGATAAACCTATTTAATATATTGGCATACGAGTAACATATATATGGCATATGATACATATGAGTAACATATATATGGCATATGCTACATGCAAGTAACGTATATATGACATATGATACATACGAGTGACGTATACATGACATATGATATATTAGCATACGAGCGACAAACTGCTCCTGAAACGAGCCCGCTTTAGGGTGTCAAATTCGAATCCCGGCTGCGAAGGGCGAGTCCACGGATGTTCGCAGAATTTCCTAATCAGCCTTAAACCATAGGTCCGGCAGATGGGCCGTTATATACGGAATTATAATCAGTGTTATCCGGTTCAAGAGATTTTTTCAGGGGATTTTAATGGTATGTTTAAACAATCTAAATGGTAACTTTAAAATTCACGAAATTGGAAAAGCTCTCAATTCAACGCACTTCATGTCTAGGCATGTTCTAAATCTAGACAATTGTTCTTTAAAAGAGCGAGCATGTCTCGTGCAATAAAGAGTGACCGGAATTCAAATCTTGTATTGTGTCGTGCAGTTCGTGCCGCGCCCATTGTCTGCGGGACAGCTTCAGAGATTAAACTAATTTCGAAATCGTCCATAACTTGGAAAAGAATTCGAATTAAAAAAAAACTCACCAAGACGCATCATTGTTTGAGCTCAGCTACAATTCTTGCTAATTTTGCGGCTATGATTTATAGGAATATGAAAACACTTTTTAGAAGTTTTGGCCTCAAACGTTACATGGAGATGATTTCCTATCCATTTTCATCTCCTTTAAAGAAGAAGAGCCAAAATTTGCAAAATTTGCTGTATTAAGTTCAGCGGGAAAGTATTTTGTATAAAAATCCGAGTGTTGAGACCGATGGCGCCATGGAAACTTCCGGAGAGTCTAAAAATTGTACTTCCTCTCTTAAAAAATAGCTAGGTGCAACTCAAGCTAAACCAATCCTTTTAAAAAAGAGAGATTTTCTGTGGATTGGTTGAATTCGGAATAATATTGTAATGGTGTTTCAATAGCAATTGTCTGTCAAGTAAGAACCATCCCACTTGGCGACATTTAAAATGTGGCCAAATCGATCAAAATATCATCTAATTGCTAAGAATGTTCGCCTACTGGATAACTCAATTAAATTAATTCTGTTTTGAAAGGGGATAGTCTTGTAATGATGTTTCGGCAGTCTAACTATCCCACTTGGCGACCATTTTGGCAAGTTTTTTTAAAATGTCTCAAATTTATCACACTATATCACAAAAATGAACGAAAATGTCATCTAATCGATGAAAATTCATTGTCTTGGATAGAATATAAGAATCTACTATAGGAAAGAGTCATTTTTCTGTTCGTCCGTCCGTGACGTTAGGCAACACATTTGGCAAACAATTTGACGGCATGTCGCGAAATGGATAAAAATGACGCCCAATGGGCGGTCATATTTCGCAAATTTTGAATTCCGTCATATGACGGACATACCTTCTAGTATTTGAAATATTGATTTCAACAAAAGAAAGGCATTACGAACTAAACGATCCAACGCACAGTTCTGAAACTTGACAGGAGCCCCAAACGTGTCACATTTTCATTTAGGTCAATTCAATATTAAATAATTAAATTTTGCATTCCCATTATTAGCAAAGATTTCATGGATCGGTTTGATTCTCAATTTATTTGGGAACGGTGTACGGCTAACACCCCGCGATCGCGGTAGATACGGTAGAATACAACGTCACTTGACACGCTTGAAGCCATTTTGACAATGACACGCCTTGTCGAACAATTACACTTTGTGTGAGCTCTTTAAGTAAGTTCCAGAGGTGGATGAACGTCAGCGAACTAGATGCGAAGCCCCAATAGTAATGAACGCAAGCAAAACGAAAGACGTCGATCCATGAAGAGCAACGAACAGCTGTCGAACCCTGGTAGTTGGTGAGCAAGAGGAGGTACCCGTCTGGTTGACAGAACTCGCAAAGCGGGATCCGGGGGGTTGGTGAGAGCCCCCAACGCGGAACAAAAGAGCGCTGCGAGTAGGAGGTGCAGCCGCCCAACTCGGGAAGCGAGTTACGGGGGGTTGGCGAGCGTCAACGAATAGGGGACAAAACCCCCCTAGTATAGAAAAAAAAAATGAATTGTATTTGAAAATGAAAGGTGTCATGGGAACAGCGTATTAAGTATCTTTATTTTTCATTCGAGACAGAAAACCTATTTTTATTTACAATGATTCGTACACTATATAGTAAACGTTTACGACGATGATCTGTGACTGCTTTATTCACACGCCATTTCTACGAAGCATGAGGCTCTAGGCAGCAGGCTTGTGAGGTATGAGCATGAAGATGATCCGGGGGCCATCGTTCTGCCGAAAGGGAGCTAACAATTAGTTTAATGGAACAGGGTCGTAGCTCGACGGGCTGATCTGCAGAGATGAGTATTCACATCACATGTATGGAGCAGATATTAAAAAAATGACAATGAAGACAATCGTCCTACAAAATGGGGCGTCGAGCAGGAAAATTGCCTTTCCGTCAAGCTACCCCCTTCGTTGGAAAGTCATTTTCCGCCGCCGCAACAAGATCCACTCTTCTTGGGCTTCTCCTCGCACAGCTGCATGGTGGAGGCGGTCAGCTGGAGATCCTGGTGCGTCGACATGGACCTAGACAAACAAAGAACACTGTCACTTTGCATCGGATCCAAAATAAAGAGCTTCCGCATTCGCGTCTTAAACGCGAACTCATTTCAAAAGAGAAAGAGAAGGGAGGTACATTTAGTCTTTGCAACTCATTCAATAAAGATTGAACGGTTTAAATAGTTCCTTTCTGAACAAATTAAAAAGAAAATAAATGCTATGAATAACATTAAAACGAGGTCGAGGTCAACAGGACGGGCGATCTCGGTGAAAATGGGGGGGCCAAAAAGAGAGTCCAATGGAGATAAAGGACTTTGGACTTACTTTATTTTAAGTGGACCTTAATGTGGCTTGGATCTCAATCAGATCGAGAATTTACATTCATAAAAAAGAAAAACTTTTAAAAATCTATATAAATGAAATGGAACATGTGTCTGTTGATGTGTTTCGTCTCATGACCACGGCTGCACCGAATGAGATGACATTTTCGGGGAAGACACGACCCCCCCCCCCCTTAAAACTGTTTCGAGTTTCTTGGTTATTGAGATATTCATAAAAAAATTCCCTACTTAGATTAAAACAGGAGAGACATCTACGTCAGTGATTCTTTCCTCTTATACATGCATCCTAATAAGGAAAGGCAAAGCCCTCCACTGAGCAACGAGGACTGCCAATACTATCTATCTCTGAAGCTAACTTCCAACGTGGAGAAATGCAAGTCCTTTACTTTGAAAACTCTAGAAAAGTCGAATTTCATGAAAAAAAGAGATACCAATTCCTTCCAAGAGTTTTACCCAATCCCTTTTACCTTTTCGTACCATTAATTAGAAAAGTAGACACTTTTAGATATCATGATTGTGAACACTTTCAGAAAACGTGAATCGTTAAAAAGAAAAGTATCCACCCAGAAAATGCTTCGTGCGAACACCTTAATTCTCACTTTTTAGTATTCCAATTGAGTGATCTCGAAAGCGGCTTTATATTTATTTATTTCCTGCCTCATTGATTTTAAAGCGATTGTTATTTGATAAATATAAACCAGTCGCTTCCTCAATTTCGGGTTCGCGCGCTTTTAAAGCAATTTGTGTAGCTGTTTAAATTCTCTCATTTAAACTCGTTTACTTTAGTTTAAACTCTTGTAGCACTCCCAATGCTCCCATTTTTGTCATTTGGTTCGGTCGCTCTTTACTTTTTTCGTGTTATTGAGTAGAGTACAGAGAAAATGCTTTCACGAAGATTTTCAATTTCGAGAATGGGAGATGCTAAGATTGGTTTCATTCATTCTCCAACACATTTCGACTCTTTTGAGAGTCAAGTTTGTTTGCGTGGGGTCGATTTCTCGTGCCACACATCTTCGCCCGATCCGGTTTTGTCAACGAAAATTTGAGAAGTAGGTAGAATCTTCTGAAATTCGCGACATTTTATGTTTTTTTAACAAAGCAGCATGGAACCCACCTTGTCATAATAGTGCATCCATCCTCTCGAAACTGAACGCTTGGATTCATTTTAGAGAAAAATGTCCGCGTTATAACTTTTGTGTTGATGAGCCGTCCCTCCCCCACCCACCGAAAATACTTTTTCAAGATCTTTAAGATGTAGGGTCATCACTGGGATCCAAGGATACAGATTCTTCGAATTTTTTCTTGCACAATTTGAAAGATAAAAAAGAAAAGCCGCTTAAATGATCTTCGTGTGAGAGAATCGCGATGAACCCCATTTCCGTTCATTTAGTTGTGGTGCTTTAGGGCCATTCCATTTAAGTCTGTTCATGAACCATCGGAGAGCAGTATAGCTTTCATTGAATGATCATAGATGGCGCAGATGCGACGCCAAAGAAGTCAATTATTTCTATGTATTCTTATTCTTCATTCGCGGTATTCCAATCTTTCGAAAAATTCGGTTTCTTTTCAGGCGTTCAGGTCAAAGCACTTAACATAATCGTCGATGAACGAATTTTTTTCAGTGTGAATTTCTTGACAGCTATATTTAGAATTTCGATTGTGATTTGTTTTAGAAAATTTGTATTTGAAGTCATCTGTTACAATTTATAATGGGCAGGGCTCAAAGAAACCAATATCAGAAAAGAAAAGCATCTGCAAGTATGAGACTTTGACATTAAAAAAGACTCGAAGCAAAGTTTGAAAGATTTTATTATACTAACTAGATTCAGTTATAAATGTGTTGTTTTATATGCGTTCAAAATGTGCAAAGTCTTATTTATACAAACAAAAATGACTCTTTTTTTTTTTTTGTGTGTTTGTGTGTGTGTGGTATTTTTATATTTATGAGAATATTTTGAATTTTATATTTATGAGAATATTGTTATCGAGATATTAATAAAAAACATTATGAAAACGATATTTGTTCCGGAAAATTATTTGAAAAAAAAAAAAATGTATAGTGTTACTAAGCAGGAAATATTTTTCGATTTGAATAATAAAGAAACATATATAAATAAAGGTTATTGGAATTGCATTTTTGATTGGATTACGGCCTTTGAGTTTAACGAGTATAGAAATTATTAATATTTTCAAATTCTTACACAACCTGTTTTATTTTGAACATTTTTAAAATCCATATATTGCAGTACGGGTATCTATATATACTAATTTCCAAGGATCCGTATGTCACGCTTTTTTTAGGTACTCCCCGAATCGAGACTTGGAATTCGGTACACTGGTCGATCATTTGATAAAGCCCCTTGGAAAAATCGAATTTTTCATAAATATTCTATAGAGCGGGTGTTCCACACCGAAACGTTCAACAAATGAAATGATAGGAAAGCATACTTTGCAATGAGATAAAGACTTTAAATTGAGTCTATGGGTAAACCGTTCGAAAGGAAGAAAGTGTGCCATTTCGAATTTTCAATATTTGCTATTTTAGGGGGTGCCGCACTTCAAACGATTTGCCGAAAAAATGAGAAAGGCCTGCTTTAAAATTTGATAGAGATTTAAAATTTGGTATATGGACTCATCATTTGAAGAAAACTCTCAAGACGAATATAATGTTTCAAAAATATTCGTTTAAGGGGGTGCTCCAGAGAAAAATGTTCGAAAAGTGAATTGATAAAAAAAAAACATACTTCGGGATGAGATAGAGATTTCAAATTGGGTGCACAGGTAGATAGTTTAGAAGGAAGAAAGTGTATAATTTCAGTTTTCTAATATTTCCTACTTCAGGGGTGCTGCACACCAAAATGTTCGAATTTCGGAATAAATGACAAACACTCCTTTTAAAATGGGATAGAGACTAGATATTTGGTATATGGACCCATCATTTGATAGAAAACCCAAGAAGAATGGCGTTTTCCAAAAATGTATATTTAAGGGGGTGGATACTCCACACAAAAGGATTAGAAATGTGAAACGATAGAAAACGATGAGATAGAGACTTCAAATTTGGTAGAAAGGAAAAAAGTGTGCCATTTCAGTTTCCCAACATTTGCTATTCTAGGGGGTGGCGCACATTAAAATGTTCGATTTATCGAACAAATGAAAAACGCCTCCTTTACAATGTTGTTGTTGTTGAGACCCAGACCGTCCGACCTACCAGAAAGGTGTAAGGTAACTGTTTGGACGGCCGGGAAGTGCCACCCAATTTAGACCGGAACCCAGTGGGGGAGGCATCCACAGGGACCGTACCCTCCTTCCCCTACCACCAACCACTCGGAAGGACTTACGGACCCACATGTTTAACGTGATCGTACTCCGCGTGAACACGGCGGCAGTTTTGGCAGCGGCTGGAATCGAACCCGGGCCTACCGAGTGCAACTCCAGCGCGCTAACCAATGGGCTACCGCGCCCTCTCCTTTACAATGTGATATTTTATTTGACATTTGGTGTACGGACTAATCATTTGATAAAAATGGCAAGAATAATAGAATTTTTCAAAAATTTCATTTAAGGGGGTGGATGCACAATCCAGAAACGTTCGAAAAGTGAAATGATAGAAAAATACTTTTTGCGATAAGATACAGACTTTACATTGGGCGTCATGGTAGATAGTTTGAAAAGAATAATCTGTACAATTTCAGTTTCCCATAATGTGACGCTAAAAATATTCGATTTTCCGAGTGAATGAAGACCGCCTTTTAATGTGATTTGGGACACAAGTCCATCGTTCAATAAAACAAAAAGTCAATCGACTTTTCCTAACATGTTCCGTAGAGGAGGATGCTCGACACCAAAACGTTTCAAAGATGAATTGAGAGAGAAAGACTTGAAATTGGATACACGGGTCAATCCATCGATAAAAGCCGGTGAGAAAATCGCATTTTTCAGAAATGTTCATTCAATAGGTGCTCCATACCGAAACGTTGATAGTAAAAGGGGCTTTTCCATAAGATAAAGACTTTAAAATGGGTGCAAGAATAGATAATTAGATCAACATAAAATATATAATTTCAGCTTTCTAATATTTGCTAATTTAGGGATGGCGCACACTTAAATGTTTAATTGGCTGAAGAAATGCGAAATGCCCTGTCTGAAGTGAGACAGATATACGACTGTTGGTGCACAGTTTGAAAAGGACCACTACAAAAATCTAATCATTCAAAAATTCGCGTTATTCGGAGCTTGCTTATTGTGTTACTGTTGAATTTCAACGAGTATTCGGCTAGTATATATTGATTGCCAAGAGTCCGTCTGTCTGTCCGTCTGTCACGCCTT
This sequence comes from Amaurobius ferox, assembly GCA_951213105.1. NCBI lineage: Eukaryota > Metazoa > Arthropoda > Arachnida > Araneae > Amaurobiidae > Amaurobius > Amaurobius ferox. The sequence goes on from OX578151.1 coordinate 321,694, forward strand.
TTGTAGGCACTTGTCCAATAGATAGAGACTTGCGATCCGGTGCATGGGTCGATTGTTCGATAAAATTCCTGGAAAAATTGTATTTTTCGAAATATTCTGAAGAGAGGGTACTTCACACCAAAACGTTTGAAAAGTGAAATGATAGAAAAGCATGCTTTGCGATAAGATAGAGACTTCAAATGGGGTGTATGTTCAAAAACAAGAAAGTGTGCCATTTCAGATTTCCAATAGTTTCTACTTAAGGCGAGCTGCCCCACACAAAAATGTTCGATTTGCCGAATAAATAAGAAACGACTCCTTTAAAACTCGGTAGAGGCTTGAAATTTGGTATATCGGCTAATCATTTGACGAAAACACCCAAGGCGAACATAGTTTTTCAAAAAGGTTCGTTTAAAGGGGTACAGCAGAGAAAAACTTTCGAAAGGTAAATTGATATAAAACATACTTCGGGATGAGATAGAGATTTCAAATGGGGTGTAAGGGTAGATAGTTTGGAAGGAAGAAAGGGCACAATATCAATTTTTCAATATTTTCTTTTAAACAATCCACCATTAAACCAAGTTTAAAGGTTTTATCTCATAAAGCAGAAACGCCCCTTTTAAAATGTGATAGAGACTTGGCATTTGGCATATGGGAGAATCATCTGATAGAAAACCGAAAACAAACAGATTTTATCAAAAATGTATATTTAAGGGGGGTGGGTACTCCACACAAAAACATTAGGAAGGTAAAATGATGGAAAAAGCATGCTTGTCAGTGAGATAGATACTTCAAATTTTGTGTACGGTTAAACAGTTGGAAAGGAAGAAAGTGCGCAATTCCAATTTTCCAACGTTTGCTATTTTAGGGGTGCCGCTCACTAAAATATTCGATTTGCCGAACAAATGAAAAACGACTCCTCTACAATGTAATAGAGGCTTGAAAATTAATATATGGGCTAATCATTTGAAAAAAGGGCCCAAGATGAATACGGTTTTTCAAAAATGTTCATTTTAGAGGGTGTTTCACGGGGATAAGTTCGAAAGATGAAGTGACAGAAAAACATGCTTCGCGATAGGAAAAAGACTTCAAATTTGATGTACGGGTAGATAGTTCGAAAGGAAGAAAGAGTGCCATTTCAGATTTTCAGTATTTGCTACTTTAGGGAGTGCTACTTTAGTTAGTTTTAGAAATATGTTCGATTTCCCGAATAAATGAGACAAGTTTCCTTCTAAGTGTGATAGAGACTTGACATTTGGTATTTGGGCTAATCATTTGGTAAAAACGCACGAGGCAAAAGAGTTTTTCAAAAATGTTCGTTTAAAGGGGTGCTTCAGAGCAAAACGTTCGAAACATGAAAGGACGAAAAACCAGGTTTCGAGATGCGATAGAGAGTTCAAATTCTGTGTACGGATAGATTGTTTGAAAGGAAGAATATGTACAATTTCGGTTTCCCGATATTTTCTTGTTTCAGGGGTGCGGCAAACCCAAATATTCGATTTTCCGAATGAATGAGAAACGCCTCCTTTTAAAATGTGATAGAAGCTTGATATTTAATATATGGGACAATCATCTGATAAAAAACACAGGATTGGAGATTTTCATTTAAAGGGGTGGCTACTTCACACGAAAAGTAAAATGGTAGAAAAAATATGCCTCTCGATGGAATAGAAACTTCAAATTGGGTGCACAGGTAGTTCAAAAGAAGGAAATTGTGCAGTAGAAAATTTCCAATATTTGTCATTTTTCTGGGTTCTGCACACCAAACGGTTTGAAAAGTGAAATGATAGAAAAAACATGTTCTGCGATGAGATAGACTTCAAATTGGGTGTATGGGTATATTGCTCGAACAAAGTGTGCATTTCAGATTTAAAATATTCGCTGCTTTAGGTAGTATCACACATTAAAATGTTCGATTTGACTAATACATGAAAAACGCCTACTTTTAAATTTGACATAGGCTTGAAATTTGGTATGTGGGTCAATCATTTGATAAAAACTAAACCGAATCAAGTTTTTCATAAATGTTCATTTAAGAGGGTGATCCACATAAAAACGTTCGAAAGATGAAATGATAGCATTACATGCTTCAGTATGAGATAGAGACTTCAAATGGATGTACGGGTAGATAGACAAAAAATACTGGAAAACTGAAATTGCTATGTCCAATATTTTCGCCAAACAGTCATCTACTGCTAACAAAAGGATCTACATCACAACAGTCGTGCGATCGATTACAAGGATTTTATTTTCACAATATTTGCGTTCATTGTGAGATAGATGCGATATTTCATATTGTAAAAGGTGGGGGGGGGGAAATAATCATGTGGTTAAATATGAGCCACGATGAAGAACTTGTGATGTTTCGTGAAAAGCACAGCTTCACCAGCAAAGTAAGAAAATTCAGCCAGCAATGCTGATGAAACAATACAAGATTTTACCTGCAAAGTAAGAACATTTGACCAAGAAAACAAAATAGTTGGTTTCTGTCTGATAGTTGGTTTCTATAAGACAGTTTCACGAACAAAATCAGAATAATCGGTCTGCAAAACACTACAGTAGGTCTCTGTTTTTTCTGATAAAACTGCACAGTTTCACCAACAAAGCCAGAATATTTGGTCAGCAAGGCCGGTCAATTAGTTGTTGATGAAACGACACAGGGAACAAGGAAGGTTTACCAATCTGCAGCAGATGTAGTGTCGAGCAGCCTTCTCCAACTCGACTGTCTGCAGCTCACAAGCGACAATTTTGTCTCAAAGCCTTTACTTGCTCTTGATTTCCTGGGGGTTACCTGACTCATGGACAGTGTCTAATTTTATATTTTTGTATGCTATAGATTTTCGCTATGTGACAGAGAAACTTGAGAAAGGCGAAATTTGTCAAACAGCGGCGGCAGCTTCGGCTACTTCTTTCAATATAGAGATATTCAATTTTTCCAAATTTCAAGTCTCTGTTTTACTTCAGACTTGGCATTTCTCAATTATTCAACCAACTGAACATTTTGGTGTGTTATTATTTTCTTCTTTTCACAATTATTTTCTTCTTATTTTACACCACATAACCTATACTGTTACCAAAATTGAAGTATCTATCTCACATTTAAATGATTTTTTGTTTTAATTTATATTTCAAACGGTTTGTTGTGGAACATATCCTTCTCTTCAAATTTAAATTTCAGAAACAATTATTTTTCCAGTGTGTCGTATCAAATTTTTAACCCGTGTGCCAAATTTTCTGCCTACCTCACTTAAAAGAAGGCTTTTGTCATTCATTATGTAAATCGAACATTTTAGGTAAAAGTACCCTTAAGGTAACAAATATTAGAAAATGTAGTCTTTCTTTCTTGCTATTACACTAAATTAAAAATCTATATATCATCGCAAAGTATGTTTTTCTATCATTTCACTTTCGAACGTTTGGTGTAGAAATACCTCTGTGCTGAACATTCTTGAAAATTTTGATTTCTCCTGTTAGTTTAATCGTACAATTAACCAGTGTATCCAATTTCAAATCTCTATTCCATTTAAAAGAAGGCGTTTCTCATCTATTTAACAAATTGAACATTTTGGTGTGCGGAACCTCTGAAGCAGCAAATAATAAAAAACTAAAATTGTACATTTTTTTTCTTTTAAACAATCTACCATTAAACCAAATTTAAAGGTTCTATCTCATCGATCGCAAAGTATGTATTTTGGTATGGAGTAATCTTTTTTTTAATTTTCGATTTTTCTCGGAGGTTCAATCGAATCAAATTAAATTTCTGTTGTGACAACACTTTTATTTATCAAAATTAACATTTTTTATATCATTAAATATATTTTTAATAATTTTAATTTTTGTCTATTAAAAATGGCCTCATAGTTTAATTCTATTCAAAATGACCTTATTCAAAATCGCTTTTATTTTTTATTTCATTAATAAGTCAATTGCCTCATTTTTCCAAAATTAAACTGTAATGCGCTGCTATTCAACTTTCACGTATTTCATTCTCTTCTCGTCGCGAATGCTTTTCACTTGAGCATTGGCAGCGGCCAACTTCATTTCCGGTTGAGAGAGTCTTTCGTATGGATCACTTGGGCTACTTCGGGATCTTGCTCTTTGAACTTGTCTAAAAAGTTTAGGCGGGATTTCTTCCTACGTCGACTCATTCTTCTGAAATTTTGGCAGCTTAGAAGGTTGGGTGCAAAGCTGACTGTCTTGAACAGGCGAACCCAACCTTTTTTTTTATGTGAGGTGCTTCAGTTACCTTGAGTAATCAAGGGTTCTATTCTTCAAAAAATGCTAAGTATGTTTTTAGTGAATAAAAATATTAAGATTAACCAAAATTGTAAATATATTTTTTGAAGAGGGAGCTTAATTTGAATTCTATTGAAATTTAGACTGCCGGTTGATGACTTGTGATGAGGGTCTTGATGAGCTGAATTTTGTCTTGTCTTCATCTGCAAGATATAGTTTGTTCATCTTAAGTGAATTTGTAATTCTATATTTTAATGAGATCTCTTCAGTTTCAAATATATATTGTGTTCAACTAACTTGAGTTTTGTGATTGGCAAATGTTATAAGCTGAATACCTCTTCATCTTCAAGGATATCAAATTGTGATATGTTTAAAAAAGGCTGGCTCTTAGTCGATGGTTTTGATTGGAATAAAAAATTGCTGTCAACAAAATTTATATTGATTCATTAGTAATACAATATTTTCATGTGCAAATAATTTGTATAATTAAGTTGAGTGTTCATTGATGTGAACAATATCAGTCAATTTTTTAAGATTCAACATTGCTGTGTGTACTGCTAGAATTGAGAACTTGGGCATTTTATTTGCAGAATTAAGAACAATACTAGTGACAATGTCTTCATTGACAAAATAGTATAATTAATGAACAACTATGAAAATAAACATTATTTTTTTTTGTGTGTGTGTGCGTGTGAATTACAAATAAAAAATTTTTTATTCAGTGTTCATATTTTTTTAGAGAGACATTGACTTTCACATCAAATATTATCTCATCTTAAATTTTTTGATTCTTTTGATTTTAGATCCAGCACAGATATGTATAATATTGTAAGATTTTATCATGTATTAAATTATTTTAATTAATTATGATTTTAAGGCGCTCACATGCAAAGATGGTTTATATATTAATTAAAAATTCACAACGCATTGAAAAATTTATATACTAAATTCTTTTCCCACTTTACGATCCCCTTTTATTAAGTAATTTTCACTTAACTTTTAATTCAGTAATTTTCTCTTTAATTTGCATGCGAGTGTCCGACCCAATCAGGTGTGGTGATATGGCTGCTTAATTGAATGAAGTTAAATAATTTTCTCTTGAGCAGTTGTATCATAACATCTGGGTAGAAATTTAGGGCCCCGTGCGTTTTTATTTATATGTAGGCATTTGTGTATTTTTAATAAAATTCAAATGTAATGATGTAATGAATTTTTATTTTAATCTTATAATCTAATTGAAAATTGATATTTAACAAAAATATTTTAAAGGTGTGGAATATTTTTATTTTATGAGATTGTGCACAGTGTTTTAATTATGTATTTTGTCAATGAAAATTTTTGAAATTAATAATATTATATGTACCTACTTACAATTTAAATTTTTTTTTTGATGTCAATAATTTTATTTTAAACTAAAAATATACTTTTTTGACTGTAAAATTTAAAAGTTGACAGATTGGAAAATTTATACCTTTTTGGTATCCGAATGAAATTCAGTATGTTATTATCTTTTGAAACTGGTCTTCATTTGTTTTTATCATTTACTTTGCTCAAATTTGAAAAAAAAAATGTTTCCCTATGCTTTTTTTTTTTTTTTGAGAATTGTGTGCGCTTCGCCTTTAGCTAATTTTATGAATTTTTTGAGCATAATAAACCAAAATAATTAAATGTGCTAGAACAAATTTTTCTGTAATAACAATAGAAATTTTAGAAATGCTAATTAACGATTCATTATAAATATAACTAAATATACATGTAGGTATAAAAATGTATGAAGTGTTTTTTTTTTTTTTTTTTTTTATGATTTGGAATTGTGTGTTTTTTTATTTTAAATGATAGCTATTATTCATTTTAATTACAGAAATGCATTTTATTTGTGATACAGAAACAACAAGCACACAACTATAATAGAAGGTCTTTATTTCACTTCCTATAAGAAAAGAAAATTGTTTGTTAAAGAAAAAACGTATTAAAGAAAATTTCCTGCTCATTTTTGAAACAACTTTCCTTCTTATGCGTTGTAATAACCCTCGTAATATTCTCCTTTTTGAGTCCCTCTTTATTTATGTTGACCGCGACTCCATTTGTCATTTTGACCCCGTTCAGATTTTAAGTTCTGCTCGCCGACTCATTCTCGACTCCATGCAATTCCTTTCTCTTCATAGTTATCTTTGACGTCATCCTCTCGGGGATTGGGCCTGACTGCCCCCTTTTTTTGAAAAAGAAAATTTTGAATTTGAAATTTCTGTAATAAAATTATAAGAATTTTTTACTGTACTTTTCGCGATTTATGCTCAATTTTTTGAATCTATGCAAAATGTTTTGTATTTTTGGATGCTTCTTAGATAAACGTATGTTTATTGATAATTGTATTTATGAAAATGTGTCACCTTTTCTGGTCTATATATGAACGATCATTTCTATTTCCATGTAGCCACTGATGAAGAGCGTATTTACGCTCGAAAGCGCTCTGGCCTTTTTAAATTTTGTACGTCTTATAAGAAGTAGAATAAAGACCTTCTATTATAGTTGTGTGCTTGTTGTTTCTGTTAATCTTTGAAACTTAATTTAAACTGCTTAAGTTAAAAATGTAGTCATTCATGTAAGAATTTAAAGTTAAATTGTATTCATAAGATAAGTTTGAGAAAATTAATATTGTTCAGCATTTTATTTACAAATTATAAAATGAGGTTACTATGTAGTTAATTCAATGGTTGAAACTTTTTCAATTGGTAAAATTTTGTTGATATATATATATATATATATATTTTTTTGCAATTTAGAATCTTTTAAAAAAAAATAGGTGAGTACAGACAGAGTTGTCGTAGGATTTTTTTTTAATTTCAGTCAGTGAATTTCAGTCAGTTAGGTAAAAAAAATTTTTTTTTAAAAGCATGGTTTTAAGAGTTCTGTTGTATTTTATAATGTTGATATATTGTGAAATCATAATGAAAGACCTACAAGTCAAGAAAATGACATTTAAAAATTAATTGAAAAATATATACTAAATAAAATACTTATTTATGGACTGTTTTTTGAGATTCGCAAGAGACAAGACTCCAAAATATGTTGTAATTATTTGTTATTTATGCTGAAGTTCATAAAACTTCAAAATATTGTTTAATTGAATGGGATTAAAATGATTGACATCATTGTGAATGATGAATATTGCATTGTTTATATGTTTTTAGTGTTTCAAAATATACTGGCAGAACTCAATTAGTATTTATAATAATGTTTTAGTAGAGAGAAAAGTTTTTATTATGTTTATTTTTATATTTTTATTTTCAAATTGACCACCGAAACACATTATTTTGATAGAAATTAAATTTTTAGTATTGCTTTTAAAGCAATTGTTTTATTTTTAGTGATGAAGAATTTTGGAATTTTATTGATGATGAAAATAATTATTTTATGAACTTTATTTTACAGGTTTATCCAAAACTTTGATATTGAAATTTTCTTTCATAAAAAATTTTCCAAAAAAAAAAAAATGTTAGCATTAAGCTTTGAACTTCTTATACATTGGTTATTGCAATTTGAGAGAATTTTAATAATTTCAATTCAGTAACTAATTCATTTCAATTGTTTTATGATTGAATTCTCATTGAATATGTGTGGGTATCTTTCCATTCTATCTTTTTCGTATCGTGTTGATGGCTTATCCACATCATCCAAATTTTTGCTGGGACTCATTTATAGCTCCGACCCGTTCTCGCGATTTCAGTTTTGAAGATTTCGGATTGTGAATCTGGATAGCAACTCCGTCAAGTTCATCAGTCAATTAAATACATCTCAGCTATTTATTTCATCCTCTCTTGTCGGTTTCTGGTTGCATTATTTGTCTTTATTCATGAGAGATAATCTTTTTGTAATTAATTACTAATCCTTATTATCAATCTGCATTTTTATTCGAATATGTCGAATTATATGGACTTTTGATTTCAAATTTCAAATTTTTTTTTTTTAATTCATTTTACATTATTGATTGTTTTCAATGTGTGATTCAGTTTTCTAATGGTGTATTTCAGCTTTCTGAGGTTAAAATTTGAATCGTACTCATTATGTTTTTTAATTTCTTATAGTTTCAGCAACATCTTCTACTAAACATTTCGGCGCAGAAAGCGTCAGTCTCATGGATTTTGATGGGAAATCGAAGTAATCCGCCTTCAATTTCCGGAGGGGCAGTTTTCTTCGTCCTTCTGCCCTGACCAAGCAGGACAGCTTTTTTATACTATTCAATTGCCATTCTTCCGCAGTTGATGTATGCAAATTTTGTCTGCCGATTGGGTCTATGTATAAGCTCGTTTTCACGGTCATTTTTCATATAGCCACCGATGAAGGGTAGGGGGATGGCCTTTTAACATTTGTACGTCTTAAGGCCCTATCACATTCAACAACTTTTCCGGCAATTTTTCGGACAACCAACTTTTCGAACAATTTTTACGCCGAGTTGGGGGAAAACTCGTGTGAAATAAGGTCAAAAAATTGGGACAACTTTATCTGACCGGTATAGAAAAAGTTGTTCATTTGGGACAATTTTTTACCAACCAGCCAATCACAGATGAGTAGCGATCAAGATTCAAGATTTTTGTCAATCGTCGTACCGATTCGTCGTCGAGATTTTTGTAATTGGGCTCTAAATCAGAAAAATGCAAATCCCTCTTTCCTGAAAAACGTCATTTAGACTGACGAATGCTGTTTTAAACAAGATGGATGCATAAATCCTCAAAATGAGCACTCCTGGTCTGACACACATCCATTTGTGGTACGTGATATTCATCATCACAAGCCATTTTCTGTCAATGTATGGTGTAGTATTTTCAGAAACCGTTTGCTTGGACCAATACTGTAGAATGGTACGTTGACGGGTGTTAATGAGATTCTGAATGCGGTTATTCCTGCTTTTATGGATGAACTGCCCCTAACAGTACTTCCACGTGTATGGTTTCAACAGGACGGATCTCCATACTACAGTTGTGAAACACTGGTTAAATAACGAGTTTCCAGACAAGTGGATTGGCTTGCATGGACAAGTCGAATTTCCCCCTAGATCGCCTGATTTAACGCCTATGGATTTTTATGTGTGGGGGCGTTTACGCACAACTGTTTGTCTTCCCTTAAATAAAGCAGAATTGCAACAACGCATTCAAGATGGTTGTCGTGACATCACCGAACAAGGATTTAATCGAGTGCACAGAAGTGTTATCAGCTCTGTATTGGCATGGATGGATAAAATCTTGAACAATCTTTGTGTAAAGTTATTATTTCTACACAGTGTAGATACTTTTGTACCAATAAATAGCAAAATTATTATTTATTTATGTAATCATTGTTTTCTTTCGTAATTTGTGTATGACCTCTGAAACGCGATCTGCCGACATGATTTTTCCCCTCTGTAAACCCATGTCGATGCATCGAAAAGTGGTTTAAGTAGATTTTTGTCTTTTCATATCTCTAGAAATTTTTACGTTAAAATGCTGAAATTTTGTACATTACCTTATTAATGTATGGGCACATTTTACTCATTGGAAAAACATGGGGCACATTTTACTCATTGGAAATGTTTTTGTACGGGGGGGCGTGTAAAAATTTAAATTTTGTATTTCTTTAGATTTAATCGACCCTTGAAAATTTTAATCGATTTCATAAAATTCTGTAACATTTTTTACGCAACTTTGTAATTTATTATATGCTAGCCACCTTCGGCCACTAGCCTGTTCGCTACGCTTGAAAATTCTGACCGTGGCAAACTCGCTGGCGTCATAACCCCGTGGAGTTGTTGTTGAGACCCAGACCATCCGACCTACCAGAAGGGTGTAAGGTAACAATTTGGACGGCCAGGAAGCGTCACCCAATTTAGACCGGAACCCAGTGGGGGAGGCATCCACAGGGACCTTACCCTCTTTCCCCTACCACCAGCCTCTCGGAAGGACTTACGGATCCACATGTTTAACGTGATCATACTCGGCGTGAACACGTGGCAGTTTTGGCAGTGGCGGGAATCGAACCCGGGCCTACCGAATGCTATTCCCGCGAGCTAACCACTGGGTTTACCGCGCCCTCAACCCCGTAGAGTTAATAAAGTTTGGTTTAGTTTAATGACGTTAAAAATAATAATGAAATTTTAAAATGAAAAGTAATGTTCTAGTGGGGGTTCTTGAAAATTGATTTGTAAAGTGAATTTATTCTAATATTTGTGAACTGTGAGATTCTGAGGATTTCCGTACCTGTGACCCTAGGAAAGGGATCCCTTTGATCTATACTCACAGCCGGGATCAGCTAGCTGTTCCTATCTTTTTTATAGAAGTATGCTCCTCTATCTTTTTTTTTACATAAATGAAATTGTATCCGTTTGTCTGCATTTTTAGTATTGCATCGCAAATGACATGAAAGTATTTTTGAGATTGATGATGTTGAATGTGAATTTAGTATTTAAGAAATAACAATGCTGCTTTAACGATGCTGCTGAGTGAAAAAAAGTTTTCTTTTAAGATTGTCCCCACCACCACCCGATGTATAAATGCACCGCGACAATCTCCATAACTTTCTTTTTATTTATTTTTTTATTTCTTCAGTGTTTAAGTTTTTCATTGTGGTTCCAACCACCACGCAATGTAAACAATACATCGCCACAATTCAATCCAGCATAGCGAGTCAAAAACCTTATAAAAAGCAAACACTAATTCAGTTTTTAATTGTCCCTAGGCCAAAAATCGTATAAAAAGCAATTACTAATGACATTTGCAAAAATAATTTAATACCCATGCGAATATCCTGATGAGGACATTCGCATGGGCATCAAGAGCATGGCCCAAATACATCAGCCAAATACCAACACTCATTCGGTTTTTAATTGTCCCTAGGCCAAAAACCGTCACCATAGCAACACTGTGCGTCTGCGCGCGCATGTGGGTGAAAAATCGAACTCGTTTCGCCGAGAAATTGAAAATCATGACTTCCTTAAAATCCGGATCGTGCGGCTATTTAATACTACTTCTTGACCATATTGGGCTTGTAAGAATGTCTGATCCAAAGATCAGGCATTCCTTGACATTTCTAAAAATGTAATTTATTAGTCGAAATTGTCGATACTTTTTCCAACGCGAGGATTTAAAAACGAAAGCTCGTTGTTTTGAGCCGAAAGTGACTTTTGTTTTAAAATCTTTAAAAAATGTTAGAATTTGTCCCTGAGATTTGAAATTGACATATTTTTACTCGGAATTGTCTGCTCTTTCCGGTCGTGTGATTTGTTTTGTTTTTTTTCTACGACGTCTGGATAGTGGGGTAAAAAGGAGAAAAAGGGGGGGGGGAACGGTCAAAATCGCATAAAACATTAAATAACAAAAAAAATAATTCAAATTTCAAAAATCGGTTTTCACGTGTCACCTTCCCACCCCTCCGGGTCTCCGATTTGCCAAATTACGTAGCTCTGCGACGCGCGGTCGCTGAGCCTACAGTGTATAAGATAGACACACAGACAGACAGACATTGCCTTTTATTATTTACTAGCCGCCTTCGGCGACCAGCCGGTTCACTACCCTTGAAAATTTTGACCGTGGCAAACTCACTGGCGCCATAACCCCGTGGAGTTGTTGGTAAGGTAACTATTTGGACGGCCAGGAAGTACCACCCAATTTAGACCGGAACCCAGTGGGGGAGGCATTCACAGGGACTGCACCCTCCTTCCCCTACCACCAACCTCTCGGAAGGACATACGGACCCACATGTTTAACGTGGCAGTATTCCGCGTGAACACGGCGGCAGCTTTGGCAGTGGCGGGAATTGAACCTGGGCCTACCGAGTGCAATTCCCGCGCAATGATATATAACAATTTCACTCTGTATACTGTTACCACCACCCGATATATACAATACATCACCACAATTTAATCCACCATAATTCAATCATTTAAATTTTATAATGACCATTTACATGAATGACCATTGTTTTAGTTTAATGACGTTAACACCATAATTCAATCATTTAAATTTTATAATGACCATATAAAGTATAATATAACGTAATTTTCTAATAAATATAATGTCACTCTGTATACTGTTACCACCACCCGATGTATACAATACATCACCACAATTCAATCCAATGACCATTGACCATATGCTAAGCTCTTAATTCCATCATTTAAAATATCGGAACTTCTAACCCGGTGCATGCCAAAAACCGTCGCCATAGAAACGTCTGCGCGCGCAAGGTATTTTCTGTGGGTGAAAAATCGGAACTCCTTAACGGGTCGCCGAGAAATTTAAAATCCTTACTTGTTTAAAATCCGGATCGGGCGGCTATTTATAATTATTTCTTGACCAGATTAGGCTTGTAAGAATGCCTGATCTTTGAGCTTTCTAAAAATGTAAATTATTAGTCGAAATTGTAGGAACTTTTCCTGATGCGAGGATTTAAAAACGAAAGTTCGTTTTTTTGAGCTGAAAGTGAGTTTTGTTTTAAAATCTTTAAAAAATATTAGATTTTGTTTCTGAGATTTGAAATTGATATATTTTTACTCGCAATTGTCTGCTCTTTCCGGTCATGTGATTTGTTTTTTCGTTCGACGTCTGGATGGTGGAAAAAAAAAGAGGTAAAAACGGTCGAAATCGCATAAAATATTAAATAACAAAAATAATAATTCAAATTTTAAAAATCGGTTTTCACGTGTCACCCCCCCCCCCCCCCCCCGGATCTCCGATTGCCAAATTTCGTAGCTCTGCGACGCACGGTCGCTGAGCCTATGGTGTATAAGACACACACACACACACACAGACGTTGCGTTTTATTATATAGATGTCTTAAATCAATATTTAAGGAATAAAACCCGAGGTCAATGTTTATGGAACACCCTGTATATAATGCTTGTCAATGCATGTATGTAAGCAATGTCTGTAACGCTTGGCGATAAATTTGGTGAAGTTGGTGACTTATGTAGAAAAATATCGCAATTTTGACGATATTTCGCTAAATTAATCACAGATTATTAAAAATATCGTTAAAATTTCAAAAATAACGCCCAAGTTAACCTATCAGTGCCTAGCGTCCTATTATTGATAATGGGACGCTAGGCACTGATGGGTTAACGAAAATGAAGCCAATTAAAGTATTTTAACATATGGACTACTTTGCTTATTGCGAATGCTATCCATATTGATAATTATTGCGCAAAATATACGTGAATTGGGCACTCCGAAATAGTTTAACATGTTGTCATTAAGGAAAATGCCAAATGTATAATTAAACATTAGTAATATTGTGCTTATACATTTTATCACTGTAGAATAAGTAAATTCTTTGTATTATGTAGAGAAAGATGTTATTGTATATTTTTCTGCATTTATTTCAATCACAATTAGTATTAAATGCAAAAAATGAATTTTTTTATGGGATTCTTTAGAAAGTCGTTCTTTTAAAAAAAATTCTTTATTCTTAGAACCAAATATTTTAAATGTCTTAAATTTCTGTATTTTTAAGCATTCATTCATTAATATTTTTTAACTTATATACGTTTCAAGATTATTTTTTTAATTTTCAGAAACATAAGTTAAAAAGTTAGAGCTTTCTCTTCTTCCGTTCAGCCTGAAAGTGAATAGGCCTCCGAAGTTCTTTGACTTAAAAAACCGTACTAAATTTGATTCGATTTTTCTCGGTTCGTGTCGTTATGCATTCAAAGCGAGACAAGCGACTAAGAATAAGAACAAAGTGTAAGAAAGCGAGACTCACCTGACGAGGTGTGCCAGAGCAGGCAGGACGTTGGAGCCGTCTTTGGCGCTCGCTTCCATGAAGGTCGCGTCGCAATGCTGGAGGAAACAAACAAAGCCAATCAGACGCATCCACTGACACGAACAAAAGGAAGACATTCGAATGGACCGCGCATGCACGGTTAGGCATGGATTCGACAAAGTGCCCCTGTAAAGTGGATGGCAGAGGAAAGGATTGCCGTTTCCCAAACGTTCTCGACAGAGTTGAAATCTGGATTCATTCCTGGGAAAAACAGAATTTTGGGGAGGAAAAAAAAGTATTTTTTTTTTACTTCGAGATAGTTTCGAAATTTTGGATTTTCCGAATGAAAAGAAAAAAAAGAATACATTTTTTAAAAATGACATTTTTATGGGTAACATTTAACACATTCCAATTTTTTCCTATTTTAGGATGCAGAACTTTAACGAATCTGTAACATGGAATTTTTAATATGAAATTTTTAATATGCCGGATCTTTTACAGTCACTTGACTCATTTTCTGACCACGGCATCCAAATATTCTCTATGCTGAAATTCAGGACCTTGACGCATTTCTTGGACGATTTAAAAGCACTGTGAATAGGATCTGTTTGCATATCAAATAGAAGAGACTTTTCATTTCTCTTAAGAAAGATTGATAATGGATTCAAAATATCTCAGACTATGGAAATGTTTATTCGATTTCCTTAATGTAGGATCTATTTGCTAAACTGTTTTGGATGCCGCTCGACAGAGACAGGATTTAGAATCTGTCATTCATTTGGGAATACTTCACTACTAGACAATGATGCAAAGCGCTTTAATCGAAATGAATTAGGAACTGGATCTCAACATTTTGAGTCGCAAACAAAGAGCACTCACCTGGGCCAACTTCTCTCCCTGGTCGGTCGTGACGCAGTATCCGCCCGTTCTCAGGGCCCAATCCCGAAGATCCGTCTTGTTGGCCACGATCATGAGGGGGATACGGTGGAAGGACGACCTCTGAAACGAAGCAAAGAGCTGAAAACTCGAATAGGAAATATTTCTAAAATGCGAAATAACGAATTCGTTGGGGAAAAAGCTAAATGAGAAATGAAAGGAACTCCTAAAACATGAAACGAATTATTCAAGAAAGCTTCCCTGAACCGTTTCAAAAGACGCTCCTACTTTTCCATCGGGGCTCACCTTTTTTCTAACTCACTTTTCATCCTACACCCAGTCCGATTGGGTGCAGGATTCAAGGATGCGCTGCCTTTATACTCCAATCTGAGAAATAGTAATGAAAGATAATTTACAGAAGAGAAAATTAAAAAAAGCGGCCGAT
The DNA here is from genome assembly GCA_951213105.1 of Amaurobius ferox. Taxonomy (NCBI): domain Eukaryota; kingdom Metazoa; phylum Arthropoda; class Arachnida; order Araneae; family Amaurobiidae; genus Amaurobius; species Amaurobius ferox. The sequence continues at coordinate 336,959 of OX578151.1, forward strand.
GCTCTCGGATCCTGATTGTGACGAATCGCAACCAAGATCTGTCGAGTCACAGAAGTTGGAATAGGAGGTCCTCGAGGGAGTTCCTCGAGGAGGAAAGGAGGAGCATTCAGTGGACGGCGTGGAGCACTGGCCTTGAATCAGTGAAAGACTGCGTTATAAAAACGCTGGGACTGTGGGTTCAATCAGAGATTCATTTCTGTACTGCAAGTTCACTAAGACTTGCATACAAAACATGAATCTTGTCTATATCTGTGTAGAATGCTTTAGAAGCGGCATTACTGAACAGTTTTCAGTCGCTTTTCGGACGTTGCAAAAGTTATTTGGAATTATTTTTTAAATGACACACCCTTTAGAAACTCAATCAATCGAAAGGTGTGAACAAACATTTTATAAAAGGAAACGAGAAGCCGCTGTCTCTTCCTTAAAATGGCCTCCATCTACGCGAAATATGAATTATTTCTTCTCGCGCTCTTTTTAAAGATGCATTTTATTGGAACTGGTAAAGATGTTATTGCATTTCATCCAACTTTAATGCTAGGAAAAAGCGAAACTCTTTGATTTCTGAGAATGTCTGGTCACAAGGATTGATCTTCGATGGAGGTCGAGACGAGCCTCCCTAACGTCCTCGGTGAGTGACCTCCCCTCACGCCAGCAGTACTTGTTTTTAAATGATTTATTATTTTCATATAGTACACAAAATTATTTTAATGTAAAAGGTTGAATCCCATTTTATTTTATTAATATTATCTAGTTTTCGTTCATATTCTTGACCTCCTCAGAATAAAACAATCGCGAATCCATGACACGTCGAACGGAATGTATTCTTTCCTCCAACGATGGAATACAACCCTAGTCTATCCTCCTACTATCGTTAAAGGAGGCATTTCACTTTCGAGCCTACAACATCTAAATGTATTTTTACCTCCAACAATCGAATACAACCCTAGTCTATCCTCCTACTATCGTTAAAGAAGGTTCCGCGTCAATTCATCGCGCATAATTCGTCGCGGGATAATTCATCGCGCATAGTTCGTCGTAGGACAATTCGTCGGGGTCTCAATTCGTCGCAGCCTCCGTTCGTCGCAACCTCATGATGTCATTGGCCGAAGTATTAAGAGGATCAACAGAAATTCCCGTCGTTGAACCTGCAGGGAAAGTAATCAATGCCATGTCAGGAAGAGTATAATCCGGCTCCCATGAGTTGGATGAGTTCACCTCGCTATAGGGAAGAAGGCTGGCAAGCAGACGATCTGTGAAAGACGCACACAGTAATGACGATCACACGTGCATTACTGTGAAAGGGTTGCCAAACGCAGCGTTTGTTGCGCGTATTTCGCCAATTGTTTGGAATTTAGAAGAGTTGGAATGTTTTACTAGCATTGCGCTTGCGACTAAGAAAATGTCTAACTTATGTTCCAACTTCTAACGTCTGTATATTTAATTAATTAAAATCTGATATTTGTGAATCGTGCTTTTATCGTCTGTAGAAGCAAAAGAAATTCATTCCAAGGAACGAAATGGGGTCCACAAAGTCCTCAATTTTTTTAGGCTGAAGCAAATTCAGAAAAGTTATGCATCCCCATCCGACAGCCCTTGCCAGCATTACAAAGGAGCAGTAGATAAAATATTGTGAGCACGTAGTAAAAGTTGAAAATAAATATTGGGAAATTGACAATTTAGTGGAAGAAACCATAGAAGAAATCAGTTTTGTGGTATGTGCCGACTCCCGTGAGTTGGCAGATGACCTTGGATGAGTCCACTTCGCTTAAGGGAAGAAGGATGGCAAACAGACGATTTGTGCATTACAGGGAAAGGGCTGCTGAACGCAGAAACCTGTTTGGCGACCGCATATTTCGCCAAGATTTTGGAATTTAGAATTGTTGGAATGCATTTAGAATCGTTGCGTTGCACTAGCATTGCGCTTGCGACTAAAAGTCTGTCTAACCTCTGTTCCAACTTCTAACATCAGTTTATTTAGTTAATCAGAATCTGATATTTGTAAACTTTGCTTCTGTCCACAAAATGTGTGTAAATGTATGCATCCCCATTCAACAGGCCCAAAAGAGTACAGCCACTGCAACTGGTGTGTCAATGAGAACAATTGCACGCATCAAGAAAGAATCAAGTAAATCACCGATCCTAGTGTCGCCACGTGAAAGAAAGAGACCCGAGAAATATCGAAATGTAGTTTCAAGTGTGGATGACAACACAAATTGGGAAATTGACAATTGAGTGGAAGAAACCATAGAGGAAATAAGTTTTATGGTAGGCGCCGACTCCTCTTCAGAACATGACTCAGAGTCGACTGAAAGTGCAGAATCAGATTTCGAGAATGGCGACAGTGATACAATTTATTAAATATTTTATATGTAAAATAAATAAATATATATATATATATAAAATATAAATATTTTATGTATTTTTTAAATGTTTTAAATATTTTTATAATTTCCCAAATTTTGTATCTCGGGGGGGGGGGGGGATTCCTTAGATGACATGGCCATGCAGAGCTAAGCTCTAATGTAGAACTGTCCAAATAGCGGCACACAAACAAGGATAATGTTTAGATAGCACATTTAAAATTAATTAAATTACAAAAACGTATTTCAAAATGAACAAATATTAATACTTTATGAAATATGTAATTGTATAAAATGGGATGCAGAGATATTACTGAAATGATTTTCAACGGCAGCAAAAGTATTTGGATTGAAAAATTTTCTATGTGTTTGATAGAAGTTAAACGCTTTATATAAAGAGTAAAATATATAATGATAAAAATAGAGAGATGTGAGCATGTCACGTTGTGCATTCCTCACTAAATAAAAGAGAAGTTACAAGAAAAGTATTACAACACGAACTCTTCAATTTTAATAAAACATTTACAACCATTATTGGAATAAATAATTTTAATCATTGTGAAGAAAACAATTCCGCCATATCCCAACACTTACACTTAATGTACTTATACATATAAAGCTCTTTATTGCACTGCACACATTATAAATTAATTCGCACTAAAGGCGCCCATTCTGGAAACCCGTTCTTCTTAAATTCAATGACAGGTAGAAACGTCTTAACTAATGGACTCGTCCAAAATCACGTGACCCAAATGCCTTCTCGCTGGAGTCGTACTATATGTGCCGACTGCTCTTCAGAACATGACTCAGAGTCAACTGAAAGTGCAGAATCAGATTTCGAGAATGACGACAGTGATACAATTTTTTAAATATTTTATATATAAAATATTATAAAATAATAAATATATATATAAAATAAATACTTATATATATATATATATATAAAATATAAGTATTTTACATATTTTTTAAATTTTTTATATATTTTAAATTTCCCAAATTTTGTAACTCGTGTGTGTGTGGGGGGGGGGGATGATAGATTCCTTAGATGACCTGGCCATGCAATCTAAGTTCTAATGAAGAACTCTCCGAACACAAGCAAGGATTATGGCTAGATAACATATTTAAAATTAATTAAATTACTAAAATTTATTTTTGAATTAGCAAATATTAATACTTTATGAAATATGTAACTGTATAATATGTGATTTTTACACAAGCAAGCAACCCATAAATTGGGGGGGGGGGATGTCAGCCAAAAAAATTTTGAAACTTTTAAAGACAGCTTTTCAGTAATTTTTGCAAAGTTTCCTGGAAAAAAAATTGAATTAAAACTGCAATTTCAGTGTCATTTCAAAGAGTTATTTATGCATATAAACTTCATTTAATGAATTCTGAAGAAATAAAGAAAACAAATATGAATGTATAGGGAAGGCATGTATTAGGAATAGGGAAGGTATGTGCATCGGATTTTTCCTTTTAGAAGATGAATCATACGCACAATTGTCTGTGTGATTTTGATTTTTTGTCTGTGTGATTCAATCGTCATTGTTTCATTTTCGCGCATTTAAAAAAAATCCTTTTTGCGACGAATTGTCCCGCGACGAATTGTGCGCGAAGAATTAATCCGCGACCAATAGTGCGCAACGAATTGAGACTGCGACGAATTGACCCGCGACGAATTGACCCACGACAAATAGTGCGCGACGAATTGACGCGACACCGTTCAAGGAGGCATTTCACTTCCGAGCCTACAATATCTAAATGTATTCTTACCTCCAACGATGGAATACAACCCTATTCTATCCTCCTACTATCGTTCAAGGAGGCATTTCACTTTCGAGTCGGAGACGCAGACAGCATCAGAATTTTAAATAGAAAGCGTTGTTTGAAAACCGTAGATTTCAACGATCATTTTGGAAAAACGCATCCCCCTCCCGTCCTTTATAGAACGAAATAAAATTGTCTCTTTCACACTTTTCTTGTTTCTTCTGCTACGAAATCTCCATGCAATCGCGAGCTGTCCATTTCTAACAAAGTATTGGAAAGTATGCTCAGCACATCCTACAGCAAGATAGACGGAGACGGATTACAAAAGCAACCACACCAGCGAAAGCAAGAAAAGACACATTTCTTGCCGGTGGTGTTTCCCTAATCTTTGTGTCTTAAAGAAAAAGGCGCTTTCATTTTGTTTTATACTGCATTTTAACGAACATTTTTAACATCATGTTTAGCAGCAGTTTGAGTGAATTATTAACTTTAAAAGAATGTTACATAAAACCAGATATTTTCATTGCGGTCATCCAAACTAGGTTCCTCCGGTAGTATTGAGACAGCTGCCTCCAGGACGTTCCTAAAATGCATTTATAAAATACCCACCACCAAAGCAGCATGCACATTTTTCCATTTACCCGGCCAGCAGCGCTTTTTTCAGCCATCATGCTGTAGAAGCAGACAACCTACAAAAACGAAACCTTTCAGTGAACGCGCGCGCACACACACACACACACATACACACACACACACACACACACACACTTTAACTGGGTGTGTCCTTCAGCTGGCTATATAGACACAGGATCATCTCACTACTAGCACCATAAAGCATGGGCACGAACATCTATAAACAACCTGCATAGTGGAGTAAGAGCGAAAATACATTCTTTTTACCACAGCGTGTCATGGTAAACGGCCGAGGATGGTCCATAAAAATGGAAACTAAATCCATTAAACACCCAAATTTACCTTTGTAATGAAAATAAGTTATTTAGAATAACACTCTGCATTTAAAGATTTCATTCGCTAAAGTGAACTTTAAGTGATTTTAAGTGAATGAACACGACCCCTCATTCACACCGCAGTCATCCATTCTGCTACGAAGAGCGAGAAGGGTATTTTAATGAAAGTGACTATTTCATTAAAAATATCCATCCAAGAAGATCCATATAGATACATTCCACTCAAATGAGATTGCCAGTTTCTAAAGTAGTACTGCTAAGCAAACGAGCGTTCTGTTTGTTTTGAAAGCGCAATGTCACGTGCCCACGCTCCACTCTGAACGCGGGATTAAAGAATCCCTTTGCCAACGCTCCTACTATCCAAATCTCACTAAGCATCCTCATATTTAAAAAAAAAATGGATTGCAATGAATTCTTCCAAGCGCTGTATAAAATAGACTCCGAAACTCGCAGAAAGATACTCTGGTGAGACATTGAGTCACACACACTTGGCTGAGATAAAACGTGCGAATGTGGGTTCGCTACAAAATGGCTGCAATAGCATTCGAAAGGAGGCATAGAAAAGCCGAGTGATATTTAATTTCTGTCATAATTTAATTCGGTTTTATTTCTGTCATGTCTAATCAAAGGGCGATTCGATCGAGGGATTGAGGGTGGCAAAGGATCCGTGATTGCTGTGAGTAGAGACGAGGATAACCTATTTTTTTTCGAAGATAGGATTAAGATCATGAAAATGCGTCGACCCCTCCATACCTTGCTCCATTCAACTAACATCCGAACGGACCTCAGCTGCACGAAATTTGAAATGGAGATCACGGTTTTCGTCTCGGCGCTACTCCGAAAAGCACGAAGGTCCCAACGAAAATACAGCATCCCACTACCAAGTACGGGGTACAACGATGTTACTGGACGGGTTGTGTTCTCTCCAGTCTATTGTCGATTGTAAGGCAAATCCCAATTCGTTTATGAAAAGAACATTCGGCCAATAGTTTTGGATCTAAATCCCACGTTCACGACACCTCTGTAAACGCGTTCTTTTAGCTCTAGTGGACACACGCTTTTGACAACCGCACATAGAATTCTCTCGTACGTACCCTTCTCCTCTCAGTGCGACGTTCCTGTGGCTGCAGTAGCAACCGCTTGTGGTGTTGCCATTGGGCGGTTAAGTCTCACCATTACCAATAGAGTTAAGGGTAGGTGTTGTCCCCCTAGGACGTCCTGAAACAGATCTTCTGCCGACTGTTTCTTTTGTCTGGAATTGTGTTCAGAAACGAGAAAGTGTGGAACGGTGAGCACAAAATAAATTCGTCACCGCCATGAAGGGTCCAGCCTCAAGTCTCTCAACAGCACGCCACCGCTGCGAATCCTCCACATGTATTTTCTGAGTCATGAAGAAAATGGCTAGTTCAACTTTTTGCAAAAATGTGTTCTCGTTGCGATGAATGCCATGGACAGCAAGGTATCTTTCTTACCGAATGCCTCATTTGCGCATTTGGGCCGAACCCAATCGGTTTTCTGCGTGATAAAATGCTGTTCGACAATTTGTAAACTTTTGAAGGTTAAGGTACGTAACGGACGCGACGACTCATTTGCAAATTGTAATGGACAAGAAATAGACCACTTACGTCGATATCTTCCACCCACTGGCGGACGCTGAGGAAGCTCTGCTCGCAAGTGCAGTCGTATAGGAGCATGACGCCGTCGGCCTTGCGGAAGTAGGACTTGGTGATGCTCCGAAACCTGCAAGCAAATATAAAATGCCTATCTGAGTTAATCTGCCAAAATAAATACTCGGTCCAAAAGATGGATTAAAACGGTCGATCGATTTCTTCGTCGACTCAAAAGATCCGAACAACGCGTGGGGCGACAAAGAGTGACTCAGGAATTAAATCTTTGAAAACTCAAATACATTTTGCTCAATGAGTCGCCGAGTTCACCCAATATATCACCTAGTGTTATAGACAAACTGAGAAAAGAGCATTTCTTATATATAAATAACTATAGGTGAATGGTTGGACGTCAAAATAAAGAACCATTACACAAAGTATCTTCTCCCGACCGTCCAAACAGTTACCTTACACCTTTCTGGTAGGTCGGACGGTCTGGGTTTCAACAAAGTATCTTCTTTCGTGAATGGAACAAGAAGGATCTTAACCAATGTATCGCATTTAGCACTTTCATACAGTGGCTCCCAAAAGTGTTCGTACACTTTAAAATTTTGTAGAAAAAGTGCTGTCGCCTAGAATTGAATTCGAATATAAAGTTTAATATTTTTCCATATCATTTCCATGTGATTCTGAATAAAACCTAATTTTTTTTTTTAAATATTGATCATTTTTTTTTTAATAAAAATGAAAATGCAAGGAGGCAGAGAAAGAACACGTCACAAAAGGGATCGTACACCGAAAAATTTCTGGATAAATTCACACATAAAATTATTGTCTGTCGCTATTTTTTATTTTTGCATTGTGGTGACATTTAAAAAAGCGTTTGGCTTTAATCTTTGCTTGTTTACTTCATAATATTTATAGTATTACTTAAAAATGTCTCGCAGTCGTAAGAAAACAACAAACAGCATTCGAAAATGGATCACTTTTCATCATAGTAGTGATAAATCAGTTCGTAATATCGCTAAAGTAGTCAATATATCCCATTCTACGGTGCAGTATGTGATAAAACGCTTTAAAAGAGAAAATCGGATCGAAAACAAGGTAAGAAAAGGTCGCCCGACAAAGTTAATTCAACGTGATCAGAGATTTGTAGTTAGAAAATTTGTGAAAAATCCACGTTTGACTGCTGTAAAAATTTCTAGAGAATTTACTGAAAAATTTTCTACTTCAATTTCAGCTGAAACTGTTCAACGATCAGCTGGATTACATGGGCATTCTAGAAAAAAATGTTGGCCCGAAGAAAATGTTTTGCAAGTGCCAAAAATAGAAAGCTTAGGCTTTCCTTCGCAAAACCAATGATAAATAAGCCCGAAACGTATTGAAATCATGTCCTATTTGCGGATGAAAGCAACTTTAACATTTTTGTTTCTGATAGACGTATAATTGTATGGAGAAGAAAAATGAGGAACTTAATCCCAAGAACTTGTTTGGAGCAGTAAAGCATGGCGGTGGAGGTGTCCGTGCATCACGACTGGGTAATTTGGTACTTATTGATGGCATAATCAATCATGCTCTTCATTTAAACATTTTAAAAGACAATTTAAAATGACCAGCCCAAAATTTGGGTATTGGAAACAACTTTGTTTTTTATCAAGATAACGATCCTCTCAATGTTCGCCTCTGGTGTCTCCATAATTGTTCACAAGTTCTGAAAACACGCCGGATTTATGGCCAATAGAACATATTTGGAGAGAACTAGAGGTTAGGAACTAGAACTTAAGAGTACGCAGACACGACATTAAAATGAAAAGCGAACTAAAAACAGTAATGATCGAAGAATGGAGAAACATGGATGCAGAAATTACAAAAAAATTAGTAAATTCTATTTACAGACGTTTAAAAGTTGTTGTGGATGCTACAGGATATCCTACTAAGTACTAATTTACCGAAATATTACAATATTTACTGTATATAGATATTTTTTTTAAATTGTACGAAGACTTTTGTGACGTAACTTTTTGGTTATTAATTTTTTTTAAAAAAGTTTTACTATGTTTTTAAAATAGTTTATGTAGTTTTGTTAAGAACATGTTATAGATATTATTAAAAAATTCCCATTCTGAAATATTAATCTTTATGAATGGATAGAACAGTATTTCATTGAAATTCATAAGTGTACGAACACTTTTGGGAGCCTCTGTATTTAAAAGTGAATTCATTTCACAATAATTAATACTTTCTTTTACTTGAATATGTAATTAATATAATATGTGATTTTTTTATAAATTTATTTAAAAAGAAAAGTGCAATATCTCGGGAATGGTTCATGCTAACGTTTTAAAATATATGTCAATCGTATCCTAATAAAAAGACTACATAAAAAATGATTATTTACGCAGCAATATTGAAAGTTCTCATTTTTTGATCATTTTTTCCAAATTCCATTTCAAAATTTGGAACTCATTCGATCGCGTTTGAAATCTCATTGTCATTTTTGTACTTAGTGCTCACACACACGTCCAAGCCGTTCAGTTTGAGTGGAGGGATGCTTAAAACGTGTAAATCCGTAGCAAACTCGAATACGAATCATTTTCGGTTCCGTTAGAGTACTTTCCCTATATTTACAAGTGTGTATGTAAAGTAAAAATGACTCTAAAAAGGACAAGTGATGAGAGTATGTATTGAAGAACAAAATGAAGGAACTGCTTTGTTTCGACATTTAACTGTCGTTTTTGGAGCTAATGTCGGGGGGAAAAATCGTTTAAGGGAATACACACGCAATTCGTTTATAAAAAGTGGGGAAAATTAAGGAAATAAAAAAGAGGACTACTTTTTCCACTCAATGCAAACAACCTACTTTAAAAATACTAAAATATTGCAGAATCCAAAAAACATAATATAAAAGAAAAACAACCGTTTTCGGAAGCTAGATTCATTTGTTTCTGGATGAAAGTTGAATTCCGTGCTCTCTGTTTGTGTCATACTCCCTATTCCAAAGTCTTTTTATTGAGTAAAGTAGTTTGTTTGAATGCCATTTCAATGCTATCTGCATTGTTGGTTATATTAATCTCACAGTGAAGCAGTTTAATTGAATGTTATTTGAATTGGGTTTCGTGATGTTCTCGTGTGTCACAGTGCTGTTCTCGTATTTCTCATGTAGCCACCGAGTGATGGCTCCCTATTTTGAGTCTTCCACCGGCGCGTCTACTTGGTTGATAGAATAGTTTCCAGTTTCATCTTATTTCTTGATTTTTATATTATGAAATTCATACGAATAGATACACCTCAGCATATGGATTAGTACAACGGTAGAATTTATTTTCTATTATTCTAATCCCAACCTCCTCTTCATTCACGGGTGTACTCCATATTGTGTACTGTTGGCTGTTCTCAAAGAAAATAAAATCACAATTCAATCCCCATCAACACCAGAAGCCTTCTCCCATGTGTTCGCGAAAGAGCTAGAAACAACGTCTATCCATTTTTTCTAAACGCTATCGTTTCAAGGTGCTGAAAAGGAGGCTGGATATAATGTGGGATTTTCCCTCTGAAGAATACGAAGTCGGTTCGCAGGGGGGCAGCAAACAAAACGACTTGATTCGGCATAAAACTGGAATCCTTTAAAAGCAGATGGATATCCAGCCAGTACATGCTGCAAATTCCGATTTCCTTTCTAAGTACAAAAAGGCGCCCATTCTTAAACCTTGATCTATAAAACGTTCCTGTCCTTTCCGAAATAGCTTGGAATCGTTCACTTTTGATTTGTGTTCTTTTTGGAATGAGTTTTGGTTCAAAATGATTCATAGACCAACCAGAGTGTGTCCTAACTCGACTTTCTTGTATCAAAATCCAGTTTAATGGGCTCGTGATATTTTTTCTTTCCTGCAAATTTTGCCTTTGAAAAATCGCAGTGCCGAATGATCCCAATTATAACATGATAAACATAACAATTATGACATGACAATGACAACATGATAAACATAACAATTATGACATGACAATGACAACATGATAAACACAACAATTATGACATGAAAATTATGACATGATAAACATAACAATTATGGCATGACAATGACAACATGATAAACATAACAATTATGGCATGACAATGACAACATGATAAACATAACAATTATGGCATGACAATGACAACATGATAAACATAACAATTATAACATGACAATTATAACATGATAAACATAAGAATTATGAGCCTTTCGACTGATACCGAATCCAAACATGACGTCACTCCAATGATTGACATTGTTTTGTTTCGTGATCACTGACTGAGCCCTTTTTAGGCATCATTACGTCCTATTTTGTCCTATGCTGAGAGAATATAAAATTTCGGATTCATTTCGACGTGTTTGTTCGCATTCCCAAAACTTTGAGAGAAGTGAGGAAAATGAATCCCTTACCTCTCCTGTCCGGCCGTATCCCAGAGCTGCACCGCCACGTTCCGGCCCTCCACCCGGAGGGACCGCATCAGGAAGTCCAGCCCTTGGAAGAGACAATACAAAATATTATTCACTTAAGAGATTTTTCTGTTTTTTGCAATGGCCTACCCAAGCAACTTTTCTTTGAATTTTAAATTTAAATTTAAAACTACAAAACAAATGGATCGTTGCCCCAAACGCTATTCTTGAATAGAAATGACGATTTAAAAGAAACCTTTTTATAAATGAAAGACATTCCAAATGGGGTCTAACTTTAAATGTAGCATTCCATCGGGCAGCAACAATCCTATTAACAATATACCTTGTCAACAGTGAGGTGTGCTCTATGAAACATTATATAGAGATTGGGCTCTCTCTAATTATGGGTACCAATATTTACTTTCAGATATGAATAACATCTATGCTTGGAATGCTTTCCTAATACTTTAATTGAATGGAGCTGTTTCCCCACAAAATCGAAGATTTGGACGCGTTTGTTGCCTTTCTCAACGCTTCGATAAATGGGGACGATGACTTCAATGGATTTACGGCATTTTCGGAATACCTCCCCCCCTTTTTTTTTCTTTTTCAAAAATCGAAAAATGTTTTTTATGAACATTTAAAATAATGCTCTTTTTCTCTAGTACAGGAAATACTATTTTACGTGCATTTCTTTTTTCATTTAGTAGCAACTTTACAGAGCGTTAACAGACATAGTACACGCTTCGGTAAAGTCATAAAAGATTAAATATTACCAGATGCGCTTTGTAATGGCGCAGAACCAGAAATAAACTCAATAAATAAAAACATTTAGCGAAAAGAATAAAAAAACACTTGAGCGACGCACTTAAGCACACATGAAATAATAACGCAGTATACAGCCGTTTCGAGGATACACTGGATCCTCTTCGTTAAGGCTAGAGAACCAACAAACCATGTCAAAACGATCTAGTGCAATGAGTGTCGTACTCGTACAGGACAGAGCACCAGGCGCGAAGCGCCTTTAATCTCCAGTTTCAATATGTGGTTCTTATCGTCAAACTGTGACATTAATTCTGTGACCCTAATTGGAGGTTCGAGGTTTTTATTTACTATATGTTATTATTTGTCCTAGCTCCTAGTGTGGCAGTTTGTTGCACATTTAGAGTTTAAGCAGTTTGGGGGGTTGATGCAGATCTAAGGGTTATCTAGCATTTTGGCAGCTTAGAGATTAGAATTTTTTTTTTTTTTTTAACATTAGTCGCGAGTTTTATTTAATATCAGATGTTTGAGGTGGGATTTTTTAATTCCGAACAGCGCGGGGTCTCTTACGAGATTTTGCCTTTCGATGATCATAATCATGCAGATTGAATAATAGTTCATTTGGAACAGATGGCAAATTATTGTAGAATTTAAGCGCTAGCTTTTTAATTTGGGCTCTCACGGTTTTTATTTTGAAGTCTTTTCAAATCACCGAGTTTCTTAAATATCTAGGGGCTTTCCTGACACACCTAAGGATTTTATTTTGTCTTATTTCTAAGGAGTCTATGGTAGGCATATCCCCATACGGGTGCTGCATACAGCATTCCCGGACGGATGACCGATTTGTAGATTAGTAGCTTATTTTGATAACTAAGATTTCCGTTTCCTATCATTGGGTATAGGGCTCCGGTAGCCATATGCGCTTTTTGATTATATCTGTTACGTGCAATTTCCAGGTTAGGTGGGAGTCTATCGTTACACCTAGGTATTTGGTTGATTTTTCCGCGCGTAGTGCATTATACGACCTAATAAGTACACAGGAGTTTATGTTCCCAAGACCTGCATTAAGAGTCCACTTGAGAAAGCCAATCAGAGAGCAGATTAAAAAATCGTTTAGCCAATCCGAAACGCTAAGCGACATACAAAATGGGCATGCGACAAGACACAACTTAAATATCCCAACAAGACAAGTCAGAGCAAAAATAAATGAGTTCCGACAATCCGAAAAATCCAAACACACATGGCAGTCCCAAAGTTTAAGAAATGGAACAAATAGAAACAAAATTAAAAAGAAAATGACAAGGTACTCCGATAGACTGAGGACAGAAAAGGACTCACAGAATGACTACAATTTTTGCAGATATGAAACGCTTTAAAAATGTCAAAACCATAGACGAAGTGCATGCTTTGCTACGTCGTTTTGCTACTGAAGAAAACTCTAAACGGCTCTGAAAACGAAAGCAACGTCGAGCCTTTGAGGAAATTCCTCTTTCTTGACGCAATTTCCATGTTCCTTAACACGAAATTCGGAAGCCTGTTTAGTTGAACCGATATAAAAAAGACCATACTGGCAAAAAATATTGTCAATGCTCCAACTATCAGAAATCCCAGTAGAATCTTTAAGATTAGAAAACCTGAGTTTATTAAAAAGTGTAAACACGCTATTCAACTTGATTATTTTAAGGATTTTAGTAATTTTCTGACTTATTTTTGGGTGGAAAAAGGGAGGAGGTAAAATAAGAGTGTCTTTGAAATACTTTTCAAAAGCAAGCTTACAGGAAGATTTAAAACATTTTTGAATAGCACGATCAACAATGCTAAGAGAGAAATTAAGATGAACAGCAACAGCTTCTATGAAACTTGAGCAAACCCACAGTAGAAAGCCATCCAAAGCACGATAGACAACGTGTTGAAAGCATCCATTTCCTGGTGAGTCAGATGGCAATGATTTTTAGAGGGAGATAAACAAACGGGAAAAAAAAGTTCATGAAGGACCGTAGTGAGAAATGGACGACGACCAAGACGGCACAGTATGATATTTTTGAATGGGGAGGCTGGGCAAAAAATTGGAAAAAGTTTTATATTAAAATTGGAAAAGGTTTTGTATTATAAGTGAAATTTATATTGAAATTCACACTTTGAATACGTTTTATTTCCTTGGCGAGTAAAATAAAATAATTTAACGTAAAAATGCTAAGAGTGAATGCACGATATTTTAAAATATATTACCTATGTAAGATAAATACGTACAAAATATAACATTTTAAATGTTTCCTTAATTCTAAATGAGTTGAACTTTTACAACCCATTTATTAAATATAAAGTGATCAGAAAATGCATGAAAGAGTGCACCGAAAATTTGTCAGAAATGTGGAACGTCAGCTTAGTTGAAAATCAGTGTAGTTAACGATGTCCTTAAACAATATTGTATATTCATTATTTACAAATAGTGTGCTATGAAAACATTAAAATATCTTATAATTACAATATGCTAAGAATTCGCTAGAAAATAGTCCACCACTTTTTTAATCTAACTGGGATTTTCGGGTAACATGGAATTTGTACATGAAAATCAGATTTATTCTTTCTAAACTCCTAAATACGCAAACGGATGCTCCGCCCTATGGATGCCAATACGAAGAGCTAAGTCTACTTTGCAAACTACTTAAGTTTAATGGAAGGCATTCTTAGTATATTTTTTCGTTTTGATAGTGTTTAAAATTTGGTAAATGGTAGGTTATTCATGAAAAATGACTCAAATTCTTTATTTCAAATAATGAATATTGATTAAAAGCGTCCCATTTGACCCGAAATGGAGGATACTTTGGCCTTGCACTACCCATCCTTGATAAAACGCATGTCCCACATCCAATCATTGATTGTTAATAAAGGATTGCAAATGGGGAAGCAACAGTCGCTCCCATGTTAGTTGATCAGCTAGGGAGGAGTTTAACAAATGTATGGTCTTAATGCCATATTTTTCCTTCCACGAAAGCTGAATGATTTCAGCTTCTAAAACATTGAAATATGCTTTTTAATGGGAAAAGTACTTGAAACGTGCCACTTGAAGCAAATAAAAGGCAACCATTTTCTAAATAATACATATATATTCTTCTTCTTCTTCGACCCAGACCGTCCGACCTACCAGAAAGGTGTAAGGTATCTATTACATATATATTGGCAAAGTGGTTTAAAAATTATAATAAATAAAATTATGTTTAAATAATTTTAAACAAGGGGGCTCAGCTTTTTAGCCTCAATAGACGCCAAGACATTTAAATGCACAAGAAGATTTCGTGAGTGAATCGAATCCCTGGAATTCAAAATCTCCCAAATACCGTTCCCATCGTGAAAAGAGTGGGTGATCCAGAAATGCCACCGAGACGACGGGAATAAAGAACAAATGCTCGTCCTTTTTCACAGAAATATCACTTCACTTTCTAATAAACTCGGTCTTTCTTCATTCAAATTTCTAAGAGTTGGAGCATTGACTTTCCAGTGGGGGTTGGTCTTTCTTATACGGGTCAAACTAAACTTGCTTTAAAATTATGGGTGAAAAAACAGGAATTGGATCAAAATTGTTTGAGCACCTTTCTGAGTTTTCTGGAGGAGGTGCAAAACAGGAACGTCTTCCGTATCTAGAAAAGTTGTCTCCGTTTTTGTGATTCGAACGCATTTTTCTTTTTCATTTCCTTTCTATTCGTTCCATTTCTTATCGTTTGGAACTCTTAGTGGCACGAGTAGCTATAACTGCATTTATTTCCAATTCTCTAGAAGAGAGGTTGCACTTTTACATAGAATAATAAACTATATACAATGGACGTCTAAAATAGATCATTTGGAAATAAATGTACGCTGAATCAAAAATGGGATAAGTGTATGACAAAAGATAATTTAGAATTGAGAAGAAAATTTCGAAAAGTAGAACTAAATCTGCAAAGAAATAAGAAGAAATGAAATGTTACATTTCCCCAGAACTATAAATGACTTTCTTTATATAATGTAATGAAATGAACTTCTTCCACAGTGAAAAATGGATTGTAAAGATAAAAGATAAATGATGTATAAAATCGGGAATAGAGCTTGCAAGCTCTTGTTCTCTACACCCTCTATGTATATAACGGTTCGTGATTCATTTAGGATTTTCAATACACAGCTCAATCAGTTCAAGTCAATACTATACAGCTAACTCATTTTTTTATGTGTGTGTGTTAGTCATGACTTTTCTCGTTTTTTTATTTTTATTTCTTCTGTGCGACCATGACTTTTTTAGTTTTCAGATAGTAATAAAATAAGCACATTCATAAAATAAACTCGAATTGAAAGGATCATAGCACCTATTTGCATAGTTGCCAATTTAAACTTAAATTACAAGTTCTACAAATTTCAAAAATACAGCGCCACCCAGAAATGGATTAGAGTTTTTCTAAAACGAAGATTTAACTTGTACAATACATATTAAAATATAGAAAAATATATAGAACAATTATCAATTTTAGAATAGATTAGATAAAATTCGTTTCAATTAAATATATTCAGAACAATTTTGAAATAGAAACTGAAAGCAATCCATAAAGATGGAGAAAAGTAGGTTGAAGTCGAAAATAGGGTACACTGTTCCTGATAAGTGAAAGAATATATTTAAATACATGCTTATAGTTACTAACAATTCAAAACACTTGTGAAAAGTGAAAATTATTAATTCATTGACTCGTTTTAAGCTATAAAGGGTTTGAAGAAACGTTCTCATATGCGGTATCAAAATCAAAGAGCAGTTTCATAGGAGATGTCACATATTTAAAGAGATCCTATTAACACTCGAAAAAATTGAATAGTTAAAAATAGAAGGAACCTGTTATCGGAAATGCATACGTGAGATATCGAAATAAAGCTTTATTAGAGACAAACTTGAAAATTAAGTCATTTTGGAAAATCGAATAAAGATTCACAGCAAAACTAACAAAAGCTAAAAAAACAGCAAACATCGACAGAGTTAAGTGCTGCCAATCTTGGGGTCGTTTTGACTCATTTATCCTTGTTTCGACTTGTCTCGATGGGAATATTTCTTTTATGTTTCGGAACATAACTATCTTTTGTGTGTCACTTCTCGTTCCGGATTGGCTGGACAGTTCTTCATTCTGCTTTCTTATTGGGGGACTCTCAATCCACGACCTGGACTGAATGTGTTTCTTCTGCCCATTACGCTGTTTGACTTGGGTTCTGTATCACCGAGGAAGAAGCAGTATGTTTTGATTTGTGCTTCAATAAGTTTCTCCAATTTGCTTACCTAGAAATAAGTTAATAAGGTGACAAATAAGCTCCTGCGAGTGTTTCACCATTTCGGTTTCCTATGCTGAATATACAAGATAATGTAGAATGAAAGGGGCGTAGGCTCTTTTTAATGGGCGATCCTATTAAAATAATATAATACATATCCCATTTTTCAGATCGTTCTGCTGAATAGAATAGAAGAAAGTTAGAACCCATTTTTTTCAATCTTCGACATAAGATATTTTTCAGACCTTTTGAAATGGCTTTCCTGGTTTAACTGAGAATTGGGTGTCTTACCGAGAGTGGAGCTCATGTGTCTGACGAAGACCCCTTTGCTGATCCGGAGAGCGAATGAGGACTTTCCGACGCCGGCATCCCCCACAAAGATCACCTTGAAGGTCTGCTCGGCGGGCCCGTCCGGCTCGAACTCGGACTCGTCTACTTCGAAGGACCCGTCGCCCTGCAATCAAATTCTAGGAGTACATACACGTGACATCTTCAGGCAAAACATGATTAGTAGCGTAGCGTGATATTTTGGACTGGGGGGGGCTCCGCTTTTTAGCCTCAATGGACGCCACTGAACGTGGTAGGACACTTTGGAAAATAATCAAATCAGAGATGCTCCTGTAGCAATAAAATAAAAATTAAAATATCAAGCGGCCATTCAGAACGTTTCGCCTGAAGTCACCTCTTTAAATGAATTCGAGCCATCTCCGTGTTTAGAAGAAAATGCATTTTTTAACAAAAAAGATCAATCATGCATAAAGCTTTGATTATGAAACACTTTTCAACTCAAATGCAATGCCATTTAAACAGCTCTAAAATAAGAAACATTCAGCGCTGATATTTTTTAAATGATCACAGTACTTCAGTCATTTATTATACTTGAAAACTTTGTCGAAATATAAATCGTCTGCCTCTGTATGTAAAATCAATGAATATTTCATTTATATCACCTATATTCCAGACTCCAGAGCTCAATAATTTGGCGTGAAAAAAATTCAACCATTCTTATACAACTCGCCTTACAATCGCTTGATTTGTTTACATACTGCATGCGTTGAAATGAAGCTTCGTTATAGAAATAATCAAAGTTCAGTGATCATTTAAAATTAAAAATATCGAAATTGAATTTGGCACAGAATTTGTATACACAGATAAAATGCAAAAATGAAGCGGTTTTAGGACGGATGCACCACTAAGTATACATATAAACAATTTTTACACAGTGGATGAGAAATGGATGTCCTATATTACTTTGCAATCAGTCACACGATTTCTTCATATATCATGGGTGTCATTATTATATCAATTTCTATTTAAATATTTTATGGGATCATTTGAATATTTTCTAAAATTTTCGAAGCCATTTGTGAATGTTGACTTTACTTAAAAAATATTTGAAAAATGAAGTCCCATAGGGTTCCATGTATTTCATTTTTTCAACCCGGATTCCATCTGAAACTCATTGGGTGATATTATTCATTTTTATTCCGTATGTCCCACAGACCGTTTCAACACCCTATTAAAATTTGATTTCGATAAAATCGTCTTTACGGTAGTTATCGTGCGAACGGACAGACAGAAGTCGTAAACACTTTTCATCCCTGTTGGAAAGTGTTAAGAATACATTGACATTTTTCAATGCATTGTGTTGATGTTAAATCTGACCGAAAAATGTTCAAACTGAGTGTGAAAGCGGTTTCGGTCCGTGCAGGCCTTTTCTATGTCTGCTTTAAGAAGAGCCTCTAAGAGATGGATGCTATTTGTGCGCAGAAAACCTTGTTTGCATTTTCATTCGAATAAGGGGAAATGCACTCCAAACTCATAGTTCCAAGAAAATGGCGCCCAAATGAAATAGGGACATTTAAAAGATATCCACTCCTCCGTTTTAATTGCTTTGCGAGCGTTTATTCCAAAAATTGGGATTCCTATAACGGACCCGCGTCCTTTTCGACGCTGCTCAGATCTCAACCGAAACATCCCTTTCATTCCGATCGAGCGTGTGAGTTTCTATTTGAGTCTCGAGATTTTATCCACGATGGCCTCTTTTCGAGATTTTATTTCTCCATCCGCACATTTTGCCAAAATGTCTGTCCATATTGAGAACGGATTCAAATGTCGACCTTTTATCAAATGCAGTGTGTGTTCTTGTAATGGGATTTCAATTTTAAGAGAGAGCGCTTGTAGTAGACGACGTTGCGCCTTAAGCGGCCTCCACTTCTCTTAAATCGAGAAAGCATTCGAATGGGGTCCAAGCGTGTTCTGGAAATCGATTTGAGTCATTTTATTTTAAATCCATTGCGAAACGAGATCACTGCGAATCCATTCGATTCGCAAACAGGTCAAACCCGTTTCATTTGGAATGAGGGGAGTCGCGAAGGGGAGAGACAAAATGTCTGTACGATAGAAAGGATCGTTTAAGGAAATCCAGAATGGCTTCAAAACGTGTACTATTTTCGTGTTTATTTTTCTTTGTGCACTGTCCGTTTGGGTTATAAAAACATATAATGCAAAAAGAGACATATATACAAAGAGACTGAGACTGTTTGCCCTCCTTCGACTTCCGCGGCTGAAAAGCAAACGAAAAGGCTTTACCTTGGGCCTCCATTCCTTCATGAGTTTGGAGATCCTGGGAAGGGGCGTCGGGGGCGTCGAGCTCTTCGGAGTGGAGGACCAGCTTCGTCTCCAGCTGAAACGCACAAAATCACGTATTATTCCTGATACAGATCCAAACCTGGCTTCTGAAATCCCCCCTCTTACAGATCGGTCGTACTCACGTCTCATCTGTAGTCCATTGCAAACTTAAAGCTTTCCATTCAATGCCGCGAGCTTGAAAAGACGCCTGAAAGTCGACCGATCCGTGGCGTAGCTTTCCTTGAGCCTCAGAAGCTGTTTAAAATCTAATTTAAAGATACTTTTATGTATTATATTTTCCAATGTAACCTTGCGAATATAGGTCGTTTTTTTAGAAAACGGTTACACTTTACTGACTTGCCGGCCGCTCATACCCTCGGGTGAGTCGGGCGGCCTGGGCTTTCTACTTTACGCGCTTCAAAGGAGAAGTTTCAAAGTATTTTCTCCATTAAAACGCATATCTAGAAGTTGAAATCATCTAGCGTTCACGATGCATTGAAAGAACCTTCGAATGAGGACCGCCCGCCTCTTAAACTCTGCCCCTGGCTGAAAAGCTAGAACTCTAAGCTAGCTTCCAGAAAGGTGTGGCTGTTTCTTCTCCTATTTTCAACTCTTTATAAACAGCGTAATGACAGATAATGATTCAGTGGCACACCTAGAGGGGGGGTTAGAGTTAACCCCCCCAGGAGTAAAGAAAAAAGATAATTTAGAGAAAACCTCCTGTGGAAGTATAAACGAATAGCGTGAGTCAGTGTGCCGTCGTCGTTTTCTTTCGCTATTGTGATGTAGTCGAGACCTGGCGCACCCTCGGGGCCCCAAGAAACTTCGTTTGGGATCCTGGTCGATCTGGGCGCTGAGGAAGTATCCAGAAAATACTTAATGTCCGCCCTCTGTTTAGTTTTTTGGCGCCTTTTGGGATGGCCGCCGCACACAGCGATTGCTTTCTGGAACCCCTTTCGCCAGAGATCGGGACGACCTTCGGCGCATGGGGGGAAATGGCAGCCCTGTGAATGGGTGCCGCTCATAGTGTCCATCCAGAGTCCACCGGCGCCTGGTGGACACGTCCCGTGCCGCTTTGCTTTCAGATTTCGAAGAGGGTTGAGCCCATCGCTTGGCTCAGTGTGACCCATTGCATGGGATTGGCTTGCTTCCAGCCGAACGTTGCAGTTCGATTTGGGTTCGAATTTGCAAAATGCCAACGATCCCTTCAGGCAAGAAGAGCTTACAAACCTATTTATTAAAATGGATAACCGTTAGTCAAAAACAAAAAACGAATGGTGGGCTGACGGCAGAAGACAGGGTTAACAACGGAAGTCCTAACTTCACTCCATCATACTGTGATAACTCCATCGAGCCTCCAAGCGACCACTCCATCGGGACTCGGGATGATACCGCCGAAAAATAGGAAAGTTTGCTCATTTCTGGTGCAGGAGAGAAAATGCCTGTTTCCTTCCATCTGGACATTGGCTCATCGACTGAATCGGAATATCAGGTATGCGAATCCAATCCACTTCTGATTCTGTATGAGGCGAAGAGCTCACAAGTAACCTAACACACAACGGAGTCATTCTGGAGATCATCGAGTTGGAAGTCTTTACAAAAAGTTAAATTTTTTTTTTGTACTTTCGTATATTATTACAGTGTGCTCACATTTTCAATATTTATCTGTAAATGAGCTATCATTCCAAAATATTTCATGAGTTTTTGAAAAATAGGATTAAAAGAAAGAAAGAGAAAGAAAAACGTTTTATTAATATGAGTGGGTCAAAAGTAAAAAATGCAGAATTCCTTTCTTTCTGTCTTATGTATTTTTTTCTTCTGTTTAAGTATAATTTTTTTTTCTCCTTTCTTTACTTTCATTTATTGATTTAATATAATGACACCTATTTCGGAAGAATAAAGTAAGTTTGAGCCACCTCTGAACGCGGCGGAATAAAAAAAAGGAGTCCATTTCCAATGAATGAATGTTTGATGAATGAAACAATTCATTCAATATTGAACCAAAAATGGCAATGAACGTCTATAGGCATATTAAAAAAAAGTAAAAAATGCAGAAATGATGTGAAATGCGCACGTTGAGTGACATGGAAGGGCAGGAACCTGTTGAATCGGCAATAGTCGCGCCACTCTGTCTGCCAGAGAAATAGTTCTACAATTTTTTTACAGCCACCTACACGCGTCCACAGGGAAACCGGCTGTGGCGAAGATGACTGGAACAAGTGATTGTGGCACGTGTGAGGGGTACCTAGAGTTCCTCTACTACAGGCTGACTTATCGAGTATATTGAAGCCCATAGGGTTCCATCCTACAATTACAGAAATTATAAAATAAGTGTTTAAAATAAATACTTTATATACAAAAAGAAGTTTCAATTAGAATATTGTAGAACTTAGCTCGCACAAGTATGCTCCAGTGCCGAGTATCCAATTATTTATTAGCCATCGTTTTCTTCTTTCTTCGTTTCTAGGGAATCGAAATAGCCTAAAACTCTTTCTAGAATGGTTAGAGTAGTTCGGTGCAGAACAACCACCCATAATTATTTCAATAATACTTCCTAAAGTGAAAACACGAATAGAGCTAATGCTAATGGCTTGCGCTTCCAGCTAGGGTGGGCTTCAATATGCTTGATGAGTCAGCTCGTATATAGAGGAGCCTTAGGGGTACCGGTACGGGCAGAGTGACGTCAGCAAGCGTGGATCGACGCATCCGCCGGCAAGCGTTGGCGGCCCCGCAGGCCACTTCCGTCGCCCTTTTTCAGCATGTGCAGGCCAACCTTGATGCTCCCCTATCGACCAGGACCATTATCCATCGATTGTAGTAGCTGGCGACTCGTGGCGCCCGTCAAGAAGACTGCCATCGAGCCAACAGCACATTCCATTTGCAATGTTGAAGCACGTGGGCTGCGGAATGGCACCGGGTCGTGCTCTGAAACGAGTTAAGCTTCTGTTTTAGCAATGACAGTCGCCGTGTACGAGTCTGACGCCAAAGTAGTGACAGGTCCAATCCGGCCACATCTGTGTAACACGTCTTCATAGTTTGGGGCGCCATCGCCAACGAGAGCAGGTCATCTCTGGTCCGTATTGAGGGCACTATGACGGTCCAATGATACGTGGATGACATACTATGGCCGGTGACGCTACCCTTCCTTCAGGTCAGGGGGTGCCCAATGCCTTTTACCAGCAGGATAACGCCCGACCACACCTGGCACGCATCAGTCAACATGCCGTGAAAGGTACCCAGGTGCTTCCCAAGCACACCAGTCTTCCCTGATCTCTCATCAATCGAACACGTCTGAGACGTGATTGGACGTCGCTTGCGTGCGCTGCCACCGCCGCGTTTAAAAGACGAACTCTGGCAAACGGTTGACACGGAATGGGCAATCATCCCTCAGGACACCCAGCATTCGCACGCTCATTTTCTCTGTACCTCGCCATCCGGGTGGTCCTACAACCTACTGATCAGACTGTGTTATCGCTCAGGGTATAGGTGTATCATGTTGCAATAAACATCACTTACTGCTTGTTGCTGTCTCTATCTTGCCGATTTTCATCACTTTCTGCCCACTCCTTCTTAGTGTCTCATTTTCACTGTCACGTAGTGTGTGTGTGTGTGTATATATATATGTATATATATATATATATATAATTATATATATATATATATATATATATATATATAATTATATATATATATATATATATATATATATATATATATATATATAATTATATATATATATATATATATATATATATAATTATATATATATATATATATATATATATATATATATATATGTATATATATATATAATTATATATATATATATATATATATATATATATAATTATATATATATATATATATATATATATATAATTATATATATATATATATATATATATATATATAATTATATATATATATATATATATATATATATATAATTATATATATATATATATATATATATATATATATATAATTATATATATATATATATATATATATATATATATATATAATTATATATATATATATATATATATATATATATATATAATTATATATATATATATATATATATATATATATATATAATTATATATATATATATATATATATATATATATATATATATATATAAATATATATATATATATATATATATATATATATATATAAATATAAATTAGTAAATCCAATGTTAGAATGTATGTAGTAACTCATAAAACACTATTCCAAAATTTTCTACAAAATACAAAGAAATAAAAGAAATTAAGACATAAAGAGGAAATAAATTATATATATATATATAATATAAAGAGAAGAAAGAAAGAACGACAATGTATCAAAATTTCGCCGGGGAGGATTGTGACCCCCACTTCCCGGTTAAGCCAGCTTAATGTCATGACAGTGTATCCGCTTCCTGGAGTGTCATCATGGCATTAAGCTGGCTTAACCGGGATGTGGGGGTCACAATCCCCCCCGGCGAAATTTTGATACATTGTCGTTCTTTCCTTTTTCCCTTTATGTTTTATATAAATGTACTTGGTCGAGCTGCATTGCGCCGAAGGGTATATTTTCAGAAGGGTGTTTTTTCGGAGTAGTTGATACATTTATATTTGGATATACGTATATATATATATATATATTTAATTATATACATATATATATATATATATAATTATATACATACTATATATATATATATATACGTATATATATATCACTTCCTTCCTAAAATGTGGTGATGTCGGTCATGGTGAGTTAACCCCCCCCCCCAGAAATTAATCCTAGGTACGCCACTGAAGGATTGGATACGGGACGTGACTTTTTCATGAATGGGCAAGGCTAATGGATCCGCCATTTTGGGTCAAACAGGGTTCTATTAATTAATCTTCGCAGAAAATAGTCATGTGTATTACTAAAAAATGGGAGACATTTTCCACGAATAACATGACATTCATCTAAATTTAAACAATATCAAGACGAAGACATTAGTTATGACTACCATTAAATGACTACCATCTGATGTATTACCAATAATGACTACCATCTGATTTCCCTTTAAAATTCCAGTTACAGGAGAACTTCAATTAAACAAAAGCCATTGATCATTTTCTAGCATACTGTGGTTAAGTTATTTTTAAGTTTTCGAAATATAGTATTTGTAAATAATTAATATATAAAATTGTTTAAGGACATTGTTCACTACAGTGTTCTCGCCCATTTTCAGTGCACTCCTTTGAACTGCTCTATATCGTTAGTTCTAGCTGCTTATATTTACAAAACTGATATATTTTTTACTTGCTAATAATATTCTTATATATTTCTACTTCATAAGTCTTACTTGATTACTCCTCGAAGGATGAGTCCAATCAATCGAGATATCATGGAGTAGAAATAGAACGTAACTCTTTCGATTCTCTCAGTATTTTTCTCAAATACCTAAATCATTCGTTAGCCTCCAACGTTAACCATCCGTTTAACTTCTTCCACCTTTGCAAAACGTTTTCCTTTCATTCGTGGGGACATAAAAAATGTCACAAATCATGTGAATAGGGAAGTTGGGGGAAACAGGGTCGTGCCAAAAACGCTTCCCATTCAACGCGGTGTGCGAGGGAGCGTTGTCGTAGTGCCGAAACCTGCTTTCAAGAAAAGTATCATGGACTGGAAAAAACTAACACGGAAGAAACCTCGCTGATGCAAAAAGGTACATCCGGTACTAAAACTTGGCACAAACATATGTTATATCCCACAACCACTCTTATTCCCCATCGACGCTCGGTTTTTATTTTATTTTATTTCATTTTATTCAATTTGCGTGGCACCTACAGATGAAATCCAGTTACAGTAGCCACATAAAAACAAAAAGAACAGAACATAAAATACAAGAATACTAAGCAGTATACATGTCAAGCGCATTAAAACAGGCTTTTTTAAAACAGGCAGGAGTTCAATTAAATATATCAATATCAGTACAATAGGTATTATATAGATCAACAAATTTATAGATAGAATAGCACTTAAGGTAATTGTGTTTAACAGTAGTATTGTGATATAATGTTTTATTTTCTAGTATTATTAACAGGTATATGGAATAAATTCCAGGCAAGGAAGTAAAATGGGGCAATCAATAGTATTATTTGAAACTTAATAAAAAAAACAAGAGACAGGACCCTTTTCTTCTTTTTTTAAGAGACATTAAACTGTATTTCTGTCTGAGTTCACACGTATGCATATGATAAGGATAACAGCCAGACGATCTGTAATCCATAGTACGTAAAAGTTTATTTTGCACGACTTCTATTCGTTGAGAATGCAGGTTGCAAACAGGGTCCCAGATCATTGCACACCATTCCAAAATTGGCTTAACAAGAGTATTATAAATACAAATAACAGTATCAGACCTGGCTAAAACACGAGATCGTCTTAAGGTGAAACCAAGTCTTTGGTAGGCTCTCTTAATAGTCATATCGATATGTCTCTGAAAGTTAAAAGTATCATAGAAAGTGACACCCAAATCAATAATATGAGTACATCGAGATAGAGGTCATTTATTTAAAATGTAATTGCAATTTAGAATATTACGGATCCTAGCTATGCTCATAACATAGCATTTAGAAACATTTAAGTGGAGTTTATTTCAAACAGAGCAGTTCTACAGTTCATCGAGATCTCTCTGCATCAGTTCACAATCAGTCCAAGAGTTGATTTTCATATAAAGTTTCAAATCGTCTGCAAACATAAGACATTTAGCAGTTTTAAAAATCTGGGGAATTTCATCAATAAAGATTAAAAAAAGAAGTGGGCCCAGATTTAAAGTCTGAGGAACACCAGAGGAATTACTTTATAGTCTAGAGTTGACACCAAAGTACTTTACAGAACATAGGCGCCGACTCCTGGGAAATTTGGGGGTGCCCAGTACCCTCCAAAATTTTATCATTAACCAATTTTGTTATATGCAATAAGAGATGTTCTAGCTCGCTTTGGTCTGGATATCAAAAATTGGCGTGGCCTAATGTCAGCGGCCATCTTTCAGGACTGCAATCAAGGATTTCGTCGATTGAGACAAGGGCTATTTATATGCATTGTTTGGCACATACTTTACATTTGGTAGTGCAAGACAGTACATGCAAATTACAAATAATTCGTGATTACTTAACTTTGGCGTGCTAGTTAATATCGTTTATAAGAGGATCTCCGAAGAGATTAAAAATTTTCCAAACATTTCAATTGGGTTCAGACGATACAGTTTCCTTGCGACCATTCTGCCCAACTGGATGGTGTTTGAGAGTCATTGACTACATGTCTTCATTGGAAAAAAATTACAAAACGGTCATCAAGTTCTTCGAAGGTATGTGCAAGGAAGTGAGTGAAGCAGGAGCAAAAGTTAACAGCTTTCTTAAAAAAAATCAAGAACTTGAATGTTCCTTTATGACAAAAATTGTTATTGTTGTCTTTCCACGAGTGCAGACATTAAATATTGCTGTCCAGAAAACATCCTTGAACTTTTAAGATGGAATAAATTCCATCCAAAGTGTAGTAGAGTCTATTCAGACTCAGAGAGAAGAAAATAATTTTGAAGATTTATAGGAAGATGTAATAAAAAAAGATGTAAAATTAGATATAGAAGATTCTGTCCTTCCACGGATTAGAAAAATTGCAAGAAGATTCGACGATGGAAACGATCCTCATCCATTTCAGTCACCTAAAGTATCGTCCAATTTACTTTCAATGTGTGGACAATGTCATAAGTTCCCTTAAAACAAGAATTGACAAAAAGACGATGGAGCATCCTTCCATGATTAAAAACTTTGCCCTCAATAAAATTAAAAGTGAAGAACAAATAGTATCTTTTTACGGTTCGGATTTTGCTGGCAAAAGGTTTTCGCTTCACCGGGATATGTTTTGGGACACAGTTAAAGCGAATTCTGCAGAAATTAACAGTATATCCGATAGAGTTGAATTTTTTAATATAGAAAAGAAAACATTTCTCTCCACTCGCTCATATCAGAGTTCTGTAAATTAATAAACCGAATGTTAACAGTTTCGGTTACATCCTGTGCAGCTGAAAGATCTTTTTCTACGACCCGAGACTTACATCAGATCTACAATGAGGCAGCAGAAATGAAATGGCGTGGCTATTCTGCATATTCATGAGGACAGAGCTGCCAAATTGAACATGAATATATTTGATCGCAGAAGAGTTCATAAAGAGAGCACAAGTTCGATTAAATACATTTTGTATAAGTAATAACAGAAATCACTAGCAAATGGGAGTGCAAATACTTTTCTTATTTATGTTATTACGTTTTTTAGGCCATTTGCCCCCAATCCTGGATTTCGGTCTGGAGACGTCCCTGATGGGGATATAAGTTCTGCATGGGTTTATGTCTCATCTTGATCCATTTTGCAAACCTTATAGGACTTCATTAAATGCATGATAAGCTACCATTTTCCCGAACGATTAAAATATTTTAAAGACATTTTAATTTTTGAGCACCCCCCTATATTTTTGAAAGTCGGCGCCTGTGTTGCAGAATACAGTCTATCTGTAATATAAGAGTTCAACCAAGTCGACAAATCAACATTCAATCCGCCAGCAATTAGTTTACGGGTTATTAACTCTAGGTCGATGTGATCAAAAGCTTTACTAAAGTCAGTATAAATAACATCCAGTTGCCTCTTGGTTTTCATAGCATCAATAATATCACAGGTAAAACAAGCTAAATTAGTTAAAGTGGATCGCATTGGCATAAACCCATGCTGGTAGAGAGAAATCCATTGCTTAATTTGGGAAAAGATCCTTTCATGCATAACACATTCAAAAACTTTGGATAAAGGGGAAAGACTGGTAATAGGCCTGTAGTTAAAATTGCTTGTTGTTCTCTTTATGTACAGGAATGACTTGACCCTATTTCCAGACGTTAGGATAAATCATAGTTTCAATCGAAAGATTAAACAAAATAAGCAAGGGGTAAGTTAGAGAGTCAGCACAATCTTTAATAATGAAAGAGGGAACATCATCACAGCTTATAGAGTGGCTGGAATTTAATTTCTTTAGGGATTTAGCAACATTTTCAGAAATACATTTAACATTATTTGCGTCAATGTTGTTGAGTTCACAATACTTCAAAATTAATAAGTTGGCTACTCTGGATATAACCCGATTCAAAGAAACCGGCGAAGCAGTCAGCAATATCATTATCAGTAGTATAATCAGTATTACTATAACTCATTGATGACATCCCATGACTACCAGGTGAATCGCCTTTACAAAAATTCCAGAAAGCTTTAGGGTTCTTGTTAAGTTCAAGTTCCATGATGGCAACATGATTAGTAAAATCAGCTTTGATACCACCCTTCACCATCTTGCGTATTCTATGATATTCACGTAGATCACTTTTATCACCACCTCTAATAGATTTATTACGATACTTTTTTAACACTTTACAACAAAGTTGAAAAGTGTTTATGACTTAGTTCATTCTGTCTGTCCGTTAGCACGATAACTGCCGTAAAAATAACTTAATCAAAATGAAATTTTAGTATGCTGTTCAGACGATCAGAAGGATGAATAATATCACCCAATTAGTTTGGGATGGATCCCGGGTTGAAAAAATGAAATACATTGAGCACTAATTTTTCAAACATTTTGAAGCGGGTTTAAAATTCACAAATTGCTTCAAAAATTTTAGGTAATATTCAAATTGTTCCATAAAATAGATAAAAAAATTCAGCGCAATATATTCAGTAGTTTTTTAAATAAAAATTAAAGTAATAATAACACCTTTTATATGAAGCGATCACGTGATCCACTTCAAAATGATATATGGAATCATGCTTGTCTCAAAATCGTGAATTTTAAAGTTCTTTTTAATTCATATTGAATGTTGTATCCGTCCTAAAACCTTCATTTTTGCTTAAATTCCGTGCATCTACATACTGAAACAACGCAATGACAATATATTTGAGTTTAAATGCTCATCAAAATTTGATTATTTCTACAACGAAGCCTATTTTTCACCTATGTAAAATGTAAACAGCAAAATATGTAGAATGAGTTGTATTAGAATTGCTGTATTTCTTTAACACAAAATCATTTAGTTCATGGAGTCTGCTTAGCTGATATGAATGAAATATTCATTGGTTTTACAAAGAGCAGGACGATATTTTTCGATGAAGTTTTACGCATAGAGTTTAATTACTTGTAGCTCCATGGTCTTAAATTTTAAATAAAATAAATTATTATAGTATTGTGATGAATGACATGAGTGGGAAATTATTTATGAATGAAATGCTGCTTTTATAGAGAGAGCCAGGCGTGTTATTTTTTCTATGACGTCATTTAAATTAATTTCAGTGGTTTTCGATGAAGTTTTCAAATATAATAAATTAACGTAGTATTATGATAATTCTAGAATTATTACCGAGAAATGTATCCCATTTTAGAGATGTTTAAACCAGGCAATTTATATTTCAATGCCGTCATTTGAATGAAGTTCATTTTTTTCGATGAAGGTTTAAGTTTTCAAATATAATAAATTAATGTAGTATTGTGATAAGTTTTAAAATATTACCGAGGAATGTACTGCATTTTATACATGTTTAAATAAAATTGCATTGAAGTTGGAAAGTGTTCCATAATCAATGCTTTAAGCATGGTCGATCTTTCTCGTTTTATTTCAATATTATGGATAGCGCTAGAAGAGTACCACGATTTATATTTACGCTTAGTAGGGATATATTTAGGTATACATAAGTCAAATATACCATAGACGCAATCATAAAAACTCGATATAGCATCAATGACATTTGTATATATATTTAAAAAGTTCCAGTCAGTATTATAGAAGTAGTCATATAGCATAGGATAATTGGCCTCTCTAAAATTATATTTCCAATTATTAATTCGATGACTTCTGCTGACGGTTTTAATCAAGACAGATCCCCCCAGAGCAGGATGGTGTGGATATTCTTTCACGAAACTGAAGGTAGAGTGTTCAATAATGATCTGCTTAGAGTTGGTCAAGACAAGATCAAGAATTTTACCACAATTATTACAAATAGTGTTTAACTGATCAAGATTTAGGAACTGCATAAAGTTAGAAAGGGAGTACTCAACTTGAGTGCGGCCAGATAAGGTGCCAGTATTGGAGTGGTTGAAATTTACAGATGGAAAATTAACATCACCAAATATTAACATATGATCGGGTGAAGTACAGAATTTTTTTTCAAAGAAACTTTCATATTTATCAACAGTAGTATTAGGCACGAAGTAAATGACACAAATATAGAATTTGGAGGTATAAGAAGCACTAACACGAATCCATAAGCACTCGTTTTCAAATGATACATCAGTTTGTTCAATGGAATCAAAAGCTTTTTTTAGGGCAATAAGGACACCTCCGCCTCGATATAACCCAAGCAGCAACTGGATCTCTATCACACCTAAAAACATTATGGTTATCATCGAAAATTTCATAACTACCAATATCACTATTTAACCATGTTTCAGTTAGGCAAATGATATCAAAATCATATGTTAAGGTATTGACATAAAACTCGTTTATTTTAGTTCTCAAACCAGTACATTTTGGTAATAAAATTGGATCTCCTTTTTCACATCCCTCATTAAATTGGTATGACTGCAAGGCACAGGAACAGATGTATTCATTAGAGAGATTTGCTGTTGGAGTGTCTGATAGTCATTTACTTTCTGTTGAACTGCTACCCGTATTTGGATCACATGCATGTCCAGGATTATATTCAGTAGGTTTACAGTTTACTGTTTCACCAACAATGTGTCGTGGACGACCCAGAGACCTTGAGTCCAACTGGGATCAGAGAGTTCGCGGTAATGTTCCCCATTAGCTGACAGTACAAAAGAAGCATATTGGTCTCTATTTCTCGTCTTTAGTTTAACACAATCAAATCCGAACGATTTTATTACGAATATATCAACACAAAGATAGGACTTTGCGAATGAATTCACTGCACTTGGAGGACATTTATCTTTTATGGATATATTTCCCAAATCTTCTCACAAACCCTATAAAATGTTCTTTTGTACATATCCATTGAGACATTTAATTCAATAAGCGCCCACTTCAAATAACCCTTCCCCCTTTTTCAGAAAAGGCTCATCTGGATGTAGATGAGACAGAAAAATATATATTGGATGTAGTCCGCGCATGATCTTCCCTACATAATGCAAACACTTAAAATTACTTAGTGTATACTACCACCTCGTAAAGTTCGACCCATCTTTTTTTAATCACCCTGTATATAAAAAAATATTCTATCCCAACTGATTCCAATGGATGTTCCGCTTTAGAAGGTCGTCCGCTGCAGTTCTAAACGCGACCTATACTACCGCAGACATTCGAAAAGAGGGCGTGCGTACCAACCTGGCCGGCTTGTCCTCGATACCGAGCTGCTTCTTGATGTCGGATATCTTCCTCGGGAAAGACTCCGCTTCCAGAAGGGAGTCTTCGCTCGTGCTGGGACGCAGACGGCTCTTGGAAGGATTTCGCTGCAATAAAAAGCATTTCTAGAGAGACATGACAGCCAGCAGAAAGGTTCGATTTCACACAATAAATGGTTTAAGCCCCCCTTCCCAAGACGTAGTGCAATAGATTGCTCTATTGTGACCCTCGCCAGTCATGAGTCCAGAGATAATGAGTACAGACAGATAATGAGTCCATTCGTTTAGACATTTTAAAAAAAGTTCTCCTCCCGATCTCAACGCAGTAGCCTCAATCACGTATTCGTGGGATGTTGTCGTTCTAATCGGTCTCACATAAAGCGGAACGAAACATGTCATACACGTCCGGACAATGAGTCCGCTTTGGGTGTGACATTTTGATACAGTTGAAGAGCTTTCATAATGTTAGAGAGAGTTGGATTCGAGTTTGGATGATATTTTTTAGAATGACACTTGTAAAGTATTCTTGTAAAGATTTCTTGTAAAGTAAGAGTCTGAAGCCATTTCAAAATGTCAGAGATCTAATCCAAAATATCATTTTGTTTCTGAAACAACCCATCAATAGCCGCTTTCTGCAGAACGGGATTTTCAGGAGTGATTCGGGTCCCAACCTCGCATTCGGTGTGGTTTGGCGCGATATCGGTTACACATTCCAGCCACAATTTGGCTCCTGGAAATAATTAAATTCTATTTAAGGTCGGAAAGGTGGGAACTTTCTCCCTTCACCAACAACCCTCGATTTTTTTCTTTCAAAGATTCGGAAAGTCGCCAAATGGATGGTAAATAGCCAAATCTGGCAGCACTTCTTCGTACTCAAAATTCTGGCAATCCTAAAATGACGCCATGAAGGAAAATGCCCGTACCTCTGTCTTCGGGAGAAAACACCCCGATGGAGCCGTTTGGTCTGCGAAAGAGACGAAAGGCAAGATGGGACACGCCAGTGAGATTCAAGGATTCACGGACTATCCAACTAAGGAGTGCCCAGAGTAGTTATAAATTGGGGGTTCTCCAGCAGATTGAGGAGGGGGATTAGTGCGGATGATATGACTCAATGAGGAGGGTCCCTCATTTGGGAGGAGGGTTCCCTCATTGGGGAGGAGGGTTGCCTCATTGAGCAGGAGGGAGTCAGGTGGAGGATGCCTCACTGAGAGAGGAGGGTCTTTAGACAAACTGAGGAGGCACTATTGTGAAAAAGGTAGTATTGCGAAAGAGGCCTTGAAGCTGAGGAGGTTTGTGTGGATGTTGTAATCGCTGACCGATAATCTGGAGAGGGAGATGACCTTTAACCGAATTGCACAATAGCGCAAAGAGTGAATTGCACAATCGCGACAGCCTCTTGAGCACGACCTTCCTCTGTGCTGATTGCTGATGTACTGATCCTTGTTATCAGTGCTGACGTAGGTAAAGCGCCATCTGGCGAAAGTTAGTGAGGTCCTGCCACCTATCGGGCTTTTTTTTTATTTCCAAAAGATATTTATTTTCCACTTGTCAGGGATGGCCTCAAACCTGGGACCGATTGATTAGAATGATAGCGCCTTATCCGTTATGCCAACCGGCTCTTGCCTCGTATATTATTATCATGAATGCCTAGTCTGCGAAAGTAAACGGAAGATAGATTATTTTCAGGGTTTTGTGTTAAGAACATTTTGAATGGAGTTATTAGGAGGAAGCTATATTTTGTAATGAAAATGATATGTATTTAATAAAAGGAATATAGATGCGATACTTGCTAATTTTTCGGTGTGTTTTAATACAGTATGTTAGCAATTTTTTTGAAGTGTTTGGTATATAGCAATATGTTTTTTTTTCAATAATAACGAAATGATTTCGTGTGCTTTAAGACAAAATGTAATAGTACACTATTTTTATGGATTTCCAGTGATTACAAAATAGTGTTAAGTAGATTTTTTTCTCGGGAACAGGATTCGACCCTTTTAAGTGTTGTGAATTTTAACACTATGATTTTAAGAGTGTGTTTAAAAACGAATTTAATACTAAATTAGGGTTAGGAATGTTCAGAGTACACAAAAATTGTGTTAAGCAGTCTAGTGAATAGAATTTGACCATTTTAAGTGTTGTTGAGTTTAACATTGCAATTTTTTAACATGTACAGAATATGATTCGACCCTTACCGAAATGATTTTAAGTGTGTGTGTATAAAAATGAATCTCACAATAAATTATGCTTAGGAATGTTCAATGAATACAAAAATTGTGTTAAGCGGTCTCGTGAACAGGATTCAATCATTTTAAGTGTTGTGGATTTTAACACTGTAATTTTTTAACATGTACAGAATATGATTTGACCGTTACCGAAATGATTTTAAGTGTGTGTTTAAAAACGAATTTAATACTAAATTATGGCTAAGTATTTTCAAAAATTCTCTAAAGCGGTTTCGACCATTTTAAGTGATGTAGATTTTAACACTACAATTTTTTAACATGTGCAAAATATGATTCGAACGTTACCGAAATGATTGTAATTGTGTGTGTATGTTTAAAAACGAATTTAGTACTAAATTATGGTTAGGTATTTTCAAAAATTGTGTTAGACTGCCTCGTAAACAGGACTGGACCATTTCAAGTATTGCGAATTTTAACGTTACGATTTTTAGCATATGTTTAAAAACGAATTTAATATTAAATTATGGCTAGGTATTTTCAAAAATTGTGTTAAGTAGATTCTATCTCGGGAACAGGATTCGATCATTTTAAGTGTTGTGAATTTTAACACTATGATTTTAAGCGTGTGTTTAAACACGGTTTTAAAACTTAATTACGGCTAGAAATGTTCAGCGTACACAAAAATTGTGTTAAGCGGATTTTATATAGTAAATAGGATTTAACCATTGTGTTGTGAATTTTAACACTACGATTTTTTAACATCTACAGAATATGTTTCGACAGCTTTTAAAATAGATTTTTACGGTTCTAGAATTTTCTAAATATGAATCGACTATTTTGAACTAACATTTTCACAGGTTGCAAATATTTACATGACAAATATTTTAATGAAACCGAGCTTAGTTAAAGTTTGAAAGTTAGACACATTTTATATATTTTTAGGAAATATATGTTACACATAGTGCGGAAAATAGTTAACAAAAATTGAAACTCACTCAGTGAAGTCTTCACCACATGCTGTCCTAACTAGAAATAAACATATAAGCATTCATTACACTATTAAAAATGAGCTCACTTCTATGGTGACGTCATCATTTTGACCTGCTGCCACTTATTCTTTCTTAATGATATATTTTTAATAGCTTAATGTTATTAACCTCATTGTGATAACCACTGATTTGCCACACACACAATCGAATAGTGTATGTCATGCATGATTTTAATGATATACTGCATTGTATATGATTTAACCATTTTTAAAGTGATGGGCGATCAATACCAAGGTTTAGAATTTAACAAGCCACGGAACACGAATCGAACATTTTCACAGATATGTGTGCACCCCAAAATTTTAGCATTAAGTTTAAAATAAATAAATAAAATAAAAGCCATTGAATATGATTTGACCCTTTTTACAGTGGACGTCATAGTTTTAGTACCATTATAGAATTTTAGAAGTAAGTGTACAGTTCCGACTATTTTTACAGGACGCCAACACATTTTAAAAACTATTGAATAGGAATCGTCCATTTTTTACATACGTGTTTTTTACATACCTAGATTTTAACACCCAGTGTTAAAACCCGCTAAACATGAAACGAGTAAGCATTGTGTGAGATTTTATCGCACTATGTTTTTAAATTTTTAAAAATGTCCGAAATAGATGTATTCCATTGGTAGACATAAATGGTATGGAGTACATTTTTTTGAAGAAAAAAATATATACTTCAAGTTTACGTTTCTCCTTTAATGATATTCTAATGTGGATTGTATTAAAAGTTTCCATTGAAAAATTCCCAAACCCTCTTCCGATAGACACTCGTGATACAGGAATCACAATGTGTTATCACAGTATCACATGAGAGAGTGCAATATTTGGGGAGGGACCCAAATCACTGTTTGTTTAGGATTGTGCGGTTTTGTTCGAGATTAGCGCTTAGCATGCTTTCCTTACTGATCATGTAAATATAACATGCACAACATTATTGGGAATTCATAAAGAAAATTTTAGATGACTTTGCGCAAGTTATTTAGTTCTACGTGAGAATAGATAAAATCTTACCAATGTAAAAATTGCAAGCATCTGTGAAATAGACATTTTTAATCTATTTACAGAATTTGAAAAATAAAGATTTCTTTTCTTCTTCCGATACTAAAACCATGCTAAGTGGTTTTGGTATGTCCGAAACCATGCTAAGTGGATTTTGGTATGTCTAAAAGCACTTTAAGTATTTGTAAACATTATTTAACGTTCTTTAAAATCTGAAAAATAGAAATAAAGCTCTTTCACTTATACCAAACGAAAATATTCAAATGTTTTTTCCTAAATCTGAAAAATAATTAAATCCATGCCAAGTGATCATGTTAGTTGTAAAAACGTAGTAGTTATAAAAGCTGTTTAAAGCCTATAAATCGATATATTTTTAAAACTGTTAAGAAGGAGAATATCACTTAGTTTTTTTGTTTTTTTAGGGATATACCATTGTTAACATTGAATTTAAATGAAAGAGTAAACCTCTGAGAACCTCTGTACACAACATTGTAATAACATTGGAATACGAAATATATCCAATTATCACTTTTAAAAAAACATATAATGAGATTTGATATCTTAATACGAGACATGATTGACGTACATCTTGAAATGTCAGGATTTCGCGGCTGTAGGTGCTCCGTAAGACCGTTCTGCTCTTAGTGAATGGGCACATTTTTATGTTCATATTTAATAACACATGGAAAATGACAACACTAAACTGAGATCTACGACAATTTTTATACTTATTACAGAATAAATCTCAACTTTTGTAGATTTTTTAAGAAACTAGAGTCAAATTTTCACCGTTTCTTAGAGATTGAAACACAACATTCTTTAGGAATCTTCATAGTTTAGAGAATGGAACATAAGTTAGCATTTATTTTTGATGAATAAGGATATATCAGAATTTTAACATTGATCATACATTTTATGATTTAAACCCTGTAAAATGTAAATATCTTTCGTTACGGAACTCACACTGTAGACATTTGATATGATTCGAATAAATCTATTTTTTTTTTTTTTTTTATTTTAAAAAGCGAGATTAGTAAACCTGTTATACTTGAATGTATAGATACATAATCGATGACCACATAACATTTTTTAAATGGAACATGTTAAAAAAAAATGAGTTGATGAGCATAAATAAGGAGTTCAATTTGAAAGATAAAAAATCATTTAATGAATCTATTTTTCATAAAATACACATTAACCATTATTTGTTGTACATTTAAACAAACAAGTTAGAATAATTTTCTTATCGCACATTCATACTCCTCTGATTTGAATGACTTGAAAAAATTTCGATCATACCAGTGAAAGACTTCCTCCCCACGAAACAAAACTTTCTTTGTTATGTTATTAATGACAAGATTTAGAAGTACTTGTTCAGCCACTCTGTCGTACATTTCTAATGGAGTGCTGTACAGACATTCATGATAACTTTGATCTTCAATTTGAGCAACACAGCCAACACATTTGAAAAGTTTTCTTACATGACACATCATGCTGTCATGAATACAAGAGATTAATTGTTCGAATGCGAAATTTATGTCACAAATAAGTTATGGTAGAAAGGTTATAGTGTTCTTTATTTTTAATATTTGAGCAGGAAGCCACTCTATAAATATACTTTCTCGAAGTTTTATACTAACATTGTTAACACAATTCAGTAAACATGCTATTTGATATTTATCTAAGGTAATATGACACTGTGTTAGACTAAATTTTGAATCATACAATTGAATTATTTTCTGTAAATGCAGTTTTCAATTGTCATTGAAACAGAACAACTCATTGCGACTGACGAAAGAAGTATCTGCATATGGAATATTGAACGACCACAATTTTTGAGAAAACTGACTCCATGAAGCAGGTGACATTGTAACGCCTTCACGCGTAGGCTCTAACGATTCATTTCGCTCGTTAGAGAGATATTTCCATATATACACTTTTAACTTCCCACTGCGAAGTTTTAAATATACATACACATCAGAACCTAAATGCCAACGACGGAACGCATCTTGCACAAAATTTGAAGAAGTAGATTCTGTCGAAACTGATTCTGTAGTGGAGGATAGCACTCTGCTATGTGTTACAGCACAAGAAAGCAGATCTTGAGTTGAATTTCCAACCTCGGTGAGAACTTCTGAATTGACAACGGTAGATGTTTCTGCTGGGGTTATGGAAGACATAAGATAGGTCTCTAACCAATCCACAGCAAACTTTTGTGAGGGCGAATTAATCACATCTGAGACAATGTCAATAGATTTTGCTTCTTCTAGGGTAGGAACAGACAACTCCACAGTATTTCCACTAGAAATTATCTGTTCGAGTGATGGAATACTTTGAATTTTAGACATTATTTTTAGATAGTAACATCCAACTACCACGTTCACAGTATAAGATTTATTTTTAAAACACTAAGATTTTAAAACATTATAAATTTGTCGCAGCTATCAATGAACCGAACCTATCTACACAACGCCCAAAGTTGAAATGACTTATCAGACCACGTCATAAGTATAATTACGTGACCGTAATCGAGTGTCGTGTGCAAACAGATCACATAAGATAAGATATGAAGTGATTAGAACTTTTAATTTTTAATGAATCGTACAACATTAGATTGTGCTAAATGCAATTGTTATCTACGTGGGAAAATTTCTACATTATTTTATTCATCTTCGAAATCATAGAGTGAAAATATGTACCGAACTTAGTTAAAGTTCCTAATTTTAAATCACATTAACATTAAATACTAAGAAAAGTTTTGTATATTTTTATAACTTTAGGAGATATGTATCGCGCGGAATATGCAAGAATAGCTACAAAAACATGAAAATAACTTACAGTATGAGGTCTTCATTAGCCGACATCCAAACTAGAAATAAACGATATAGACACTAATTAAAACACTAAAATGAGTGCTTATCAGTTCTTATCTTATCTAAGATCTCACATAAAATGACGTCATCGCTCCAAAGTTCACAAGATGACGTAATTGGCCCAAGGTTCACAAGATGGCCTTACTTTTTTTACTCCCTATTTTTAATTGCTTCTTAATTCTTAATTAGTTATAATCACTTATTCATAATTATAAAAATTAAGAAGTAATTAAAAATAGGGAGTAATTAAAAAATAAGGCTATCTTGTGAACCTTGGACCAATGACTTCATTTAGTGAACTTCGGAGCGATGACGTCACATTTTATTTGAGATCTTAGATAAGATAAGAACTGATAAGCACTCATTTTAGTGTTGTAATTAGTGTGTATATCGTTCATTTACTAGTTTGGATGTCAGCTAATGAAGACCTCATACTGTAAGTTATTTTCATGTTTTTGCTAGCTATTCTTGCATATTCCGCACGATACATATCTCCTAAAGTTATAAAAATATAGAAAATTTTTCTAAGTGTTTAATGTTAATGTGATTTAAAATTAGGAACTTTAACTAAGTTTGGTACATATTTTCACTTTATGATTTCGAAGATGAATAAAATAATGTAGAAATTTTTCCATGTTGATAACAATTGCGTTTAGTACAATCTAATGTTGTACGATTCATTAAATTTACAAGTTCTAATCACTTCATATCTTATCTGATCTGTTTGCACACGACACTTGATTTAGGTCACGTGATAATACTTATGACGTGGACCGATAAGACATTTCAACCTTGGGCGTTGCGTGGATAGGTTCGATTCGTTCATAACTGCGACAAATTTATAGTGTTTTAAGATCTTAGTGTTTTAAAAATAAATCTTATACTGTGAACGTGGTAGTTGGATGTTATTATCTAAAAATAATGTCTAAAATTCAAAGTATTCCATCACTCGAACAGATAATTTCTAGTGGAAATACTGTGGAGTTGTCTGTTCCTACCCTAGAAGAAGCAAAATCTATGGACATTCACCCTCACAAAATTTTGCTGCGGATTGGTTAGAGACACTTATCGTATGTCTTCCATAACCCCAGCAGAAACATCTACCGTTGTCAATTCACAAGTTCCCACCGAGGTTGGAAACTCACTCAAGATCTGCTTTCTTGTGCTCTAACACATAGCGGAGTGTTTTCCTCCACTACAGAATCAGTTTCGACTGAATCTACTTCAGATTTTATGCAAGATGCGCTTCGTCGTTGGTACTTAGGTTCTGATGTGTATGTATATTTGAAACTTCCCCATGGGAAGTTAAAAGTATATATATGGAAATATCTCTCTAACGAGCGAAATGAATTACAGCCAACGCGTGAAGGCATTACAATGTCACCTGCTGCATGGAGTCTTTTCTCAAAAATTGTGGTCGTTAAATATTCCATATGCAGATACCTCTTTCATCAGTCGCAATGAGTTGTTCTGTTTCAATGACAATGGAAAACTGCATTTACAGAAAATAATTCAATTATATGATTCAGAATTTTGTCTAACACACTGTCATATTACCTTAGATAAAAATTAAATAGCATGTTTACTGAATTGTGCTTACAACATTAGTAATAAAACTTCGAAAAAGTATATTTATAGAGTGCCTTCCTGCTCAAATATTAAAAATAAAAAAACACTATAACCTTTCTACCATCACTTATTTCTGACAGAAATTTCGCATTCGAACAATTAATCATGACAGCATGACAGCATGATGTATCATGTAAAAAACTTTTAAAATGTGTTGGCTGTGTTGCTCAAATTGAAGATCAAAGTTACCATGAATATCTGTACAACACTCCATTAGAAATGTACGACAGAGTGGCTGAACAAGTACCTCTAAATCTTGTCATTAATAACATAACAAGGAAAGTTTTTTTGCGTGGTAAAGAAGTCTTTTACTGGTATGATCGAAATTTTTTCAAGTCATTCAAATCAGAGGACTATGAATGTGCGATAAGGAAATTATTTTAAATTATTTGTTTAAATGTACAACAAATAATGGTTAATGTGTATTTTATGAGGAATAGATTCATTAAATGGTTTTTATCTTTCAAACTGAACTCCTTATTTATGCTCATACACTCATTTTTTTAACATGTTGCATTTAAAAAATGTTATGTGGTCATGGGTTATGTATCTATACATTCAAGTGTAACAGATTTACTAATCTCGCTTTTTAAAATAAAATATAAAAAAAATTAAAAATAGATTTATTCGAATCATATCAAATGTCTGTATCAGTGTGAGTTCCGCAACGAAAGATATTTACACTTTACAGGGTTTAAATCATAAAATTAATGATCAATGTTAAAATTCTGAAATATCCTTATTCATTAAAAATAAATGCTAACTTATGTTCCATTCTCTAAAGTATGAAGATTCCTAAAGAATGTTGTGTTTCAATCTCTAAGAATCGGTGAAAATTTGACTCTAGTTTCTTAAAAATCTACAAAAGTTGAGATTTATTCTGTAATATAAGTGTAAAAATTGTCGTAGATCTCAGTTTAGTCCTGTCATTTTCCATGCATTGTTAAATATGACCATAAGAATGTGTCCATTCACTAAGAGCAGAACGGTCTTACGGAGCACCTACAGCCGCGAAATCCTGACATTTCAAGATGTACGTCAATCATGTCTCGTATTAAGATATCAAATCTCATTATATGTTTCTTTTAAAGTGATAATTGGATATATTTCGTATTTCAATGTTATTACAATGTAGTGTACAGAGGTTCTCAGAGGTTCACTCTTTCATTTAAATTCAATGTTAACAATGGTATATCCTTAAAAAAAAAAAACTAAGTGATATTCTCCTTCATAACAGTTTTAAAAAATATATAGATTTAATGGCCTTAAACAGCTTTTGTAACTACTACGTTTTTGCAACTAACATGATCACTTGGCATGGATTTGATTATTTTTCAGATTTAGGAAAAAACATTGAATTTTTTCGCTTGGTATAACTTTATTTCTATTTTTCAGATTTTAAAGAACGTTAAATAATGTATACAAACACTTAGAGTGCTTTTAGACATACCAAAAACCACTTAGCATGGTTTCGGACATACCAAAACCACTTAGCATGGTTTTAGTATCGAAGAAGAAAAGAAATCTTTATTTTTCAGATTTTGAAGATTAAAAATGTCTATTTCACAGATGCTTGCAATTTTTACATTGGTAAGATTTTATCTATTCTCACGTAGAACTAAATAACTTGCGCAAAGTCATCTAAAATTTTCTTTATGAATTCCCAATAATGTTGTGCATGTTATATTTACATGATCAGTAAGGAAAGCATGCTAAGCGCTAATCTCGAACAAAACCGCACAATCCTAAACAAACAGTGATTTGGGTCCCTCCCCAAATATTGCACTCTCTCATGTGATACTGTGATAACACATTGTGATTCCTGTATCACGAGTGTCTATCGGAAGAGGGTTTGGGAATTTTTCAATGGAAACTTTTAATACAATCCACATTAGAATATCATTAAAGGAGAAACGTAAACTTGAAGTATATATTTTTTTCTTCAAAAAAATGTACTCCATACCATTTATGTCTACCAATGGAATACATCTATTTCGGACATTTTTAAAAATTTAAAAACATAGTGCGATAAAATCTCACACAATGCTTACTCGTTTCATGTTTAGCGGGTTTTAACACTGGGTGTTAAAATCTAGGTATGTAAAAAACACGTATGTAAAAAATGGACGATTCCTATTCAATAGTTTTTAAAATGTGTTGGCGTCCTGTAAAAATAGTCGGAACTGTACACTTACTTCTAAAATTCTATAATGGTACTAAAACTATGACGTCCACTGTAAAAAGGGTCAAATCATATTCAATGGCTTTTATTTTATTTATTTATTTTAAACTTAATGCTAAAATTTTGCACACATATCTGTGAAAATGTTCGATTCGTGTTCCGTGGCTTGTTAAATTCTAAATCTTGATATTGAAATTACATCCATCCCTTTAAAAATGGTTAAATCATATACAATGCACTATATCATTAAAATCATGCATGACATACACTGTTCAGATTGTGTGTGTGGCAAATCAGTGGTTAGCACAATGAGGTTAATAACATTAAGTTATTAAAAATATATCATTAAGAAAGAATAAGTGGCAACAGGTCAAAATGATGACGTCACCATAGAAGTGAGCTCATTTTTAATAGTGTAATGAATGCTTATATGTTTATTTCTAGTTAGGACAGCATGTGGTGAAGACTTCACTGAGTGAGTTTCAATTTTTGTTAACTATTTTCCGCACTATGTGTAACATATATTTCCTAAAAATATATAAAATGTGTCTAACTTTCAAACTTTAACTAAGCTCGGTTTCATTAAAATATTTGTCATGTAAATATTTGCAACCTGTGAAAATGTTAGTTCAAAACAGTCGATTCATATTTAGAAAATTCTAGAACCTTAAAAATCTATTTTAAAAGCTGCCGAAACATATTCTGTTGATGTTAAAAAAATCGTAGTGTTACCATAGAAGTGAGCTCATTTTTAATGAGTGCTCATATCGTTCATTTCTAGTTAGGATGTGGTGACGTCACGACTTCACAGACTCTCTGTGCGCCTTCACAGGACAGCTGAGTCTGTGAAGTCGTGACATCACCACAGTACTCCCCCTAGGAAAAAACATCCAGATTAAACACCGGCAGGACAACGAACCACAGGTTCAGTTCTCCGGGCAGACCTAGAAACACTCTGGGCACTGGCAGTGGAAGTCTCCGGAAAATCATGAATGGGAGGAAGCTGGTACCTATCCCGTGTCGTAACCTTATCGACTGATCAAAAATCGCCACCAATTCTCCATGAATTGTC
The DNA here is from genome assembly GCA_951213105.1 of Amaurobius ferox. Lineage (NCBI taxonomy): Eukaryota > Metazoa > Arthropoda > Arachnida > Araneae > Amaurobiidae > Amaurobius > Amaurobius ferox. The sequence continues at coordinate 381,177 of OX578151.1, forward strand.
CTTTTCCTTTACCATATGAATTGGATTACGGACTTTTTGACGGTCTGATAACGCCTTGCTCAAGCAAACCCTTAAATTGCTTAGCTAATGCAGCCGACTTCTCTGGATTTAGCCTCCTCGGTCTAGAAAAAACCGAGTAGTCTCCATACCGTGTTTAACCAAACCATTTTCACTATGAACGTTCGCGGATTGGAACCGAACACCTGAGAGAAGAACTCAGAAACGATCGAATCATACCTGTTTTCCCCCCTAGTAAACGACAAACCTAACGACGACTCAAAAGCAATCGTACCATAAACAAATAATTTTGTCTCCGCATCGCAAATTCGTCGGTTCTTTAAATCAATCAAGAAGCCAAACCTTTCTAAAAAATCCGCACCTAATATGGCCGTTGAAATATCGGCAATCAAGTTCCAATTAAATTTCCTCCGGAGTCCGAAATCCAAATCCAATCTTATACCACCGAATATCTTAATCACCGAGCCATTAGCCGCATACAAAACCAAATCATTTGGGTTTTTGCGTAAAGTAAGCCTTTTAGGAAAGCAGCTAATTGCGGCTCCTCTATCAATCAGAAATTAAGTTTTTGTAGCTCGCTCATAAACGAACAATCGGCAACCAGCATACACTTTCTCCGCCGCCGACAAAACAGAAATGCTCACTAGTTTCCCGACCATTTACATGGTGAAATACACCTCTGAGCTTTTTCCTTAAATTTATCATGATACCAGCAGAAACCACTAGCGCGCGAACCTGATGAAGACTTATTTCTTCTATGCCCGAAACTGCTACGTTCAGCACGAACAGTCCCTGACCTAGAAACGGAACTCAGCTCTCGGATTGCTTTTTTTACCTCAGTCAATTAAGTCTGAATTATCTCTCGAAACACTCGAAATAACTGCGGTATCTCTAGGACCCTCACAAATTTTATCCGCAGTTTTTGCAATCCTAGAAAACTCCATGGACTCTTCAGAACAAACGCTGAGTATCTGCTGCACCCGAGCCGGTAGTCTCTGCATCCTTAATGTGCGCAATGCACTGTCGCTGAGCTTGCCGCAATTTAACACCTGCATTTCACATAACAATTGCGAAGGGCGATGATCCCCTAAATGCAAATCATTGAGAAGCAATCTTAATTTGGAATCCTCAGTCTGCTCACAGGAAGCTGAAACCGGTGCCTTCAAAACCTGTTACGCCCCCTCAATTGGGGGGGGGGGGGGGGTTCAAATCCGCAAACGTTCATAGACAGTGAAAATGGTTTGGTTAAACACTGTATTGAGACTACTGGTCCTCCGGTTTTTTCTAGACCGAGGAAGCTAAATCCAGAGAAGTCGGCTGCATATACTAAGGAATTTAAGGGTTTGCTTGAGCAAGGCGTTATTAGACCGTCAAAAAGTCCGTGGCCTAGTCCAATTCATGTGGTAAAGAAAAAGGACAATTCATGGTGAATTTGTGGCGATTTTTGATCAGTCGACAAGGTTACGACACGGGATAGGTACCAGCTTCTCCACATTCATGATTTTGTGATGGGACTCAGGGGTAAAACGGTTTTTTCAAAAATTGATTTGATTCGAGCGTACCAGTAAATCCCGGTGGAAGCCAGTGATGTTTGTAAAACCGCGGTCTGTTTGAATTCCTAAAAATGCCGTACGGTCTGCGTAATGCGGGCAGTACGTTTCAACGCGTGTTGGATAGTATCCTCCGCGAGTTTGATTTTTGTCTGTCGTATTTAGATGATGTGTTTGTTTTTTCTGAAAATGAAAAAATGCATGAGGATCATTTACGCAGATTATTTAGGAAATTGAGTGATCATGGTTTGATAGTGAATTTGCCAAAATGTGAGTACCGGAGATTTCTTTCTTAGGGTTTTTGATATCCGATAAGGAAATTGCCGGATCAGATTGGGAAATTAGCTGAATACTCTGTTCCTACTACGGTGAAGGAGTTGAGAACTTTTTTGGCAATGCTAAATTTTTATCATCGATTTTTAAAAGGCGCTTCTGAAAAACAATTGCAATTGAACGAACTCGTCAAAAATAAACGTAAAAATGATAAAACGCTTATCCTGTGGACGAATGAGGCTAGGGAGGCATTTTATTGTTGCAAGAAGGCTATTGTCGATGCAACGCTTCTCGCATTTCCTGCTCCGAATGTACCGTTGGTTTTAATGGTTGATGCTTCTCAGATTGCAACGGGTGCGGTATTGCAGCAGCAGCTTGAAGAAGGTCAGGAGCCTTTAGGGTGTTTTTCGAAAAAACTTACCCCTGCGCAAATGAAATACAGCGCGTTTGATCGAGATTTATTGGGAGTTTATGCGGTTGTGAGACACTTTAGGAATATGTTAAAAGGTCGTCAGGTGGTTATTTATACTGATCATAAACCGTTGACATATGCATTTAATTAAAAGCTGAATAACTCTTCCGTGCGACAAATTCGACATTTGGAATTAATCAGTCAGTATTCAACCGATATCAGGTATATTCCAGGGGATGAGAATGTAGTCGCTGATACCTTATCTAGGATCAATTCTATAAGTTTAGCTGCTTCAATTTATTTTGATGGTATTGCGCTGGATGAGTTACAGGATCAGGAGTTGAAGGATTTATTAGAAAGGCATACAGTTCTTAGCATACAGGTCTCGATTTGCGACTCATGTCTTTCCCTGCCTGTAATAATTCTATATATTGTGATAAGTCTAAAGATGCATCTAGACCTTTCATCCCACAGATCTGGAGGAAGAAGGTGTTTGACAAAACACACAATCTGTCACATCCTGTTTCGAAGGCGACATTGAGGTTGATGCAACAACGTTTCGTGTGGCGTTCCGTGAGAAAAGATTGTGCTGAATGGTGTCGATAATTCCTTGAATGTCTAAGAACCAAGGTATTTAAGCATACTAGAACACCGTTGGCGGCATTTCCTCGTGCAACAAATCGTTTTTGCCAGGTTCATTTGGATATAGTAGGACCGCTCTTACCGTCAAAAGAGAACAGATACCTCTTGACATGCATCGACAGATATACCCGCTGGCCGAAAGCAGTCCCGATGAAAGACCAGGCCGCAGAGACGGGGGCTGAAGTTTTTCTCGACAATTGGATCGCGCGTTTTGGCCAGGTTATCACGACAGATCGAGGAGCAAATTTTGAATCTCGACTGTTCCACTGTTTATCCAGGATTTTGGGGGTGATATGCGGTAGTGCGACACTTGTGTCAAGTGTCGTACTACCACATATCACCCTCAAGGGAACGGTATGGTGGAGCGATTTCACAGAACCCTTAAATCAGCTTTAATGGCGGTGGATTCTATTCATTGGAGCGAGGTTTTGCCAGTGGTGTTATTGTCATTGAGATCGGCAGTGCGAGAGGAGTTACAAGCTGCATCGACAGAGTTGGTTTACGGTACAACCCTTCGCTTGCCAGGAGACATGATTCACAGAGAGCAGATCAAGAACAAGCTGAGGCAGATCCCGGCAACTGAACATTCTACGCAGAACGTGTATGTTTCTAAGAATTTAAAGAACTGTTCTCATGTTTTTCTTCGTATAGATGCAGTCAGAAGACCGTTGGTGCCGCCATACCAGGGACCGTTTCCAGTGTTGTCGAGGACTGACAAGGTAATCTCGATCCTGTTCAATGGCCAGAAACAGGACGTGTCATTAGACAGGGTGAAGCCAACGTACGTGGTGGTTCCTGAAGTGATTGAGCACACAAGTTTTTCGGAGACTCCCACTGCTAGTGCCCAGAGTGTTTCTAGGTCTGCCCGGAGAACTAAACCTGTGGTTCGTTTTCAGGCCGGAGTTTAACCTGGATGTTTTTTCCAAGGGGAGTACTGTGGTGACGTCACGACTGCGGAACTTCACAGACTCTCTGCGGGACTTCACAGACTCTGCTGTCCTGTGAAGGCTTACAGCGCTTGTCTACGATTTGGTATTTAAGACTCTGCGACGTGCATATCTTCAGCCTCTTGAAGTCTTGAGTCTCGACGTCTTGAGTCTCGACGTAACGTTGGTTACGTGTCAGGCATTTCCTACACAACTATATACATGCATGGATTGAGTTAACTTAACGCTGTAATGTTTTTAAGTATAGCATGTTGTTGTTGATTGTTGAAACCCAGACCGTCCGACCTACCAGAAAGGTGTAAGGTAACAGTTTGGACGGTCGAGAAGTGCCACCCAATTTAGACCGGAACCCAGTGGGGGAGTAAGTATAGCATGTAAAGTACCTGTGTAGTTGTGTTTAAGTTTTAGGTATTAAATATTAAGTTTCTGACGTGTCGAGTGTTCTTATATGAATAGTTATAGTCCACGACCAACGCAACCAATAACAAGTGGTTAAGTTTAAACTTATATACCAGAGTGGTGACCTAAACCCCATTCCGGGATACTTCACTAAAAGGACAGCAAGTGGTGAAGACGTCACTCAGTGAGTTTCAATTTTTGTTAACTATTTCCGCGCTATGTGTAACATATATCTCCTAAAAATATATAAAATGTGTCTAAATATTCAGACTTTAACTAAGCTCGGTTTCATTAAAATATTTGTCATGTAAATATTTGCAACCTGTTGTTGTTGTTGAGACCCAGACCGTCCGACCTACCAGAAAGGTGTAAGGTAACTGTATGGACGGCCGGGAAGTGCCACCCAATTTAGACCGGAACCCAGTGGGGGAGGCATCCACAGGGACCGTACCCTCCTTCCCCTACCACCAACCTCTCGGAAGGACTTACGGACCCACATGTTTAACGTGATCGTACTCCGCATGAACACGGCGGCATTTGTGGCAGCGTGCAAATCTAGCGCGCAAACCACGGGGATACCGCACCCGAGATGGCCAACAGCACGCGGTGTTCCGAGGTGGTCACCCACCAAGTACTAACCGCGCCCGATGCTGCTTGACTTCGGTGATCTAACGAGAACCGGTGTTTTCAGCACGGTACGGCCGTTGGCCCATATTTGCAACCTGTGAAAATGTTAGTTCAAAACAGTCGATTCATATTTAGAAAATTCTAGAACCCCAAAAATCTATTTTAAATGCTGTCGAAACATATTCTGTACATGTTAAAAATCGTAGTGTTAAAATTCACAACACTTAAAATGGTTGAATCCTGTTCACAAGACCACTTAACACAATTTTTGAAAATACCTAGCCATAATTTAGTATTAAATTCGTTTTTAGACATATGCTAAAAATCGTAGTGTTAAAATTCACAACACTTAAAATGGTGGAATCCTATTCACTATATAAAATCCGCTTGACGCAATTTTTGTGTACGCTGAGCATTCCTAACCATAATTTAGTATTAAATCCGTTTTTAAACACACGCTTAAAATCATAGTGTTAAAATAAACAACACTTAAAATGGTCGGATCCTGTTCCCGAGATAGAATCTACTTAACACAATTTTTGAAAATACCTAGCCATAATTTAGTATTAAATTCATTTTTAAACATATGCAAAAAATCGTAGCGTTAAAATTCACAACACTTAAAATGGTCCAGTCCTGTTCACGAGGCCGTTTAACACAATTTTTGAATATATCTAACCATAATTTAGTATAAAATTCGTTTTTAAACAAACACACACATACACTTAAATCATTTCTGTAACGGTCGAATCATATTCTGTACATGTTAAAAAATTGCAGTGTTAAAATCTACATCACTTAAAATAGTCGAATCCGCTTAACACAATTTTTGAAAATACCTAGCCATAATTTAGTATTAAATTCGTTTTTAAACACACACTTAAAATCATTTCGGTAACGGTCAAATCATATTCTGCACATGTTAAAAAATTGCAGTGTTAAAATCCACAACACTTAGAATGATCGAATCCTGTTAACGAGACCGCTTAACACAATTTTTGTATTCGTTGAACATTCCTAAGCATAATTTATTGGAGATTCATTTTTAAAAACACACACTTAAAACCATTTCGGTAACGGTTGAATCATATTCTGTACATGTTAAAAAATTGCAGTGTTAAAATCCGCAACACTTAAAATAGTCTAATTCTATTCACGAGACAGCTTAACACAATTTTTGTGTACGCTGGACATTCCTAACCATAATTTAGTATTAAATTCGTTTTTAAACACAGGCTTAAAATCATAGTGTTAAAATTCACAACACTTAAAAGGGTCGAATCCTATTCCCGAGATAAAATCTACTTAACACTATTTTGTAATCACTGGAAATCCATAAAAATAGTGTACTATTGCATTTTGTTTTAAAACACACGAAATCATTTCGTTATTATAAAAAAAAAAATATATATATATATATATATATATATATATATATATATATATATATATATATATATATATATATATATATATATATATTGCTATATACCAAACACTTCGAAAAAATTGCTAACATACTGTATTAAAACACACCGAAAAATTATCAAGTATCGCATCTATATTCCCTTTATTAAATACATATCATTTTCATTACAAAATATAGCTTCCCCCTAATAACTCCATTCAAAATGTTCTTAACACATAACCCTGATAATAATCTATCTTCCGTTTACTTTCACAGACTAGGCATTCATGATAATAATCTATGAGGCAAGAGCCGGTTGGCATAACGGATAAGGCGCTATCCTTCTAATCAATCGGTCCCAGGTTCGAGGCCGTCCCTGACAAGTGGAAGATAAATATCTTTTGGAAATCAAAAAAAGGCCGATAGGTGGCAGCACCTCACCAACTTTCGCCAGAGGGCGCTTTAACTCCGTCAGCACTGATAACAACGATCAGTCATCAGCAATCAGCACAGAGGAAGGTCGTGCTCAAGAGGCTCTCGCGATTGTGCAATTCACTCTTTGCGCTATTGTGCAATCCGGTTAAAGGTCATCTCCCTCTCCAGATTATCAGTCAACGATTGCGACATCCACACAAGCCTCCTCAGCTTCAAGGCCTCTTTCGCAATAATGCCTCCTCAGTTGGTCTAAAGACCCTCCTCTCTCAGTGAGGCATTATCCACCAAACTTCCTCCTCCTCAATGAGGCAACCCTCCTCCCCAATGAGGGACTCTCCTCAATGAGTCATTTCATCCGCACTAATTCACCTCCTCAATCTGAGAGCCCCCAATTTGTAACTACTGTCCAGGCAGCCGAAGGCTGCCTTTAAACTTCAATTTAAGGGGCGATTGAGAAATAGTGGATAAAAGATAATTTACAGAAGAGAAATTTCAAAAAACGGGCGATGCTCTTCGATCACGATTGCGACGAATCGCAATCGAGATCTGTCTAGTCGCAGAATTTGAAAAAAGAGGGAAAATTTCTCAAGAAAGAAAAGGGGAAAGTGTTAAGTGGGAGGGGTCTAGCTGTGTTCAGTGTAGCACTGGCCTTGAATCGATGAAAACTGAGTTATAAAACGCCGGAATTATGGACTCAACTGGATAGGCCTATCAGGGGACTAAGATTCATTTTTGTACTGTAAGTTTACTAAGACGCCAGTGAGGGAATATTAAAAGTTTGCAATAATATTAAATTATTTTAATTATGAATCCATCCATTGAGTGCCATTTTCGTTAATGGAGCGTCATGTTTGTAATTTGGGCGCTATTTCTATTGTTGCATCAGTCATAAAAAGGTCCATTTAAGCAATCCATGCAGGGAAAGTAGGCAGGAAACGAGTGAAATCCCTATAGTCAAGTAGACATATTTTTACAAGAGAGTGAAACAGTATTATTTGTAATTGAAATTCCTCAGGAAAAACCAGAAAATATCCAACAAAATGAGTGTCCGGAATGGACCTACAGATCTTTGGTAACAATCGGTCCATGGACCCTTCCCGAATCGGCATGCGTTCGAAAATCGGGAGCCAACAAGATTTTACAGGCATAACGGGTAAACCCTGTCAACCAAGACTTCCGTCCGACAAGACCTCTACGAAATTGGATTTCGTAGAGGTCTGGGAGCGGAGATGGCCAGACTATTTGGCACTGCATGGTCAGGCATCGTTTGATAGTGCGTGTGAACAAGAAAGTGAGTCTAAAAATCCCCAAAAGTATTTAAAGATTAAAACAAACGCTGCTCACCCAAATAAGATGCCTCTTTTCAACAGATTCTATCTAAGTATGGCAGGGTAGGAATTTAAAGTCGAGAACGATATTATATACATCGAGCACGTACCGAAAATCCCTTCAATGGGATATGACTGTAAAATAGATCAGAACAGTTTCGGCTTCTTTCCGTTTCTAAAATTGTCTGTAAAATGTTAGGCAATCGATCGATTTATTTCACTTCCTTAAAATGGAGTTGACTTTACCTTGGCATTTCTGTCTTCGAGGGGTGGTACGGAGGCATACCGGCTCGTCTTGGATCCCCTTCTGGATTTGGGTCGGTTCCTTCCGTTGTCGCTATCCTCGTCCCAATGATCGTCCTGCTCCAAAGAATCTCTCACAGTAGACACCCCGCTGTCCGAGTGCTGGAGAGCTGCTCAAAAAATTTACAATTCAATCTCATTTATGCATAAAAAGGATTTAAAAGAGTCACCCATCTCTACTGTTCCCATTCATTCTATCTTCCGATTGAATACTTTTCATTTTGAAACATATTAAGGAGGATCTTCTTAAAGAAGATTCTGCATGTGCTATTACAGGTGTTTGATACATTTTTAAGCACGCAACTCGTTCGGATGGGGTCGACCACCCAAAGCAGCCATTTGAATCGCATTCACCTTTATCTCGGCATCATGTGTCCTACGCTTGTGCCCCCTCCTTATTGGGACACGTTCTGGGGCACTATTGGGACACGTTAAATTGAGAAGCTTAAACAGAATCAGATTAAGTATTAAAGATCGATTGAAATAACGGGTATGTTACAAATAACTTTGAAAGTTTAAAATTTTCATATAAAACAGTAGAAAACATAAAAATAGTGGTACCCTTTCTTCGTGAGGACCAGCAAGACACTCACCAGAGAAAGATCAACATCTTCGGACAGAATAAAGACCGTCTCATAAATTTAAGCACAACTAACTGGAAAATTGGAATGAACAATACAAAATAAAACAGACATTATTCGTTCATTAGATACTGCAAATCCTTTTATATAATCCATATCAAAATGTATAAATAATTTTTTTTATCATAACTTTGATAAAATAGCCGATTATAGATTGTCTCAAAAGTTTAAGCACAGCACAAAAAAATTCTGGTATAAAACATACATAGTAAAGTTACTTATTGATAATATTTCCATGATTTCGTATTACTTCAAACAAACGTGTTTCCATTGACAAAATCAATTTTTGAAATATTTCTGGTTGCAGAGAGTACCATACTTCCTCAATAGCCAATATAAGTTCCTTAACGGAACTCGAATATTTTGTTCTGAAAGCCATTGTTTGGTAGAACTGGAGGTGTGTATGGAGGCATTGTCGTGCTGAAATTCTCATTCAGACCCACCAAGAAGCTCACCGAATGGAAGCAAATGTTGCTGAAGTGTTTCTTGATACTTCATTGAATTTTGCCATCCTTGAACAGTAGCAAAGAAGGTCGGACTATTAAAACCAAATGCCCCTCAAACCATCACAGATTGACCGCCCAATTGTCTGCTGAACAGGGTCCTTTTCTCTTTCCCGAGGTCGTGCCAAAAAGAGTTCCAGCCAAATTCCATTTTTTTCTCGTCGCTGAATATTACCGAGATCCATTTGTCTCCTTAAGACATGTACTTTCGAGCCCACTCCATTCTGTCCCTGTGACGCGGTTTTAAACATGGTTTGCGAACTATTTTCTTCCGAACAATGTTGCTGCATTCCTTATGTATTGTGTCCTTTGAGATTTTTATGCCGAGGTAATTTTTTAGTTGACGTAAGGACATGTTTTGTGTTGACACCCATCTCTGAATCCGTCGATCTCTTTGTTACACACATCTTGGTTTTCTATCGAAATGGTAGTCCCTGGCAAGTACTTGATACTTACCACTCTTTGATCGATTGAAATGAACAGCAATTTCACGAACAGTCTTACCTTCAGATTTTGACTTTGAAATCTCCAAAGACTTCGGCATTTTGATTCACGAGTAGAAGTTATCTCTTTGCTTTCCTACCATTGAGGAGAAACGTCATCATTACGCGTTTGTAAAATTTTGCTTAAACTTTTGAGATAGTGTATTTTCATTCACCTTTTCCAAACTTGTCATTTTTAACACATTTTTAGTGTTATACACAATAAAATGGGTTTATTTTATTTCATTTCGATTGCATTTTGATTATTTAGTGTTCAATTTTATTTCATATTTTTCCTTTTAATTTTATGAGTAAACTTTTGAGACGGACTGTATCCAATGTGGCTGATGTAGGTAATGATTGGCTGATGATGTGATGATTGGCTGATGATGTGATGATTGGCAACGACGCAAAGAAAAATAAGGAGGTGAATGGACGAAAGAACGAATCCCAAGATATTAAACGAACAGCAAAAAACAAGGAAGATGATACCTGTTCAGTGGGTAAAATGACAAATAGGGCGCCCTACTATACATTAAAAAGGAAACGAACCGGTTTTGAACGTGACACGAGTCGTTCAAACCAGCTGTAAAAATAACAGTTAACTACAGTTTACAGTTACACTGTTATAGAACAGTTTTCTAATAACTTGGAAAAAGAAGTATAACTCATAGAAAATTAAGAGAATAACAGGAATTAAAAATCAAAAAATGTTTCGGAAATGAAACCGAAGATTGAAGAGGAAAAGGTGCAATGATAGTTAATGTTTGGCAGAGAAACAATAAATAGAGAAACGAATAAAAAACGAAAATAATGTTAGTTGCAAACATCGTTCGAGCCCCAAGAATGTTCAGCCGTTGAAAACTTGATGAGTATTGTTTAGAAACATATGTTCCTTAATACGGATTTTAGGATTTTTGTTTATTGGAGCCACATAACAGTTATTTCCCTGATTAGGATTCCAAAATAGGAAAACAGGTCATGATCCTTGTTTTCAGAATTTAGAGTGAAATAGAAGAAGCTGCACAAGTCTAAAGAAGCTGCACAAGTCTGAAGAAGTGCACTTGAAGCTAAAAGTACATTGGAGATGAAGAGCAACGAGATAATGAAATGTTCATCTCGGCACTTCTGACTTTTTGAACACTTTCTTTTTGCGTACATTTATTTAAACGTGTAACGGTCAATCTCTATATGTTAAAAAAACAGGTTCTTAATACTTCCCAAGAATAAATAATTAATACATTGAAAATCCGATTCAATACCTAAAGATATGTGGACCCCACTGAATGAGGAAGGAAACGAATATGGAAAAGTTTTATTTTATAGGGTTCATCATCATTTTATTTTCAAAATGGAAGTCATTCGATACCCATCTGTAATCGAGGCAAATTCAATTCGCCCGGACTCAAAATGATTCGATAGACATTTTTCATTCAAGATAAATATTTTGAACCTTTGTTCGTTTTCAAGATTTTCCCCGTTTGGGGGTCTTACCGGATGGAATGGACCTCTCTGCGATGCCTGCCGACTGGTGAAGATTCGAATCGCCTGCGTCCTCTTCCACTTCTGAAAACCTGCTGGTAAGAAAAAACATTCTTTACACAGGGAAAGGCGGGGTAAAAGAAATTCTTCCGGCTAGAAATCTACGTGTTGGAAGCTGCTGGTTACAAGAAGCAATCATCTGGGAATATTCCAAGAGGATTCATCTTTGTTCAGGATTGTTTCTATGATCGGAGGACTCGAGGCTTTCTTTCAATCTTGGGCATAGAGAAACCAGTAAAACCATTCAATAGGTCTCCAGATATAATAACACTCTTTTATTAAATAGGGTTTTTTTTTGTTACTTTGATGGAATGAGTGTCAATAACACTCAAATTTTACTCTTACTAGCATTTAAGAAAATATTCCAGAAAATATAAAAAATTATGTTTAACATATAATGGTATGTAAATATTAGAGAAACAGGAGTTCTGCAGGAGGCGCAATGCCCTCTCCATGAAGCCTCCTCCCTCTCAGGGGAGAATAAGTCATACCCGTGGAAGATCTATGAGTCATGCAGTTTCGGAGGCGGGGGATGTTCGGTAGACATAAGGCAGTTAGGATTTTTTTTCATTCTATTTTCAGAGGAGGGAATGAGATACATTTCCGGAGAAGAGAAGGAGGTAGTTTGAACGAGTGGTGGAGGGTGGACATACACTTAAAAAGAATAGTTTGACATACATGTCTGTATTAGTTAAAGTGTACTCTGTTATCCCGATTTCGAAGTAGATTCCTTTTTTCAGCTATCCCAAATCTTGGTTGGTGTGTGAAATGGTAAATTTTTCTTATGTTTGATACATTGACTAAGTTGCCCTACTAGAAAAAAAAAATGTTTGCCGAAATTTCCTAACCCATTCCTTCATCCAGTGAAAATATATCTCCCTCTTCCCAAAATCCTGTGAAAATAAGTGAGAATCCAAAAGGGGGGACACGCGGTTGTAAGTAACCTTCACCACCGCCACTCATAAACTGATAAAGGGATATGGCCTAGGGTCTGGAATGAGTTCATTTTCTCACATCCTTTCGTGTGTCAACTTTTTATTGTTTTTCTATCAAGTGACATAAGTAGGACACAATTTCCCCATTCCACCCGTAACACCATTAGACATCGAGCGATGCCCAACAAACTGTCTTTCGTCCCAAACAGCGACACACGATTACACTTTTTTAATCCAAACACAAACAGCTTTGCGTTTCTACTGCAGTTCCTCTCTACATTACGAACAGCGGCAGTCACGCGCCTCGTACATGCTGTATCCGATTTTCGAAAAGTCAGATTTAAAATCGCTTTCAGAGAAAGATAAAAGAATATTTTTATTGTAAAACTTCAGATGTACAACTTCAGATGAATACTAAAAAAACGTCTTCTTAAAAGCTCATCGGCGGGCCGCACAAAATGGGTCTTCCAGCGGGTTGCAGACCACCGCTCTAACACCGCTCTGCCAATAATATAACATTCTACTGCGTAGATTCCTTTTCTTTAAAACATTCCTCATGGCGGTATTTCACACAAGGATGCCTCGTCTTATTCCCTGCAGCAATACCTTCTGGAATTCCCTCCCTCCACTACAAACAATTCCCTACCTCCCTATGCTTAATCCCTTCTATCACGCCACCCAGCTTAAATACCTCAAGTAGAAAACCTCCGAGCAGAAGCCCTCTTTGAAGCCGCTCTCCAGCGTCACCCCGAGAGCAAAAACACAAGAAACAGTCCCCCCCCCCTCCGAAAATGGACCATATCGTACTTTGTAGGCTCAAAGCTGGCCTTCGAATTTCCCCTGACCTGTTCTGGAAAATTCTCCCCACCAGCCCACACAAAGAAGGAAGTGATTCAGTAGCTGGCTCGTGGATGTAACGGTCAATGGATTTTTTTTTCTTTAAACACTATTCCTTTATCGTCTTTTGTGTGAGTGTAATTTCATTTTGTTTTGTGTAATTTCTTATTTCCATGATTTGATACGGATTATGCATACCTTATTACTTTTATCGTGATACATTGGATATAAACAACTACAGAACATAGATGTTCCTTAGAAATAAGTGCTTACCTCTTTTTCTCATGTCATTTAAAATCACTTATTATTTTAAATATATGCCATTCAAAATATTTGAATTATATTATTCCCTTTTGTCTAAATTTCTTTTCAATTAAAACTAACTGGGTTCTAAATTTTGTTGCTAATCTTAACGTCAGCAAACTTTTTAGAGATTTCTTGGCTAGTTTTAGAATTTTGTTGTTGTCACATTAATTAAGAGAACTAACTACCTAGGCACTTGCAAAATTCAGCGTTATTAAATAATTGTAAAGCATTTAAAATCATTCAGTGTTTACAATGTATATTTTATCAGGTGAGCTTATGTCATTTCACTGCATTTGCCTGGTGTATTTGTTCTCATAAATTATTCAGTTTACTTCAAATACTTTAAAATAATCTTAATAATGTTGTTAGTTTTGGGATATTTTATAAAAGACTGTCGGTATGCCCGTTCTTTGTACTGATTATATAACACAAACTTTATTCAGAATTTGCAGTCAAGTTTTAATATTTGGAGTCTTTATTTTTGAAATTTTATGATAATTCTAACAAAAAGAAAATAGGTGAGTTCTACCGTGCTGAGATAATAAACAGATATATAGATGCACAACTTACAATTTTATGTATACTGTTAATAGCAGATATACCCCACATTGCTCATGATTTAAAATATGTGCAAATTCCTGCAGTATTCTAAATGACATTGCTACTCAAAACATTCTATTAAAATATTTCCCTTAATTCTCCTTTCACTTAATTCTAAAAAACTTATTTCTCCTTTCTGTGTTTTCTATACAAAATTATCTTCACAAGCAGATCTGAAGAATAAAACATCCTGATCCTGTTTGCAAGCAAATTATAAAATATATATGAAATTGGATCCATATTATCACATACTAATGGCGGCGACACGTTATATCTTCAAATCGATTTAAAATCAATGAATGACAAATCATTAGATTTGTAACGTCCTTTATTAAAACATCCCTCAGATGTACATATCATTTAAAAGCCAGAGCGCTTTCGAGTATCATCATACCCTTCCTCAGTGGCGTTCAATAAAAAATCATGCCAACAAGCTTAAATACTATCCATTACCAACAAGTTGAATTTGCATATTACAAAATTGGCATCACTACTAAACACGTTTAATGCATCCATACAAAAACATCAGAAACAGATTATAAAAAAATTACAAATACAAGAAAGATAAATTGTCATTATCCAGTTTAAGCACAAATATACATTAGTGAAAAATTTTTAAAAAATTTATATTTTAGAGGTAACTTTGTAAAGGTTTGACTCGCATGGAATCGATAACGAGTCGCCAGGCATCACTTAAAACATGGACAGGGTCAAAATGACAGATAGAGGTACGGTATAGATAAATAAAGAGGGATTCATAGAGTAAAATAGACCGGGGGTTATTACAGTTGATCAAAGAAAGGAATTTTCGAAAAGGGGTTGAAAGTTAGCATTAATCACTAATTGGGCAAGAGTTGTCGATTGCCTACCGTTTTTAACGTCCCTAGCATGTTCAGCCAACCGTATACCAACCGTGCGTTTAGTGCTACCAATAAAAAACTTATAAACATTATCTGGAGACAGAAGGGGTACTACATATGGAAGAAAGAAGGCGTACCACCCAGCATGGCTTTTAAAGTTATCTTTATCCCTAAATTTATCAGTTCGAATACAATTAAACAAAGTGGTAACCGTCGAGTGAGCGGCTGTAAAATTAAACTCGGTGCAAAATTGGATAAAGGGGCGAAATATTTTTGGGTGGTACGAAAAACTAGCTTTAAACGGCAAACGATCATTAATGGAAATGAGTTTAGAATTGGGTTGAATAAAATTACGGCGAATATTTGAAAAGGTTTTACAAACAACTTCAAAAAAGTAACCGGCATCCTGGCCAAGTTTAAAGATGAAATCAATTTGACAGTTTAAAGAACAAACATTAAAAGCGCGGTTAAAACACGCATTAAAGGAGGGTTTTTTAGACGAGATGGGGTGAAAGAATTAACAGGGATGCAAGTGTTAGTGAAAGTGGATTTACGAAAAACACAAGACTGAAAACTAAAAGAATTACGGGAAATAAGAACGGATTTATGCTCGACAGTAAAATGAATAGAGGGGTAAAAATTATTAACAATATCCAAAAGAGTAAGAAGATCCTTTAAACTATGATCCCAAATAATAAAAACATCATCAACATAACGTTGCCAAAAAATAGGTTTATGGGTTAAAAAAGGCATAACTTCGTTCACGAATTCCTGCAACACAGCTTCAGCAAAAATACCAGATAGGGGGCTACCCATAGGGGCACCTGAAGTTAATAAGTAAATATAGCCACGGAAACCAAATTAATTGGTCTCCGCCACAATATTCAATGCAAAGGTTATTGCATTGATAGAGGGAATACCACTATTATGCAATAAAAGCTTACTGGCTATAATGTCAATAGCCTCATTAACGGGAACACTAGGGAAGAATGAAAACACATCGAAACTATAAAGAGCACAATTAGAAACCAATTTAAAATTAAACAGATTATTAATAAACTGTTCAGTAGAAGTAACAGTATAGTAATGATTATTAAAAAATCGCTTAAGGAATATTGCCAAAGCTTTTTCTAAAAAATAAGTCGGACCATTGCATTTTGAAACGATTGGCCGCATTGGGTGATTAACTGTATGTAATTTATTACTCTCCTTATATACATAATGTATAAGGAAAGTTTTATGACGGGTTCGAAAATTCGAATTCGAGTTTTCGACGGGAGAGCACGTTTCAAGCATCCCTGATCACGAATCGAACATCTTTGAGGTGATGTCTGAGTGTGTAAAAGTATGTGTATGTGTGTCAGTGAGTCTGTGGAAAAGATATCTCACGAACGAAGGGAGCGATTCGAATGAAATTGGGTACAAAAATCACAGTCCATGAATACTGGAAGCCTATTGTTTTAAAACACAATCGAATGTAGAGAACCCCCTAAATTTTCGAGTGAAATTTTGAAAAAATCATCCAAAAATCAAAACCTTTAATAAAGTGACGCAAATAGACATTTCTTATGTCATTTTTCCTTAGAAAACGATTGACATAAACTTTAGAAAGCCAGTATGAACAGTTCTCGAGATATTGCACATTTTTGAAATAAATTTATCAAAAAAATCCCATAAATTAAAAAAAAATATTAACTGTTAAGAAACATCTTTACTTTTCATATATAATATCATGTAATAAATTGGGTGACATCATTCTCGTGGATCTAACTCGTTCCATTCACGAGAAAAGATACTTTGAGTCATACTTTTATATTTGAGCGCCAATAGTCATTTATCTGATGTAAGAATAACTTATTTCTCCGTCCATAACGCTTAGATTTTGGCAAAAAATTTAGCGGAATGTCGCCAACTTGACGACATTTTTAAATATTGCCAAATTAACGAAAATCTCGCCCAATGGATAAAAATAACGCTAAAACAATGAAAATGACGACTCGTTGAAGAAAATTCAATATCTTGGAAAGAATATACGTATCTACTATAAGAATAACACTTTTTTAACTGTAAAAGTAGTCGATTCATTGCATTATATACGGAAAGTCATCTGTTGCCCACATCAGAATTTTTATATTGGTAGCACTAAACGCACGGTTGGTATACGATTGGCTGAACATGCTAGGGACGTTAAATGCGGCAGGCAATCGACGATTCTTGCCCAATTAGTGATTAATGATAACTTTCAACCCCTTTCCCAAAATTCCTTTCTTTTGATCAGCTGTAAGAACCCCCGGTCTATTTTACTCTATGAATCCCTCTTTATTTATCTATATCGCACCTCTATCTGTCATTTTGACCCTGTCCATGTTTTAAGTGATGCCTGGTCACTCGTTCTCGATTCCATGCGAGTCAAACCTTTACAAAGTTACCTCTAAAATATAATTATTTTTTTTTAATGTTTACTTATGTAAATTTGTGCTTAAACTGGATTATGACAATTTGTCTTTCTTGTATTTGTAATTTTTAAATCTGTTACTGGTGTTTTTGTATGGATGCATTAAACGTGTTTAGTAGTGATGCCAATTTTGTAATATGCAAATTCAACTTGCCGGTAGTGGATAGTCTTTAAGCATGTTGGTATGAATTTTTATTTCACGCCACTGAGGAAGGGTATGATGATACCCGAAAGCGCTCTGGCTTTTAAAGATTGTATGCACGCCTGAAGGATGTTTTAATTAAATGACGTTCAAAATCTAATGATTTGTCATTCATTGATCTGTCATCACTTTTATTCTGTTTCAACATTTGTCTAAGCACGATGTATGAGTTAATTGACATCATCAGTTTTGCCAAAATAAAATATATGAGGCATTCAATTGAAAATGTTATTAATTCTCGCAATATTTAAACCCAAAAGCTGTAATGGATGTAATCAAGTTTAAAATGAAATTCCGATCATTTATTAAATTTTCTTTTATATCAATTTCTTTATTATTCAAATCGGAAAAAAATTAATAATAATCATTTAATAATAATCCCATTTGATTTAAATGCGTTGCTAAGTATCATGATATAATTTTCTTAATAAATTTGCGGAAAATATATCATCTGCATAATGCTATTTCTATGGAAGGTTTAATTCTGTGATTTTTATTCATATCTCGACAATCCCTGGTCCTAGAAATTCGAAACATGGACTACAATTTAAGTGGAGCTATTTCAAGGCGACCCACAAAATTTTCAGCTGTTCTACCGTGATGATGAGATAGATGGATTTTCAATTTTATAATTTTATTTATATAGATCAAAAATTGCGTTCTTGTTTTAGGATATTGTCAATAGAAATAAATCGTAGCAATAAAAATGCTACACTAACGTTATGAAAGTAAAATAATATTATAAAATGTAATATTTCACACATCAAACAGCACATTTTTAACCGTTTGACAAGTAAGTAATTGCATGTAAAGGGTTTAGTATCTTAATATATTACACGTATATTTTTTATTATTTGTTATGGCATGCTGAAATTTTAAGAAGTCATTTGTGTTTAGGTTGTGCACATCTTTTTTTAATATAGCGAATAAACTGTTATTATGTTATTAAAAATTGTTAAAATTACTTTGGAAAAAAGTAAAGTAACCAACTTACAGTTTCAAGTTACCATTGCATATTTCATTATATTAGTTAATGTTATTTTAATAATACAAAGCTAATGTAATCTTTCTTACATTTTCAATTCAATGGAATTGCAAATGAAATAGTAATGCCAAAAAGTTCTATTATACAGCTTTATTAAATCTGAAAAGCCCTGAAGTATTTCAAACTTTATGATTAAGCAAAATTCTTTACTATTTGTTAATGTGTAGTAGTGAAAAAGAAATATAAGATGTGCTATATTTGAAAACTTGAACTTTTGCAGAAACTAGTATTTTATCTTAATTCTAAATCATTTTATAATTTACAACAACAACAAAAATATATATATATATATATATATATATATATATATATATATATATATATATATATATATATATATATATATATATATATATAAAATAAGTAAATAGGCATATTGAAAGTTAAATTACGAGTTTAATTTTTATGATTATCTTATGATATTGAAAGAAAAAGATAGTATTCAGTCATCATGTTAGTTCAGCATACTTTAGCTTAAGTGAGAGTACTGCAAAATGATTGAAATAAAATGCCTGATTAAGCAATACATACCCAGGGATCTTTTTAAAACTTTTATTAAAACATGACTAACTCATCTTTGTTCCCAGAGTGAATTGGAGTGATTATACATTTTATTTTAAGAAAATTGACAGCAATATTAATCTTTCAAATCACCCATTTTAATATAAATTATCGAATTATTTGTGAACGATAATTTATATAAATATAGCCTTTATTTGTTCTACGATTTGTAGGTATTGAAATCAAAAGCTTGGATCGCAATCTGGAAGTGACCCTACAAGCCGAAACGTCACACTATCGGAAGTGACGTCTCCAGACAAGATAATAGGAGCGATGGGCACTCAAATCCTTCACTTATGGACATTTACATTTTTAGAGTCATCCTCAATAGAGCATGGGCACGTGACGCCAAAACAAAACACTCGGTTGCTTAGCAGCATGCAAATTTTCATTATTTCTGTATTAAAAACGACTCTTTTAGAAACTTGCAATCGCTTAACGTCTCATTTGAGTGGGATATATCTCAATGGATCTTCTGGGGTGGATATTTTTAATGAACCGGAAAATAAAATAGTCACTTTCATTAAAATATATACACGAGTTTTTTTGTTTTTTCTTAAATCGTTATGTACCTTTCCCTTCTTGCTCGTATAGACATTGCAGAATGGACACATCTTTAGAACGCCAGTGAGTAACTACGGTAAAAATGAGACATTCCCTTAAAATCACGTATAAAGTGAACTTTAACAAATGAAATATTTAAATATATGTTATTATTCATTCTAAATAACTTATTTTCACCATAGAGACACTTTTCGATGTTTAATGGGTTTCGTTTCCATTTTTATGGGCTATCGTCTTCATTTGACCATGACACACTATGGTAAAAAGAATGCCCCTGCGGAGTTTGTTCATTTGCTCTATTCTACTCCCGGCCGTTGGGATCGATGAGACAGATGGCGTAATAAGAACTCACCTGTCGAGGCAGTCTCGGGACAGGTTGAGCTCCAGGTAGTCTCCGATGACGGATCCGCTCTTCCGGGTCCTCGGCGTCCCTCCCAGGGTCTGCGACAAAATACATCAACTTAGATATTGGAAATACTCACGACGTCCTCTTTGAAAACAAAGTTACAAAATATATTATTTAATTCCCACGAAACGACATGGGTTATCGAGGAAATTCAACTGAACTTTGCAAAAGATGGAACCATTTTCATTCCTTTTGTCAGAGACCACAAAAGTAAACAAACGACGTATCGCGATAGCGTTACGGTCAAAGTTTAAGTATTGGATATTTTGGGTAAACTGTTTGGATTACGTATAGTTTGTTGAGCGGCCGAGTTGAATGACGTTTAAATTCCTGCAGATTTTATCTTAGCTGACAGAAATGTGCTATTTTTCCGTATCACTGGAAATTGCATACTCCGGAAGCGTCCTAACAGATGATGTCCTGCGCCGGTACTGGCAATTGAGCTTTGAAGATGGTAGCTTTTGCTGAGTTCTTGATAAGCTTTGAGCTGCTGTTGAGCTATGATAGGCCATATGATTAACCCTATTGAGTCGACCTTGCTTGGATAGCTCTTGCAATGCTTGTAGCTCGTGTCGAGCTATGTTATGTTAATAGCCGATGTATTATGGCTCAGTATTGGAGCGATGTTCTTCTGGTGTATTTTCTGTAAGCTGCATCAAAGTCATGCTATTTTCATTTCTGTTTCATTTCATTTCGTGAGGAATAAATTCAGTTTTTATTTTGACTCACTGGTACTGCTTTTGCAACACTGCTTGTCACACCCACTGTATACTCATCAGTCGTCATGTTTAAATTTAGCTACCAAGACTGAAATTTGCTAATAAATGTAGTGTTGTTGCAACTTGGCGACATTTTAAAATGTCGCAAAATGGGACGGTTGAACTTGACAGACAAACGGTACCGAAACATCATTACAATACTGCCCCTTTCAAAATACAATTAATGTCTTCTTCGACCCAGACCGTCCGATCTACCCGAAGGTGTGGGGTATCAGTTTGGATGGCCGAAAAGTGCAATTGAAACCAGAATTCAGTGGGGACGGCATCCACAGGGACCGTACTCTCCTTCCCCTACCACTCACCTCTCGGAAGGTCTCACAGACCCACCTATTTAACGTGCCCGTACTCTGGGTGAACCGTTTGAGCTGAGGTGGAAATTGAACTCCGAGTGCAATCCCCGTTCTTTGAAAGTCACGAAAACCCTTCTATTGCTCAAAACGAAAGAAGGAAAATTCCATTCATGACTCTTTGGATAAAGGATTCTGCTACCCAAAAACCTACAGGAGGACAGGATTGCTACAATTTTCTAGAAAACACAATGCCCTATGCGTGTCCTACCGCATGAAATTATATTTTTCAAACATGGACGTTAGAATAATGACAATCCCCGATTTTGATGTGTTTACAACGAAGTTCTAACATTAATCAATGTGTTTCGTTACCGTTTAATTATAGTTGCCCAGATTCTGTATACAGGGTGTCTCGTAGAAAGTGGAAACTTTTCAGAAAAGTTTAGTCTACACCCTCAGTTGCAAAAATGCTTTCAGTAAATGCTTT
This sequence comes from Amaurobius ferox, assembly GCA_951213105.1. Classification (NCBI taxonomy): domain Eukaryota; kingdom Metazoa; phylum Arthropoda; class Arachnida; order Araneae; family Amaurobiidae; genus Amaurobius; species Amaurobius ferox. Next base: position 403,014 of record OX578151.1, read on the forward strand.
CAGTAAATGCTTTCAGTAAATGCTTTCAGTAAATGCTTTCAGTAAATGCTTTCAGTAAATGCTTTCAGTAAATGCTTTCAGTAAGGTAGGAAGTTATGAAAAAGTCATTTAAATGCTGTACCCTATTTTTGTAGAAAATCAAGAAAATGAACTTTTTCTGCAGCCCCTCTATCGGAGAAAGGGAAATGACAAAAACGTTACCCATACACTACCGAGTCACGACTCGATTTGGCGCTGCTCAGTCATGCCCGAACTGTGTAAGGCTATTTGGATGGACGGCAAATGCAACCGATCCCCTAAGGGTACGATGAGGGAATTCGTTTTCGCGAAACCGGCATCCTTCTAGAGCTTGGATTATGTCGATTGCAGGGCCTGATGAACCGACCTATTTAAGGGAAGCACAACCCCATTTTGATTTTGGGAGGGAGCTTGGTTTCATCAGTGCTCGAAACATTGCCCTACTCGACTAACAGTTCGCATCAACCAACTGATTTTTTCAAACGGGCTGCCTGTACCCAAATTCCTAAACCATAGTCTATTTCACGGGTTGTTGGAGATCACGTGTGTTGGGGATATATCAACAACTCAAAAAAGAAGAATAACTGATTTTAAACAGTTTTTATAAAGAACGCCGGTTCTGTAAGTCAACGAAAATAAAAGTGTTCTTTCATAATTTTTTATAAGTCAATTTTCTCAACAAAACGCGACAGGACTTATAAGATGTAAAAACTAAATAAGGAAAGAAAACTAAATAAGGAAAGAACACAAACGTTTGTTTACTTTGGAAGCGCAGCAATTAGATTTGAAATGAATCTAAAATTTGAAAGAGCCGTTCCAATGCTGAAAGCAGAAGTGATGCCTGATTCCATGATCCTTGAGGATAGAGCGGCCCATTTATTTCAATTGGGCAATTCTATCAAAGATTTCAAGGAAGAAAATTTCGCCAAGGAAATCGATGGTGCCGAAAGTTATAAAACCCGGTGGATACTCATGAAAGCCAAGTATAAAGGTTTATTAGAAAAGAAAGAAATCGATCCTTTAAACATGGGTCGAGAAAGTGTGGGAAGCGACATTTCAAGTTACATAAATTAGAACTGAAAGATTTTGATGGGGATATTAAAAATGGGTTCGGCTTCTGGGGTGAGTTCAGAAAAATCGATGAGGATGAAACAATTGAGGACGACGATAAGTTTCAGTATTTGGTTGAGGCCACTGAAGACGTCGCCAAGGAACTTGTAGAAAGTTCTCCTCCATCAGGATCCAATTATCAAAAAGCATTAGAACAACTAAAATCGCGTTTTGCCAGAGAATTGAAATATATCTTATTGAAATATATGTCCGAGAATTGTTAAATTTAGTCCATTGTTGCTAAATTTTTTCAAAGTCGTCACTTTATGATACATTAGAAACTCAATTACGGGCATTAGAATCTTTGGGTGTGTCCATCTGAAAAATATGCGTCTATGTTGTACCCATTGGTAGAATCGGCTCTTCCTGAAGAAACTTTGAGAGTTTGGGAGAGATCTCGTAGGAAGTTTAATGCTGAAATTGGCGATGAAACTGACAACTTAACGTCTCTCTTACAATTTTTGAAGCCAGAAGTTGAAAGTGGGGAACGATTGCAAATCGCTCGTTCAAGTTTCTCTCACAGCAATAACGCTTCGATACCGCTCTTTGTATTTTCTCCGGGCGAAGTAAAAGTGCCGGGAAAAATGTGTTTGTGGTGTAGTAAAACATCTCATAATTCAATAGAGTGTTTCAAAGCTAGACATTTCTGACGAGACAGAAAAGGACACGATGTTACGTCACATCGACCCATTTACAATACCTAAGGATAAAATCACTAAAAGAACATTATTATCAGTAGCACAGAGTATTTTCGATCCTATTGGCTAAACGTGTCCTACTTCACTGATCCCCAAATTAATTCTACAAAAGGCTTGGATCCTACATTGTGGATGGGACACGGAACTTCCATAAGAACTGAAAAACGAGTTCGACAAGTGGCTCGAACAGATATATTTGATAAATGATTGTAAAATTCAAAGAAGACTCTCAACAGAACCATTTGATGATTGCAAGATAAGTCTTCACACCTTTTGCGATGCTAGTAAATCAGCATATGCAGCTTGCATTTTTCTACGCACATCCTATGGAACAAACACAACAGCAAGTCTCGTACTTAGCAAATCAAGAGTTTCTCCATTAAAAGAAATCACGATCCCGAGGTTGGAACTCCCCGGCTCTTGTTGCTACTAGCCGATATGTGCAAGTCATCAAAATTTTGAATCTGTCGAACTGAGAATCATATCTTTGGAACGACTCATCGGTAGCATTGACAAGGATAAAAAAAAAAAAATTGGAGTGCTTTTGTCGGCAACAGGGTGAACGAGATTCGACAGTTCAAGCAACTGGTATCACATTCCCGGAACGCTCAATGTAGCAGACCTGTTGTTCCGTGGCTGTCACGCTAGCACATTATTGAAGAGTCGTTGGTGGGAAGGCCCTTACTGGTTACAGTTAGAACCTCAAAAATGGCACACTTCATCCATTTCTGCCTCTGAAAACGAAGTAAATGCAGAAAAAGGGAAGACCGTTATATCAAGCGTAAGCTGTCATGAATCAAGTCTAGTTTCAGACCTGTCTTGTTTTTCTAATCTCTCAAGAATGGGGGCGTGGTTATTACGGTTCATGCACAATTGTCATGAAAAGGAACGCAGAAAAGGAGAACTGACTAGTGAAGAAGTTTTTCAACGGCTGGAAAATTGATATTTCAAACAATATAAAAGGATAGCTTCACAGAGAAGAAAGTTAACACTCTAAAAAAATGCAGACTTTCGGGGACAACGAAGGACTCTTAAGAGTAAGAACAAAGTTATTTCTGGGAGATGAAGACTTTAAGTGTCCAATTCTACTCCCCGGAGATCATCCCATTATACAAAAATTAGTTAATCAAAAGCACAGAGAATTACTGCATGCAAGATTAAGAACTTTGATCAGTCATCTCGTTAGATCACAAGAATTCAAAGGTTAGCAAAGCAAGTCCATTCCCAGTGTGTCGTTTGCAAAAGATTTAAAGCAAAGCCAATCGAACCACGATTTGCTCCTTGACCTCGTGATCGAATCAAGAATGCAAGTGTTTTCGAAGTGACTGCAATAGATTTCGCTGGACCACTGAACTTATCTTCAAGCGAAAAGGTCTGGATTGTTTTATTTACTTGTGCCATTTATCGTGCAATTCATCTAGCCCTTTCCACAGATAGTTTTATTATGGCGCTAGCAGCATACCCGTTCTTCGTACAGAGTATATAATATAAAAAAAAACTTATAATTCGCAATCATGTGCAAATTCTGTTAAACTATTAAATTTATTGCTCATAAAGAGAAGTTTAAGAATATCTGTTCTCACTATGCAAAATTATCTTCACGGGCAGATCTGAAGAATAAAACATCCTGGCCCCTTCTGTAAGCAAATTTACAAAAAAAAAAAAGAATTGAATCAATATATGCAACCCCGTACTACTTATATTGTCGCAGATTAGAAAACATTCCAGTGTGTTAGTAGAAGCTTACTCATATTGCAATATGAGTCTCAAAAATATTTGCCAAAATAAAAGAGATGACGTAATAAATTGAAAGTATCAAAAATCCCCGTAATCTTAATACCAGAAGGTCGTAATGGATTCCAATATATGCCAATATATATCAAAATATATGCCATTATACCTGTACTACTTATATTCTCGTAGATTAGAAGATATACCCGTGCATTTGTAGAAGATTACTTGTACAACGTACTATATATGAGTTTTAACAATTTTCGTCATAATGAAACAATGGCATAATAATTTGAAAATATCAATAATCCCTGAATCAACTGTCCCCGAAAATATCAATAATAATGATGTTTAAACCTGAAGACCGTAATTGATATTATCCAGTAAAAAATGCAATGTCAATGAAATTTATTTTATATACATATTTTTATTATTCAAATCGGAAAAGATTGAATAAAAATCGTATACCGCAAAACACATTGGATCCGTTGCTAAGCGACATGATATCCTTTGCTTCAAATAAATGGATGGAAATCATATCGTCTGAATAATGCCATCTCCATGGAAGGTTTAGCGACATTTTCGTCAATTTAGCGATAACTTAAAAAATCGCCAAATTTATCGCCGAGTGGGACTGTAGAACGGATAGTCCCATTTTGCGACAAATTGACGAAACATCATCACAATACTATCCCCTAACAAAACACAATTTCATTTATTAAGCGGTATTTTATCAATTCCATGATATTTTTATGGATTTACAAATATTTTCATCAATTTGGTGATATTAAAAAAATTCGTTAAATGCGTTACTAAGTAGGATAGATGGACTGACCGACAAATGCTACAGAAACATCATTTCAGTACTCTATTCTAAAAAAACAAATTTAATTTCATTGATTTGGGTCCTTTTTATCAATTTGGAGACACTTCAGCTAATTTTGCAAAATTTAAGAATAGTTACCAAGTTATTTAGAGATATTCCGCTAAATTCGTAGCTCTAAATTTGCAGATCTGAAGAATAAAATATCCTGATCCCGTTTGTATATATTAAATGAAAACACTAAAATTGTATTAGAAGATACATACACCCGTTCTACTCGTTTTCTGCTTCAACAATCGGCTAAATGAATTTATTGGGTAAACACAATATATGAGTTTATTGGCTAAACACAATATATGAGCTTGAAACCTCTTTGCTGAAATCATAAAAGGTGATGTACGCAGTCCGCAATTTATATAATTAAAAGAACAATCAAACCGTTCATTTATAAAATATATTTTTACATCCATTTATTAACACTTTACAACAAAGTTGAAAAGTGTTTATGACTTTGTTCATTCTGTCTGTCTGTCTGTCTGTCTGTACGTTAGCACGATAACTGCCGTAAAAATGAGTTTATCAAAATAAAATTTTAGTATGTTGTTCAGACGGTCTGTAGGACCTATGGGAATATAAATAAATAATATCACCCAATTAGTTTTTTATTGAACCCGGGTTGAAAAAATGAAATACATTAAACCCTATGGGACCTAATTTTTCAAACATTTTTTAAGTAAATTTAAAATTCACGAATTGCTTCGAAATTTTTAGGAAATATTTACATTATCCCATAGAATATATAAAAAAAAATTCAGTAAAATATGTTAAGTAGTTTTTTAATTAAAAAAATTATTTAATATAGGGAAAAAAACAAATTCAATTAAATTCTGACTTTGGGATATCTTCCAGAAAGAAAACAGAGAGAGATTATATAATAAATATCTCTCCATTTGTTTGAACGTTTTGCATATGGGAGTGGCTTCATATTTTAAAATAAATTTGGTAGATAACAATTTTTCATTTCTTTTAAATTTTATATAACTCTTCATGATAAATTTAATTGATGGCATTTTAAATGCACTTTCCTACGTCCTAGAGAGTTAAAATTTGGTACACAGCTTAAATTTGTTGAACATTTTATTCGACAAAAATTTGATGGATCTTTAAATATAGATCATACATTTTTTTCGAAATGGCCTGAAAATAATCCCCGTTCACTTCTATAAATCATTGTTGTAATATTGTTAAAAATTCTGATGTGGACAGCACATGTCTTTCTCTGCAGACTCATATTCGTTCTCTTTATTTATTCAATGATAATTTGAGTTTATCTGCACATCATAAGTATTTTAAATGACATTGAATTTACACGTTAAACTTAAATTTGGTTCTCATTTGATAGCTGGACTTATTGTCAAAGGTGGCGTAGCGAAAACGCGAAAAAACTAGAATATCTCAAGAACGGCTAGTCCTAGAGTAATGGGGTTAGTCTTATTCTTTTTGTTGTCAAAAATCACATATAAAATAGGAATTTAATTGATATAATTGAGCACACGTAGTCTTTTATTTTTATACTAGCCGCCTTTGGCGACCAGCCTGTTCGCAACCCTTGAAAATGCTGATCGTGGCAAATTCCAACCGTGGCAAACTCGTTGGCGCGACCTACCAGAAAGGTGTAAGGTAACTGGTTGGACGGCCAGGATGTGCCACCCAATTTAGACCGGAACCCAGTGGGGGAGGCATCCACAGGGAACGTACCCTCCTTCCCCTACCACCAACCTCTCGGAAAAACATACGGACCCATATGTTTAACGTGATCGGACTCCGTGTCAGTGGCGGAAATCGAACCCGGGCCTACCGCGTGCAATTCCCGCGCGCTAACCACTGGGCTACTTCGCCCTCCGCGACAATCTCCATAACTTTCTTTTTATTCACCCAATTTAGACCGTACCCTCCTTCCCCCACCAACCTCTCGGAAGGACTCACGAACCCACATGTTTAACGTGATCGTACTCTGCGTGAACGTGGCGTAAGTTTTGGCAGTGGCGGGAATCGAACCCGGGCCTACTGAGTGCAATTCCCGCGCGCTAACCACTGGGCTGCCGCGCCCTCCGCGACAATCTCCATAACTTTCTATATATTCACCCAATTTAGACGGGAACCCAGTGGGGGAGGCATCCACAGGTGCCGTAACCTCCTTCCCCTACCACCAACCTCTCGGAAGGACTTACGGACCCACATATTTTTGATCGTATTCCACGTAAACACGGCGGCAGTTTTGGCAGTGGCGGGAATCGAAACCGGGCCTACCGCTAACTTCCCGCGCGCTAATTTGCAATTTAAAATGACCATATGCTTAATTCCATCATCCTCATTCCATTGTTTCATTGTTCCATCATTTAAAATATCCATAAAATTAAAATATCCATTTAAAATATCCAAAAGTTAAAATATGCATTTAAAAAATCCATATCGTTCCATCATTTAAAATATAAATATAATAATTTATATGGAGTAAAGGAGCTCTATTCAGAACCGTGACGTCACCTCCACCTTGACGTCCCCAGCCACACCTTCCCTCCTTCTGCGGGGGAGAAACGCCGGTTAAGAAGCGGCACGCCGAGCGGAACGCCGAGAAATTGAAATTCGGAAACTTTTAAAATCCCGATCCTGTAGGCAATACGGAATATTTCCTGACCAGATTGGACTTGTAAGAATGCCAGATGTTTGACCTTTCTAAAAATGTAAATTATTAGTCGAAATTATGAGTACTTTTTACTATGCGAGAATTTAAAAACCAAAAATACTTTTCTTGAGCAAAAAGTGACTTTTGTTTTAAAATCTTTAAAAAATATTAGAAATCGAAATTTAGATTTGAAATTGATACATTTTTACTCGCAATTGTCAGCTCTTTCCGATGGTGTGATTTGTTTTTTCCTACGATGTCCGGATCGTGGGAAAAAAAGGACAAAAATGGCAAAAAACGGTCGAAATCGCATAAAACATTAAATAACAAAAAAAATAATTAAAATTTTAAAAATCGGTTTTCACGTGTCCCCCTTCCCTCCCCCCCCCCCCCCCCCCGGGTCTCCGATTGCCAAATTTCGTAGCTCTCCGACGCGCGGTCGTGAAACGTATAGTGTATAAGACACACAGACACACGGACACACAGACATTGCCTTTTATTATTTACTAGCCGCCTTTGGCGACCAGCCTGTTCGCTACCCTTGAAAATTCTGACCGTGGCAAACTCGTTGGCGCGACCTACCAGAAAGGTGTAAGGTAACTGCTTGGAAGGCCAGGAAGTGCCACACAATTTAGACCGGAACCCAATGGGGGAGGCATCCAAAGAGACCGTACCCTCCTTCCCCTACCACAAACCTCTCGGAAGGACTTTCAGTCCCACACGTTTAACGTGATCGTACTCCGCGTGAACACGGCTGCAGTTTTGGCAATGGCGGGAATCGAACCCGGGCCTACTGAGTGCAATTCCCGCGCGCTAACCACTGGGCTGCCGCGCCCTCCGCGACAATCTCCATAACTTTCTACATATTCACCCAATTTAGACGGGAACCCAGTGGGGGAGGCATCCACAGGGGCCGTATCCTCCTTCCCCTACCACCAACCTCTCGGAAGGACTTACGGACCCACATATTTAACGTGATCGTATTCCACGTAAACACGGCGGCAGTTTTGGCAGTGGTGGGAATCGAACCCGGGCCTACCGCTAACTTCCCGCGCGCTAATTTGCAATTTAAAATGACCATATGCTTAATTCCATCATCCTCATTCCATTGTTTCATTGTTCCATCATTTAAAATATCCATAAAATTAAAATATCCATTTAAAATATCCAAAAGTTAAAATATACAAAATGACCATATGCTTAATTCCATCATCCTCATTCCATTGTTTCATTGTTCCATCATTTAAAATATCCATAAAATTAAAATATCCATTTAAAATATCCAAAAGTTAAAATATACATTTAAAAAATCCAGATCGTCCCATCATTTAAAATATAAATATAATAATTTATATAGAGCAAAGGAGCTCTATTCGGAACCGTGACGTCACCTCCACCTTGACGTCCCCACCCACCACCTTCCCTGCTTCAGCGGGGGAGAAACGAACGGAACGCCGAGAAATTTAAAATCATGACGTCTTTAAAATTGCGATCCTGAAGGCAATTTTCATTATTTCTGGACCAGATTAGACTTGTAAGAATGCCAGATATTTCAGCTTTCTAAAAATGTAAATTATTAGTCGAAATTATGAGTACTTTTCACTATGCGAGAATTTAAAAACCAAAAATCGTTTTTTTGAGCCAAAAGTGACTTTTGTTTTAAAATCTTAGAAATCGGAAATATTAGAAATCGAAATTGAGAGTTGAAATTGATATATTTTTACTCGAAATTCTCTGCTCTTTCCGATGGTGTGATTTGTTTTTTTCTACGACGTCTGGATCGTGGAGAAAAAAGGGCAAAAATGTCAAAAAACGGTCGAAATCGCATAAAACATTAAATAACAAAAAAAATAATTAAAATTTTAAAAATCGGTTTTCACGTGTCCCCTTCCCACCCCCCAGGGTCTCCGATTGCCAAATTTCATAGCTCTCCGACGCGCGGTCGCGAAACGTATAGTGTATAAGACAGACAGACAGACGCACAGACATTGCCTTTTATTATATAGAAGATATAACGATTTTTGCTGGCCATTTCGCAAAAATAGCCCGTTCCTTTTTCCCGAATCGTAGTAGAATAACCTACAAATGATTTATATAAAAAATTTTGTTAAATTTTGTATATAAATCACTTGTAGGTTATTGAAATATTATACACCAAATTTTGTTAAATTTGGTTCATTAGTTTTTAGCTAGAGTGGATAAAGGCAATTTCTGCGGCCATTTCGCAAAGAAGGCAGATTCTTTTATTACGAATCGTACTATAATCTAATGAACATCAGGATTTCCCACAAAAAACATACCTACCAAATTGTATGAAATTCGGTCCATTAGTTTTTCAATTAGAGTGGATGTAATATCCACACAGACACACAGAAACATACACAGATACACCCTTACACACACAGACGTCTTCCTAAAAGTAGTTTTTTCGTGTTCTAGAAGTCCCAAAACGTGTAGATCCTTTGAAAATTCGAGTTCCGATCTTCGGCACGATTCCAATACTTTGAGTACATACACATATATATTATCTGTGTATTATCTGTGTATCTAAATTCCGTGCCTATGCAATTACAATAGTAGTGATTTTAAATGATCCCTAAACTTTTATTATTTCTTCAAGGAAGCCTAATTTTAACATATGCAGAATGCAAATATCTCAAGCGATTGTAAGATGAATTACATAAGAATTGCTGAATTTTTTTTCACACAAAATTATTTAGCTCTGGAGTCTGGAATACAAGTTATATGAATGAAATATTCATTGATTTTGCATAAAGAATCAGATGATTTATATTTCGATACAGTTTTAAATATTTAAGTATAATAAATTACTGTAGTACTGTGATAATGTAAAAGATATTACCACTGAATGAATCACATTTTAGAAATTTTTAAATGAAATTACATTTCAGTTGGAAAGTGTTTCATAATCAATGCTTATGCATGATTGATCTTTCTTGTTAACACTTTACAACAAAGTTGAAAAGTGTTTATGACTTTGTTCATTCTGTCTGTCTGTCCGTTAGCACGATAACTGCCGTAAAAACGACTTAATCAAAATGAAATTTTAATATGTTGTTCAGACGGTCTGTAGAACCTATGGGAATATGAATGAATAATATCACCCGATTAGTTTTGGATTGAACCCGGGTCGAAAAAATGAAATACATTGAGCCCTATGGGACCTAATTTTTCAAACATTTTTTAAGCGGATTTAAAATTCACAAATTGCTTCGAAAATTTTAGGTAATATTCAAATTGTTCCATAAAATATATAAAAAAAAATTCAGCGAAATATATCCAGTAGTTTTTAAAATAATAATTAAAATAATAATTATACCTCTTATATGAAACGATCACGTGACCATGATATGAAATGATCACATGACCCACTTCAAAATGATATATGGCATCCATCTTGTTTCAAAATCGTGATTTTTTTAAGTTCTTTTTAATTCATATTGAGTTTTGTATCCGTCCTAAAACTACTTTATTTTTGCTTGAATTCTGTGCATCTACATACTGAAACAACGCAATGACAATATATTTGAGTTTAAATGCTCATCTAAATTTGATTATTTCTACAACTAAGCCTATTTTTCACCTATGTAAAATGTAAACAGCAAAATATATAGAATGAGTTGTATTAGAATTCCTGTATTTTTTTAACACAAAATAATTTAGTCCATGGAGTCTGCATGGCTGATATGAATGAAATATTAATTGATTTCATAAAGAGAAGGACGATTTTTTTCGATGAAGTTTCAAGCATAGAGTTTAATTTTTTTGTAGCTCCATGGTCTTAAACAAAATGCTTAAATAAAATAAATTATTATAGTATTGTGATGAATGAAATGAATGGGAGAAAGTTATGAATGAAATCCTGTTTTTATAGAGAGATCCTGGCGTGTTATTTTTTCTATGACGTCATTTGAATTAATTTCAGTTGTTTTCGATGAAGTTTTCAAATATAATAAATTATCGTAGTATTATGATAATTCTAAAACTATTACCGAGGAATGTATAACATTTTAGAGATGTTTAAACCAGGCAATTTATATTTCAATGCCGTCATTTGAATGAAGTTCATTTTTTTCGATGAAGGTTTAAGTTTTCAAATATAATAAATTAATGCAGTATTGTGATAAGTTTCAAAATATTACCGAGGAATGTATTGCATTTTAGACTTGTTTAAATAAAATTGCATTGAAGTTGGAAAGTGTTTCTTAATCAATGCTTTAAGCATGATTGATCTTTCTTGTTTAATATTCAAATAGAAAAAATAATAATAAATATTAACAACACATTTAATTTCATTCCGTTGCCGAGCAACATGATATAAGATAGAATCTTCCTCGTAAAATGCGAAATTAAATAGCCATTTTGATTTCTTTATGCTTTTCATCGTTGAGTAAAAGCTTGTGAAAGAGGAACCATGGAGGTAGATTTTTCCATTTAAATTCATGTTTCAAACAATTCATGTTTTCCTATAGTGACTAATTAATGCAAAAATCCTGCACCAAACTCGGAAATAAAGTTTTATTTCATTTTGACGTTTTAAACAAACGATTTTCATCCTTTCCGTTTGGATAAATCACGGAGTTGGAGAGTAGAACTCCTAGGAAAAAGTTCCGTTTTTCATTAATATCTCGACAACCCCTAGTCTTAGAAACTCGAAACTTGGACTCAATTTATGGGGATATATTTCAAGGCTATCCACAAAATTTCATTCAATTCGGTTCAGTCGTTCTCTCGTGATGATGGGACAGACAGATTTCCAATTTTATTTATATAGATTAAGAAGATTTATAGCCAGACGAGGAAGAGTCAGTATAATTTACACTGACAATGGTACTTGCTTTGTTGGTGCCGAAAATGCACTTCGTAATCTTGATTGGAATGACATCATAGCATTTTCCTCTGTAAAGAAAATATAGTGTCAATTTAATCCTCCCACAGCCGCTCGGTGGGGTGGCTGGTGGGACAGGTTAGTGAGGATAGTCAAAGAATTACTAAGAAGAGTATTAGGCAGAGTCGTAGTCAAGTATGAAGAGCTTGAAACAATTATTTGCGACTGTGAAGCTACCATTCATTCTAGACCTCTAACTTACGTTTAAGGAAATGCCTACCTGTTTCATGCAAGGTATTACGAACAATGAAATAACAGATTTTGATGGGATCGATAGCAAAAGTTTGAATAGAAGATTGCGTCCCCTCCAACCATTACGGAAAGATTTCCGCACGAGGTTCTGTAATGAATATGTAGCCACGCTAGTACATCGAGGTCAAAGCAGAGAAGAAACTTTGAGAGTAGGAGACGTGGTTCTAGTTTCAACAGATAAAAACCGAATTGAATGGCCCCTTAGTTTAGTCATGGAAATTTATCCTGGTCCCGACGGACATGCAAGAGTAGCAAAGGTCAAGACGGCCAGCGGGGAAAGGATAAGACCCTTTCAACGGCTATATCCATTAGAGCAGTGGTTCCCAAACTGGGGTCCCCGGACCCCTGGGGGTCCGCGAACAACACGCAATATTTAACTAATCAATAGTTAGCTTTAAAAAATAAAATTCATTATTTTTCTCCAATCTTATTTAAATTTTATTTTTTTAAATTAAGTAATAATGAACTTTTTTCTAAATAACTTTGAATTAAATACATTCATGAAATTAATTTCAAACTGATAGGTTATATCTTCAAACAGAATTAAATTATTTGGGAGTAGGTTTCGTTTTGCCACAATGTCATGATTAACGGTGATGATACTCTGATGTAGCTCGGACGTCAAAGCACTTGGAACTTCGAACATTACTACTAGAGGCCGGACTACTAGAGACCGGACTACTAGAGACCGGACTACTAGATACCGGATGACGTCAGCTTTGAATAGAGGGGGACGTAGCGAACGCTTCCCGCCTCTCCCCTTGCAATATGGTTTTAAGGGGTCCGCGAATTTTTTTTTCTCTGAGGGGGTCCGCGGACCGGAAAGTTTGGGAACCACTGCATTAGAGGTATCGTCATCAACAACAGACGTTGCTACAGAACCTTTTCAGATTTCAAACGAATCCAGTGACTGCCCTACCTCTGCAATCCTACCTGAAACTAAAATTTCGAGATCAGGACGTATTATAAAGACTCCCAAAGTTTAGATTTGTAATTTTACAGTTTTGTCGAAATTGCAAAGAGGGGAGGATGTCGGAGATCACGTGTGTCGGGGATTTATCAACTCAACTCGAGAAAGAAGAATAACTAATTTTAAACAGTTTTTATAAAGAAAACCGGTTGTGTAAGTCAAGGGAAATAAAGGTGTTATTTCAAATTTTCTTATAAGTCAATTTTCCCAATACGGGTGGTCTATGCTTACTTTTGCAATCAGTTCCAACTTAAATAGGAACTGCCATCCTGCCTTTGGTCGCTAATGTTCAATGCTTCGATGGGGGAAAAAACATTTGGGCCAAATGCTTCTGCCCAAATACTTCTGCGTTTGCCTGCGTGGGCAAGATGCTATTCAACTTGACGCCATTTAAAGAAATGCGTCAATAGAGGATGCCACGAATCTTTTGATCCCTCGATAGATCAGGATAGACCTTTATAGATCAGACTCGTTGAAGACATCGGAAAGTGATGCAATCCATTTATTTTTCGTCCTATTCATATGTCCGGGCCGTAAGTAGTAAAGCTCCTTGCTTTACTCTTCCTTGCTGTACCGCACACTACACTTGTTACTCATTCGACCATGCGGCCTCTCGCTCTGGTGGAAACAAGAAAGAGCAATCACGCAGAAGGCATTCATTATGAAACACTTTACAACTGAATCAATTTTTTTTTAACATCTCTAAAATGCGATCCATTCAGCGGCGACCTATTTTTTTAAAGGATCACAGTACTATAATCATTTATTTGACTTAAAAACTTAAAATCATGGAGTACTTTCTAAATCCATGTTTAAAACGTATTCTGCACCACTATTTTTGAGTTTAAAGGATCTTCCCACTTTGATTATTTCTACAACGAAGCCTCATTTTAATAGACGTAAACAAATGATTGGAAAAATGGCTGTATTTTTTTTCACGTCAAATGATGGATCTTTGGTGTCTGGAATAAAAATATATGAATTCACTGCTCTTACATAGCGAGCCGGATCGTTTATATTTCGAGGACATCATTTGAATCCAGTTCATTTTTCCTTCGATGCAATTTTAGGTTTTCCAGTAAAATAAATTTAAAAAATGTCAGAGACAGAGGACTGCATCTGAATTGGAAAGTGTTTCATGATCAATGGTCTATACATGACGGAAAGCTATTTACGAGAAAGCTATGTTTTTGTTGAGAGGACTCACCTGCGGAGGACACTCCATGCTGCTCCTGAGGGCGTCGTGAGAATCGAGGAGACGACGATTCGCATCGCTGTCGAGGGAAAATGAAATGGCATTAGATGGACGCACTTTAAAAAGAAATCACTTTCCTAAATTAACTTTTAATTAACTTCATGATTAGAAAGCACGCATTCAAAACGTCCGAGCTTCCTTCGACGCACCGGGAGGTGGCTTTCTTTTAAAAACTCGAAATCAGCCAATCGCGCCCCGCAATATTCTAGTCGCCATCGCTGATCCATTCTGACACTTTTTTGTAAACTCAAAATTTTCAACAACGTATTGCAAATAGAGTATTCGTCCTCTGAGTCCCAATCACTACGTGGACGCTACTTAAGACACTACGTAAGGTCACTACATAAAACACCCTAAGTGCCTTAAAAACGTCTTCGCCAGCTGAGCGGACAATTCAATCCTCGTATCCAGATACACCCGCTGTTCGGGCGTAATACACCCTAAATGAGGACCCGACAAGCCCTCGTACTGAAACATCTTCAGGATGGATCGTAAAACAAAGGGAGGAGTAATAACCAGAATTATAGTAATGATTATCCGATTCAAAAGATTTTTCCAGAGTCCACTTCCACGACAATCTCGTCCCAGTAGCTCGACGGTAGAGCATTGGCTGGCCAGTTCAGAGATCTAGGATTCTATTCTCGGTTCGGGCAGCAAGGTACTTTACAATGGCGCCAGAACAAATCAACAGGTCAGTGCAAAGATGTCGAAGGTCTGAAAGGGACCCTAGTACGACTAGAACGGATTCTGTGGACTCTGATTGAACGCCGATTTCAAATTAAGAGGATAACGACCCCGCAGAATACTAACCTGGATAAAAAATAGTAGTAACACGAGGCTAACCTGGGATCAAAGCAGCTGGATGTGGTCAGTCAGGTGGTCCACCAATCTGACCATTAGAGGGTGGAGAACGCAAAGGTAGAGCATTGAGCTACTGGAACTACTACTGCTACCAGTTCGGAGATCCAGGGTTCGATTCCCGGCTAGGGCAACAAGGTTCTTTACAGAACTTACAATAATGAAAGAATAGCATGTTAAAAAATGTCAATTGCATCTTTAAAATGAACGAAATTAGAAAATCCCTCATTGGAATGCACTTTCTGTCTGGAAAATAGTTCTTGAAAGTAATCGGTTCGGCATCAGTTTCCGTGGAATAAACGGCGAGAAGTAATATCAGACAATTTGCTATTTTCGAATATTTTCGTGCAACCAAAGACGTTTGTGAACGCAAAACTTATAATGATAAAATAATAATTGAACATTTAAAGAATCAAATGGATAAGTCTGAAATTCAGGAAGTCAGAATTTTTGTATTTTATCGCGAAGTTTAGAATTGTGTTTTTTCTTGTCAGCCCTTTGCCGGACCCATAACTGTTTTGAGCAGGTCAGCCTTAGCCAATAAGCTAAGGTTTGTGACTGGACGTATATACCACACAACTTATATTTGAAAGTTATGGATAGATGTTAGAAGGAAATATTTTCTAAATGGCTTTATGAATCTAAGTCTCATGAATTTTTTAAAATTTTATAAGGCCCGAGAAGAGCTCATTCAAATTGTAAGTCAATTGTTGTCAAATGAGCTTTAGTTGTGATTCGAATGAATGTTTGATGGATTTGCAGGTTTATGCTTTGTGCGCAGGTATGTGTTGTCGCACTGCCTTTTTCGTTTTGCTTCGCCTTTGTGTGGCAGCAGGGTCAGCTAACCTCTGCACTTCTACCATGTAGGTAAAGTTTGTATTGTTTTTAATAAAGTTTTAGCTTTCAGTGGAGATTGAGCGAGCGTTACGACGGTTGCAGAGTTGTTTTTCCGGCTTTGTCTCGTTCGCGTTTGTAACTGGACGGGGTTGTGACTCTCGGTGGTGGCTCTGTGCCGCTCATCGGGTGTCGGGCATGTGCTGAGGCCAGCAGGCTCACTACCGCAACGATTTATTTTCTGCCGTCCACTTTCGGATGGGTCGGTGTCTAATTTCGATTATCCAACGGGCTGCCCCACATGCAGGGGAGAGCAAGAGAAGAGTGGATGCTAGTTCGATCCACTGTTCAGGACGTCTTAGCGCGCTATATAAATGGACCCTTGCAATGGACCCTTTCGGATCATTAAAATCCTCTTTTAAACTTATTGTAAACACTTTCAAAGGCACTTACTGCAACAGATTGAGCTGTCTGCTTAAATGATCTTGCTCTTGAAGGACTTCCAAAATTTTCTCCTTCTCACTGAAAAGAAAAACAAAAACATTTCTTGTATTCCAGGGGCTTTCTTTTGACTCGCATTCTATCTCGAATGAACGCGAGAAAATAAACAGTTTTCGTCCATAAAAGCGGTGGCATGAGTGAGGTACGTACCTGGAACTCACCGCGGTTGGATCGGCAACAGTTCAAAGTCAATTCTTTACTAAATCTGACCATGGAAAAGGTCCACACTAAGAGCGAATCGAGGTTAACGAAATCTGAAGTCCGTTTGGAAGGTGAGATCCTTCGTTAGACAACCTCTCATTCAGTTCGGACGCAGACCATTCACGCAGCAACCCCAAACTATAAATAGTTCTTTGGAAGAATTCCTCTGGCCTCCATTCCCGAGCTTTGGCGACGTTATGTAACTACGAACCTGGCTCGGCAGTCTGCGCTCAATTATCTCTCAATTCGAAGCCAACTGCGTAGTACCACTGATCCTCATTCGCCCAGTTGAGTCATAGAACACGCTTATTAGCTACTCGGTACTGTCTTAAGTACCGAGTAGCCAACAGGTCCACGGCATTTCCTAACACGTCTACCATTAGCAATAAAGTTCCTTGCCCTGCACGATGTATAAAGAAAGTATTTTAATCGTGACGAACATCGCAACTGGAGTTCTTACAAGATCTACACGCTTCGAGCATGAAAACCCGATTTTTAACTGTGCGCCTGTGCAATGTATGTATCGAATTGACCCAATTTCATAAAATCTGACCCAAAAACAAAAGTTTCGCCCTTGGGGAGGAATGAACCGGTACCTTTCAGACGCCCTTTTTCTTTGCATTTTTAGCTGGAGACACTGTTAGAATGATTTAAAATTTTAAATTGACAATCAAACCAAATAAGCTAAAAGATCCAGAAAAATATTTCTAATATGAAATGAAAAAAATAAACTTTTGAACAGCTCACTCCATTTAATAAGTCATTATACATACATACGTGCATACATACATACAGGATGTATATAAACGGATGGTCAGAACAATAAGGGGTTATAGAATTCACCAAAACAAACAACTTTCTCAATGCAATGTGGGGTCGGAAAGCAACCGGCGAAGGCGCTTTCTCTGGAGTGGATGAAACGTCGCGTCAAAAGGAAGAACACAGTAAATCCGCATACTACACGTTCCAGATGCCACCAGCAAAGGTTCTCCGTGAATGTGCGGGCTAGGATTATCCACGACCCATTAATTGGCCCGTATATGTTACCAGACCGCCAAACGGACAGAAGTACCTCACCTTCCTCCAACAGGTGCTGCCAGGTTTACTACGTGTTCTACCAGCAAATCATCGAGCGATTACGTGGTTCCAGCACGACGAAGTGCCAGTACATGACACCAGGATTGTGCGGAACATTGCCTTTCCGAACAGATGGATTGGCCGTGGTGATTCCGTTGCGTGTCCTCCCAGATCTCCCAATCTGTCCTGCCTGGAATTATTCCTTCTCGTAAAGCACACCTTGTAATTTTTCCTTCTCGTAAAGCGCACCTTGTCGCCCGAATGAGCGTCGCAGCTGCAGACGTTCGTGAAATGCTAAGAATCTTCCAAAGTGTACGCGCTTCACTCTGTGGCCGCTGTGGCGCCTGTCTCGCAGTGGGTGGTCGTTCATCTGAGCATTTGTTCTAAATATTTTGTCAATAAATTTCAATTATTCGTCTTCACTGTAATTGTCCTCACTTCACTCCATTTTGACGCGACGTTTCATCCACTCCCAGAGGTAGCGCCCTCTCGCGGCTTTCCGACCCCACATTGTATTGTGAAAGTTGCTTGTTTTGGTGAGTTCTATAACCCTTACAGTTCTGACCATAAATTCATATACACCCTGTATATCAGTAGCGTATAGTAAGATTGACTGGAAGGTGAGCGCTTGGCGTTTTACATTAGAAAGGATTTTGCTGTTATTACAAGTGCTGAGTGAGATTTATATTCAAATTCTCTCTTTCACCAAAAATTATTATTATTATTATTATTATTTATGAGTAAAATAATATATCGTAACATAAAAATGTAAAACGTGCATGTAATGGACGAGATTTTAAAATGTTATCTATACATACAAGATATAACATTTTAAATGTTTTCATATCTCTGAATTAGATCATCCTATTAAATATGTAGAAATAAATTAGAATAGTAATATCAAGATATATCAGTTTTATAAATATAAACAGCTAGAACTAACAAAATGGAACAATTTATTTTAAAATGTTACCTATGTAAGATGAATACATACAACATATAGCATTTTAAATGTTTTCATATCTCTAAATTAGATCATCCTATTAAATATGTAGAAGTAAATTAGAATCGTATTATCAAAATATATCAGTTTTGTAAATATAAACAGATAGAACTAACAAAATAGAACAATTTAAGAGTGCACTGAAAATGGGTGAAAAATAAATTTGGAACCTAAGAGGCTTAGTTGAAAATCACTGTAGTCAACAATATCCTTAAACAATTTTGTATATTAATTATTTACAAATACTGTGAAAACTTAATATTTTATGCTATGAAAACTAATATCTTACACTATGAGAGTAAAAATCTACTAGAAATATTATCAATCGTTTTCGTAAAAATGATTCTCATATAACAGGTGATTACCAAAATGAGAGTAGGAGGTTGCCTGCATTAAAGGCACAACGGGTGATTACCTGCATTGAAGTGTGACACTTTAATGCAGGTTTTGGATTTCGAGTCTTGTGGGTTATTCCACGATTTCATGTTCTGGTACACTCTTTTTACATCTTTTTACATTTTTTATACTTCGGTATTCATATCTATGCAATATATCGGCTTCCGGGAGTGTTGTCTAGACAAAAAGCTTGCTTAACCGGGGAGTGGAGGTCACAACCCCCCCCCCCCCCGGCCAATCTTTGGTATATTGCTTCCATTTACTTGTCTACTTTTCTGGTGATATATATATATATATATATATTAGAAATATGTAATAATAAAAATTCAAGCAATATTAACATCACCATAGAAGCAAAACCACGGCCATATTGCCGATAAGAGAAAAGAACAGCACTGGCCCAAATTACGCGGGCCGGTGCGAATGTTTACGAATCTTTCGTGGTAACATCCTACTTTTATTATATCCAGTCGCTCAATGAAATGAAAAATTGAAATAAAACTGCAAATTCGGGGGCATTTTAAATTGGTGTCATGAAACGAAGCGTGGAAGGAAAGAAAGTGCAGATGAATTTGAATGTCTGTACCTGCTGAGCTCCCGACACTTCTCCTCGTAGAGCGTCCTGAGCTGGAGCAGCTCGCTCCGCATGAGAGAGATGCTGGTCTGGGTGTCGAGCAGGGACATCCGGAGCTGGTGGTTGTCGTAGACCGCTTCGTTCAGCTTTGCGCGAACCTCGTCCAGCCGCGAGTCGGAGCCTTGTTCGGGGGACTGGGTCCGGAACCATGCGAACACCTGCGGAAAAAAGGGAAACATCAACGGCTCTTGATTAAGGGAATCCAGCAAGATCGCCACTAGCAGCCTAGCAATACTATCATAGCATGTTGGAGCCTGGACAGACCCAAACCCTCACTGCATCCTAAAAATTGAGTCCGGAGTCAGTTGGAAATTTAAAGCATCGGTAAATGAAGTGCAGGTCTCAGTCATCATTTAGTTGAATCTTGTGCCTACATCCTGTCGATTGGACGGGGACTTTTTGGGTTGTTCTGCGAATCGAATAATTGAATAGAATTGGGAACGCTCACAATTTCCTGTCCAGATGATAATTTACATGGTGGAAGAGGAGATTAAGTTTTGCCTTTAATATAAAAGAGACGCACTCTATGACAGATGAATGCTGGTTTTGATTTTAGTATGACTCCACGTGTAGCTACTCAGGAAAAGGTCCCATTTTATTTTTGCCTTTAAATGAAATAGGATAAAAATATTATTTTACGGCCTGCAACACGCAGAAAAACATAAGAGTTTAAATTATTTTCAACGTTTTTAAACTCTGGTGAACTTTGCTTGTCTGTGAACGTTTAAAGTTTGGGTCCATTGCCCGACCCCTGTTCCCAGGGAGGAAGGAGTTACGAAACATCGGTGTTCATTTTCAGGGAGTTGCGAAACATCTTGGCCTCTCCAACACACTGTTGTATCCTCGAAAGTTTTAAAATCGAACTACTTTCATTGTTTTCAAATTTACATTAAGTTTTAATATTTTGCATTCAATAATATTTCTCTAAAATAGACTCCAGTATTCGCGGTGAGAAGCGAATGAGCCCTCAAAAGGCTTCCTGCAACGCCATCTATTTGTGAGTTTGGTGACATACATCTAGAGCAACTCCAAATGGTAAAATTCTGAAGAAGTCTTAGAAATAGGTCTTTGGGTTTTTTTGGGGTCTTGAAACTGCATCCTAAAATTGGATGGATATAGGTAACATCGAAGAAGGATGAAGTCCCTAATGTGTGCAACATCGAAAAAGAACGGCGTCTCCAATCCATAGGTTACTGAAAGTTGTACGGAAAAACATATTGGCACCTGTCGACAGGACATTGTCTGTATAAACATTGTTTTCCTATACCTAACACTCATATTTTCAAAACATTTAAATGTAATATCTCTTTGGATAGACAAATATTTAATTACAATGATACATCCAGATCTCTATTAAATAAAAATCCCAATCCCAATTTTTCCTTGTGTTTGCAGCCAGCTAAATTATCCCAAATTAATAGACTGCAATCATAAACACATAATTACTGGTGATCTCCATGTTGTTCGAAATTCAGTACTCAAAAATGTATGCTCTATGGCACCAAATTTTGGATCCAAAATACATTAAACCGTTGTCTTCTAATTAAACAACTAAATATTGATTTAGAAAAATCATATACAAAATTGCTTGTAGTAAACATTGTTTAAACATTGTTTTCCTAATCCTAACACTCATATTTTCAAAACATTTAAATGTAATATCACTTTGGATAGACAAATATTCAATTACAATGATACGTCCAGATCTCTATTAAATCAAAATCCCAATTTTTCCTTGTGTTTGCAGCCAGCTAAATTATCCCAAATTAATAGACTGCAATCATAAACACATAATTACTGGTGATCTCCATGTTGTTCGAAATTCAGTACTCAAAAATGTATGCTCTATGGCACCAAATTTTGGATCCAAAATACATTAAATCGTTGTCTTCTAATTAAACAACTAAATATTGATTTAGAAAAATCATATACAAAATTGCTTGTAGTAAACATTGTTTAAACATTGTTTTCCTAATCCTAACACTCATATTTTCAAAACATTTAAATGTAATATCACTTTGGATAGACAAATATTCAATTACAATGATACATCCAGATCTCTATTAAATCAAAATCCCAATCCCAATTTTTCCTTGTGTTTGCAGCCAGCTAAATTATCCCAAATTAATAGACTGCAATCATAAACACATAATTACTGGTGAAATCCATGTTGTTCAAAATTCAATATTCAAAAATGTATGCTCTATGGCACCAAATTTTGGATCCAAAATACATTAAATCGTTGTCTTCTAATTAAACAATTAAATATTGATTTAGAATAATCATATACAAAATTGTTTGTAGTAAAAAGTATCCCATTAAAGCTTTTGATATGTGAAAGTTTGTGACATCTCATAGGTAACTAAAGTAAAGTTTGTAAAGCTTGTAATTAACTTTACGAACTTGAAACAGGCAATACATGAACTAAAATCAAACTTTGTCATCACGTATGTGGATAAAACTGCTAATAATTATTTGCAAAAAATATTATGTACAAATTTTAAATCACTTTCGAAATCATAGTAATATACTTAAACATTAATTCTTCAATAACAACTATATCTAAGTAAATTACTGCATTTCATAAACTATTAAAAATTACCTTGCAACAATCTAAGATTCCTATACATTATTATGATTCCAAAATTTCATACTTCCTAGTAAAGCTCTTTTACCATTATTGATAAAATTACTTCTAATATTATTGATAATTCATCTTCTCATATTATTAGTTATCATTTTTTTCAAAAGTTTGCTATTAATATATTGGAATTTTAAACTTATGATTCTAATGACCTATTTAACAATATTGACATAGATCTATTTAAAGTAATTTGGGATTTAATTAAATCTTTCTATAATAGACAACATTTGGATTTGGATCATTTTTACGTGCTTCACCTTCTTAAATGTTGAAGACCCAGACCGTCCGACAACATGAGCAACCGTTTGGACGACCGGACCTTCTCAGGTGTGTGTTTCTTTAATAATTACTTGATGCAAAGCAATGAAATATACCTGCAAATGAAGTGTGTTCCTCAGGATGGTTCAGCTAATTCTGTTCTAGCAAATCTATATGTCTACGAGTCACATTTTATAAACTCAGAATACACTTTCTACCTCTATATTAATGATATCATATTTATTAAGACAGCTCCCTCATCAACTGCTATAGATTTCGATTGTTATCCCTCAAATTTATCTCTTATTCCAAATGAAAGAAAGCAATGTCTCATCTAGCGTTAACTCTTTTAACTACCTCTCTCTTGATAATGGATTTTTCTTTTTGTCAAATATTTTTGACAAAAGGAAAAAAAGCTTTCCATTTAAAATTCATAAGATTATCAATTTTAATGCTTGCACGAGTCAACAGGTGTACAAAAATATTTTAATTTGATTCATTAAAATATTTTTGTATACTTATTTTTTAATTTTGTACACTTATTATTTTTTGTATACTTATATTTTAATTTGATTAATTAAAATATTTTGCATAATTATGTCATAGGATTTTTAGGTTATGTGAAAATACACGATTTTGTAGCAATCTAGCCGATTTATTACAATACTAGCTGAATCCTATCCAGGTAAATTGTTTATCACTTTAGAAATTTTAAATTCAATTTGTAAATTGTGTTAATTTTCGCTTTAGAAATTTCTTTTTATAATTACTTATAACAACCTCTTGTGCAAATAGACTTTTTACATGAATACTTTTATAAATATTCTTGCAATTTTTGATTAATCATTGTGATAAGTTTTAGATACATATTATTTTCCAATAATTATATATGAATTCATTATTTCTTTTTTCATTTCTGGAGTTGCATTCCTTTCCAATTTCATCTATTGAAATGGATATCTTTTCTTCATTCATTGCAATTAATACTCAGCATTTTCCATTTCTTCTGACGCACGTGCTTAGATATCAAACATGCCAATTCCCATGTTTTATCTCAATGAATGTAACTTTTAAGAAGTCCAGATGGATGATCTCCATTTAAATATTTTCATTGCCCTCCCTGCCCAAGAGAGCTTCTCACCTTTTCGATGGCAGCCAGTTTGTGCATCTCCGTGTCCATTTTCGTCTGAAGGGACTTGCGCTCGTCCTCCACGTCTTCCTGGGCCTGCAAGAGCAACAATCACATTCGAGGAACTCGACTCCAAGCCCCGCTTAAAGAGTCCTCACCACGGTACCACGGTGGTGAGGACTCTCTTTCGAAACACGTCGCGACCCACAACGGCGGAAATACGGATTGAAATGCCTCGTTTTAAGAAGAGCTCGCGGTCACGGAACATTTCAAAAGTATTTTTGCTTATTCAAAGACTCGGAAAAATAAAAGATGGATTTCATGAGCCAAAATGAATACTTCAAACCTTTCTGTTTATTTTACATTCATTCGCATTTTTAAGAATCATTTTTTGACTCTTTCAGGATTTTAAATGTTTAAAATTCTTTATTTATTTTTGGATCATTTAAATTTAAAAATAGGTTGTACTTTTTATCATTTAAACTTTTTACTTAAAATCGGATGCGTGCATCATGTCCTCTTTATTTTGTTCTCAACAATGGATCGAAGTGAGTGGCGTCATTATTCGCACTTTTACATCCATTTTCGTGAGTCCGTATTCTCAAAACCGGCGTCGTGAAAATACGAAGAAACGACAATATCTCGAGTACGATGATTCCTAAAGTAATGAGGTGGACCTTATCCAAAATGGCGTATAAAACAAGCATTGAAGGGATACATGTGAGCATAGGTAGCCTTTCATTTTAGATTTGGATGATTTTGGCGGATCATTTCGTTAAAAAAGAGGGTTTCTATATTTTCGAATCGTACCAAAACCTAATCAGCCCCAAGGTGACTTTCCTACAGAATTTTATGAAATTCAGTCCATTCGTTTTTCAGTTAGAGTGGACACACACAGTTAGTTTTTTCGAATTTTTAGAGGTACCGAAACGTGTCGAGTTGCGATCTCAGATAGAATTCCAACACTGTCCCTATTCATGGCCCTGTATTGAAAGGAAAGTAAAAGTCTATCCTCAATAATTTAAATTTTGTTCACTTTTGATAATTTCAATTTCTTCATTTGATCACTGGGATGATTTCACTAGCGTCTCGGAACTGCCTAGGCACTTGTAAAATTAAGCTTTAATAAATAATTGTGAAGTATTTAAAATCATTCAATGTTTAAAATGTATATTTTATCAGATTAGCTTGTTTATTCATTGCATTTGCCTAGTGTACTTAATGTGTTGTCGTAAATGATTCAGTTTCCGGCAAATATTTTAAAATTATTTTAATAATATTGTTAATTTGGGGATATTTTATAATAGACTAGCAGCATGACCGTTCTTAGTACTGATTCTATAATACAAGGAACTTAAAATTCAGAATTTGATGTGAAGTTTTAATATTTGGAATCTTTATTTTTGAAATTTTATAATAATTCTAACGAACAGAAAATAACCGTGCTGAGATAATAAACAGATAGATAGATGCACTACTTACAATTTTATGTAGACTGCTAATAGCAGATATACCCGACATTGTTCATCATTTAAAATATGTACAAATTCCTGCAGTATTCTAAATTATATTCTTATTCAAAACATTCTATTAAAATATTTCATTTAATTCTCCTTTCACTTAATTCTTAAATTTAATTCTCCTTTCTTTGTTTTCTATACAAAAATACCTTCACAAGCAGATCTGAAGAACAAAACATCCTGATTTCGTTTGCAAACAAATTATAAAATATATATGAAATTGGATCGCTATATACTAAAATGAAAGCGTTAAAATGGTATTATCACTTTTATTTTGTTTCAATATTTGGCTAAGCACAACATATGAGTTAATTGACTAAACGCAATATATGAATTAATTGACTAAACACATCTTGAGTTTTTGCGAAAATCAAACATATGAGGTATTAAATTGAAAATATTATTAATTCCCGTAATATTTAAACCCGAAAGCTGTAATGGATGTAATCTAGATAAAGATGAAATTTCGATCATTTATGAAATTTTATTTTATATCAATTTTTTTATTATTTAAATCAGAAAAAATTTAATAATTATATAGTCTGCCTAATTTGATTTAATTTCATTTAAGACATTTGATTTAATCGCGTTGCTAAGTATCATGATATAATTTTCTTAATAAATTTTCGAAATTTATCATCTGCATAATGCTATTTCTGTGGAAGGTTTAATTGTGGGATTTTTATTCATATCTCGACAATCCCTGGTCCTAGAAACTTGAATTCAATTTTAAGTGGGGCTATTTCAAGGTTATCCACAAAATTTTCATGAAATTCGATGCGTACGATTCGATTTTCGTGAAATTCTACCGTAATGATGAGATACATAAACACACAGATAAGACAATATTTTCAATTTTATTTATATAGATAAAAAAAATTTCATTCTCTTTTTAAGATATTGTCAATAGTAAGAAATCGTAGCAATAAAAATGCTACACTAAAGTTATGAAAGTAAAACTATAATGTAATATTTCATAAGGTAAGTGACCCAAATATGGGCACTACACCTAATATGGGCACTGCTGTGAAAAAAGACACAGATATTCATCCATTATCTATCTCCGATATTTTAGAAAGACCAACAGAAAAAAGGCTTTAAATTATCGAGCTGTAAGACTAGTGAAATCGCTTTTACCAGAAAAAAAGGTACCCAAGCATAAAGCAGCTGGCAAGTCCAAACGAGCAGCTAAGCCGAAACCAGCACCCAAGCCTAAACCCAAGACAAATGTAATATAAACTGTTGCAGCTCAGCCGTCCTGCAGCTCAAAGGAGTCCTGCTATTGTGTCGTCAAGAAAAAACAATTAGATATGATACAGTGTAATACGTGCCGTGTTTGGGTACATGAAGAATGGTGTGGCCTTCTAAGGAAAATTATAAGGAAGTAGGGAAAAATTTTATATTTTTGTAAGTCCATCTTGTGCCGAATCTGATCAAAGTTTTACGTTGATTTAAAGTTTTTTTAGCATAATTTTTAAGGGTGCCCATATTAGGTGCAAATGTTCCAAATATGGGCATAAGTTCCCAACATGGGCACTGTCCATTATTAACACCTCTCTGATGATTTTAACTCAATTTTTCCCTGTTACCCCCTGCAAGGAGAATACCAACCCATTTTCAAATTTTTATCTGCTAAAACAAACATTATAATAATTAAAATGCTTAGGGGTGCCCATATTTGGGTCACTTACCTTACATCAAATAGCATATTTTTAACCGTTTGACAAGTAATTGCATGTAAAAGATTTAGTATCTTAATATACTGCATGTATATTTTTCATTATTTGTTATGGCATGCTGAAATTTTAAAAGAATGGGTTAAGAAATCATTTGCGTTTAGTTTGTGCACATTTTTGTACTGCAGCGAATAAACTGTTACGTTATTAAAATTGTTAAAATTACTTGGAAAAAGGTAAAGTAACCAACTTACAATTTCAAGTCTTACTTTTTCATTGCATTATATTAGTTAATGTTATTTTAATAATACAAACTAATTTAATCTTTCTTACATTTTCAATTCTATGGAATTATAAATGGAATAGTAATGCCAAAAAGTTCATACAGCTTTATTAAATTTGCAAAGCCCCTGAGGTATTTCAAACTCTATAATTAAGCAAAGTTGTTTACTATTTGTTAATGTGTGGTAGTAACAAAGGAATGTGCTATATTAGAAAACCTGAACTTCCAAAAATTATAGTGCATAGGTTAATGAATGGCACTTAAGTAGAATTGTATCTTAATTCTAAATCATTTTACAATTTACAACAACAAAAAATAAATAAATAAATAAATAAGCATATTGGATGTTAAATTCTGAGTTTATTTTTTATGATTACCTTATATTCAAAGAAAAAGATAGTATTCCGTAATCAGTTTAGTTTCAGCATACTTTAGCTACGATGCCTAGAAGTAATAGCGTGCCTAACCTACCGTACCAATGCTGGGAGCTCTTCCCGAAAACGGCTCTAGTCTCGAATAAGAAATCAAAAGCTGAGGAGTTAACATTGAAACTAATGGGAATTTAATGCAAATGAAATGTGCGATATTTATGGAAATAACAGAAACATTATTGTGAAATGTGTGCATACTACTTACAATAATCCCACCAAAAAGTCATTTCATTTTCAGAGAGATTGGGTTAAGGATATATTTGTATTTTCAAAATTTTATTTAACTTGATCTGGTGATCGTTCACTTTAAGGTCCAAAATAATCAGGTTCATTTATCACAGTAACGTGAAATTCGGTACGACGTTTTCTCTTGTGGTACATTTCAGTTTTTTCGATTTTGAAGCTTATCGGGCTAGCCCGCCCTGGGCCCGCCATAGGACTTTACCCGTTTTTAGAGAATAACTCGAAAATCGGAGAAAGTAGGAAATTTAAATTTAATATATCGTTTTCTTTTGGAGTATATTTTAATTCTTTCAATTTTGAACCGTATCGGGTTAGCCCGTCATGGGCCCGCCTTAGTAATTCACCCTTTTTTGCGGAATAACTCGAGAACAGGTGTATCTAAAAAATCGAAGTTTAGCATATCCTTGTCATTTGCGGTATATTTTAACTCTTTGGATTTAAAACTTTATCGGGCTAGCCCGTCCTGAGCCCAACAAAAGGAATATACTCGTTTTTTGAGAAGAACTCAAAATTCTGAGCATCTAGAATGTCTAAATTTAATATATTGTCCCTTGGAGTATATAACATTTCATCGGATTTCGAACCTTATCGAGCTAGCTCGTCTTAGGCCCGTCATAGAAATTTACTCGCTTTTCAAGAATAGCTAGAAAATCGGAGTAGCTAAAAAATGTAAATTTAATATATCATTTCCTTTTGGATATATTTTAATTTAGATTTTGAACCTCATCGGGCTAGCCCGTCTTGGGTCCGCTGAAGATTGCATTCGTTTTTGAAGAATAACTCGAAAACCGAAGTAGCTAAAAGTTCCAAGTTTAACATGTCGTTGGCTTTTGTGGTGTATTTAAGTTTCTTCAGATTTGAACTTTATCGGGCTAGCCCGTCCTGGTCCCGACATAGGAATGGGCCCATTTTTTTTAGAATAACTGGAAAATCGGAGCAACAAGAAAATATAAATTTAGTACATCCTTATCTTTTGAGGAATATTTTAATTCATTCGATTTTGAACTGTATCAGGCGAACCCGTTTTGGGCCCGTCTTAGAAACTCACTTTTTGGGGGAATAACTCTAGAAACAGAGTATCTAAAAGTTCCAAATTTAGAATGTCGTTCTCATTTGCGGTATATCTTAACTCATTGGATTTAAAACCTTATCGGGTTAGTCCGTCCTGGGCCCAACAAAAAGAATGTACACGTTTTTCAAGAATAACTCCAAAACTGTAGCAGCTAGAATGTCTAATTTAGTATATAATTGTCTTTTAGGGTATATTTTATTTCTTTGGATTTTGAACCTTATCGGGCTAGCCCGTCTTGGGCCCGACATAGTAATAATGTACTCGTTTTTCGAGAATAACTCGTAAATCAGAGCAGCTAAAAAATCTAAATTTAGTATATCATTTTCTTTTGGGGTTTATCATAATTTATATTTTGAACCTCATCGGGCTAGCCCGTCTTGATTCCGCTTTAGGGATGCGCTCGTTTTTGATGAATAACTCAAGAACCGAAACTAAAAATTTCAAGTTTAGCATGCTATTGTGTTTTGTGGTGTATATTTCATTTTTTCGATTTTGAACTGTATTCAGCTAGTCTGTGCTGGACCCGCCATAGGAATATGCTCATTTTTTTAGAATAACTCGAAAACCGGAACAGATACAAATTCCAAATTTAGTCTATTAATTCATTTTGGGGTAGAATTTAATACTTTCAAATTTGAACCATTTATTTGTTTATTTATTACAAATGCAGTTTTTATTCGTATTAAGTGGCGTAGGCATGGCGGAGGTGATGTGTGGTAAAAAATCCCGTTTTCCGAACAATTACATTAATTCTCAAAATTGTCCATATTTAATAAAATGAATTTTGCACTATAAGCTCCATTCGATCGTCGACCCCCCTTTTTTCCAAGACCCATAGTTACATCCATATGCAAATGAGTTAAGAAATGCGAAGTTTATCCCAGGATGTTGGGTCGCTGCACTGGGAGTACGAGTGAAGGTTGTGGTTCTGTGTGACCTGACGAAGACGGTTTTTTGCCTCCGAAACCAATCGATATTAGTATTATGAGTTGCATTCTGCTTTTAACGAAGGTATCTTAGTTTTATTTCATTGGCAGAAATTGGGTCTGTGCATATTGATATTGTTTCCTTGAAATAGAAATGTTTCAATCATTTTTAAAAGCATTGTACGAATAACTTGAACGAATACTTTATAACCAAATTTTTGTTTTGCATTTTGATACAGATTATCATGTAAACCTAAAAAAAATGTATGAGAATGTCTAGCAGATATTTTGTTTTATCTTATATGTTCGGTTACTGAGAAAAATGCCCTGTGAATTTGGAAGAAAAACACCATTACTGACTGGGCGTTGGAACAAGGTGGGGGCTGCTTACAAGTACTTTACCGTACAAAGAGGCAGCGCTGATAAGAATTTCGATTGAGAATGGACATGTAACCGACCGCTATTTTATTTCAACAGGCGCGTCCTTTACATATGTTTCCGCAAATTGCCACATCTCTTACACGAACAAGGAAAGGGCATTTTACAGTGCCTTCAGGGTGGCCTCTAGATGCAGTCTCATTAGCACATGGGTCATCTGAGATCGAATCACTAAGAACCGTCACACGTACAATATTGTTTTCCGTTCTGAGACTGGACAGGATGGGTCCCACCCAGAAGGAAATATTTTTCGAAGCTTCCATTCATTTGATGCTTGTTGGAACTGACGTTGAAAATTAATATTTTTGTTACTATGTTTTGATTCAAAGAGGCTGTTTTTATAGCCATACCATATCAGTTTTCTAATAGATCTATCAACCTATTTAATAGTTCTTATAGTTGAAGCATGTCCTCAAATTCGAAGAAAACAGTGAATGACCTTCATACCTGAATGTAATGCAGGTTACAGAAATTTCAGAGCCAAATATTCTTTATTTAAAGCGCCTGACAACGATGAGCTGAGAACTGGATGGACAAAGTTAATACCTCGTGCAGATGAAGTTCGAAACAAAAACTCTGTGGTTTGTGAGTTGTATTTTGCTAATGAATTTATGGATTGTCATTACGTAGAGTTCAAATTCCAAAAGGTTAAAATAGACCGCAAAATACCAAAATTGGAATTTTTAGCTACTCCGAGTCTCCAGTTATTTTTAAGAAACGAATCTATTCCTAAGGCGAGCCCAAGATTAGCCCGATGAGGTTAAAAATCTGAAGAATTAAAATAGACTCTAAAAGAAAATTATATACTAAATTTAGGTTTTCTAGCTGTTTCGGTTTTCGAGATATTCTCCAAAAACGAGCACATTCTTATTTCGGGTCTAAGACGGGCTAGCCCGATAAAGATTCAAGTCCAAAGAGTTAAAATATATCACAAAAGACAACGACATTCTGAACTTGGAATTTCCAACGATTTCGGTGCGGTTATTGAGTCATTTGCAAAAACTGAATACATGCTTATGGCTGGCCCAAGACGGACGGGTTAGCCCTATTAAGATTTAAAATCTAAAGAATTAAAATATACCCCAAAGGACAATGATATATAATAAATTTACACATTCCAGCTGTGCTGGTTTTCGATTTATTCTGAAAAACGAAATCATTCCAGTTGCGGGTCCAGGACGGGCTAGCCCGATAAGATCTTACATTCAAAGAGTTCAAATATACCTCAAGAGACAACGACATGCTAAGCCTGGAATTTTTAACCTCTCCTTTCTCGAAATATTCCCCCCAAAATGAGTGCATTTCTAAGGCGGGTCGAAGATGGGCTAGCCCATTAAGGTTCAAAATCTAAAAAATTAAAATATACCACAAAAGACAATGATATATAAAGTATTTTAGTTGATCTGCGTATAAAGTATTTTAGTTTATCTGAGTTATTTAAAAAAACGAGTACATTAATATGTCGGGCCCAGGACGGACTACCCCGATACGAATCAAATTCGAAAGTATTAAACTTTACCCCAAAAGAAAATGATTTACTAAATTTTGATTTTTTTTTAGCTGCTTCGATTTTCGAGACTAACTCGAAAATCGAAGCAGTTAAAAAAAATAGAAATATAGCTAAAATAAAACCAGTACATTTCTATGTCAAGTTCAAGACGGGCTAGCCGGATAAAGTTCAAAATCCAAAGAAATAAAATATACCCTAAAATACTGTGACATATACTAAATTTATAAATTCTAGCTGCTACAGTTTTGGAGTTATTCTTAAAAAAACGAGTACATTCTTTTGTTGAGCCCAGGACGGGCTAGCTCGAAAGGCTTTAAATCCAATGAGTTAAGATATACCTCAAATGACAACGATATTCTAAACTTAGAACTTCTAGATTCTCCGTTTCTCGAGTTATTCCTCGAAAACGAGTTCATTTCTAAGGTGAGCCCATGACGGGTTCGCCCGATACCGTCCAAAATCGAAAGAATTAAAATATACCCTAAAAGAAAAGGATATATTAAATTTAGATTTCCTACTTTCTCTGATTTTCAAGTTATTCTCTAAAAACGGGTACAATCCTATGGCGAGCCAAGGATGGGCTAGCCCGATCATCTTCAAAATCGAAAGAACTGAAATCCACCACAAGATAAAATGTCATACCGAATTTCATGTTACTGTGATGAATAAACTTGATTATATTGGATCTTAAAGGTTTGCACGAACACCAATCAGATGAAGTTAAATAAAATTTTAAAAATATGAATATATCCCTAGCTCAATCTCTTTGAAAATCAAATGACTTTTTGTATATACCACTTGCAATCATCACACCCCATTTCACACAAATTCTTCAATTAATTCCAAAGATATCGGTCATTTCATTTTAATTAAATTCCCATTCGTTTCAATGTTAACTCCTCAGCTTTAGATCGCTTATTCGAGAGCAGAGCCGTCTAGCGGAGGCGGTTTCTACTAGGGACCCCGTTTTTTGCCTCGGTCGGCACACTCTCTCTTCCGGGCACTGTGCTTCAGCTGTGAGTGAAAAATTATTTTAAAAAAATGCCTGATTAAGCAAGAAATAAACAGGCTTCTTTTTAGACTTTTATTCCAACATCAGTGACTAACTGAATGGAATCCGTTTATCTTTGCCCACATAGTGAATTGGAGTTATTCTAAATATTTTATACGAAAATGTACAGCAATATTAATATTTTAAATCACCCATTTTAATGTAAATTATCGAATTATTTGTGAACAAGCATAAATACAGCATTTCCCTATGTTTCACTTTGTTTGTTCTACGATTTGTAGAAAATTTTAAACTTCCACGATTTGTATAAAATTTTAAACTTCCACGATTTGTATAAAATTTTAAACTTCCACGATTTGTATAAAATTTTAAACTTCCAAATTTAATGAATATTATTGCTTTACTGCCAAATTATTATTCCTTTCCATCGAACAGAGAAACAGAAGGGGGAGCAAATAGCAAAAGCTCCGATCGTGATTTGGAAGGCCTACAAGCCGAGACGTCCAAAGTTCGTGCTCTCGGAGGTGATCGTCTTAAGAATGCATCCTTTGAGAATTAAAAGGCAAAAGTGTGGTCACCTTGATCCTGAGCCGCATCTCCACCTCCTTGACCTGGTTGTCCAGCTCCTCCTCCATCCTCTTCAGGTGCTTCTGGTGCTCCGACTTCTCCCTTCACACATGGATTGGTCCAACCATTGAGAGACGAAGATAGATTCAGAAAATGCCAATGTTTTTTTAATATAAATTTATCAAACATTTCTAATTAAAAAAAAAATCTGATCACTTTCCTTATATAATGCAATGAATTGACTACTTTTACAGTAAAAGGTTATTCTTAGATACTTATATTCTTTCTAAGATATTGAATTTTCGTCAATGCGTCGTTATTTTTATCCATTTGGCAGCATTTAAAAAACTCACGCCAAAATCTCACTAAGCATTATGGACGGAGAAATAAGTTATTCTTCTAGCAGATAAAGGACTATTGGCGTTCAAATACAAATGTATTACTCATGAATGGAACGAGCTAGATCCACGAGAATGATGTCCCCCAATGAATCACATGATATTACATATGAAAAGTGAACATGTTTATCAACAGTTAATATTTTTTATAATTTATGGGATTTTTTGATACATTTGTTTGAAAAATGTGCAATATCTCGAGAACCGTTCATGCTAGCTTTCTAAAGCTTATGTCAATTGTTTTCTAAGGAGAAATCACATAAGAAATATCTATTTGCGTCACTTTATTAAAGATTTTGATTTTTTGATGATTTTTTAAAATTTCACTCGAAAATTTAGGAGAGTTCTGAGCATTCGATTGTATTTAAAAACAATAGGCTTCCAGTATTCACGGATTGTAATTTTTGTACTAAATTTCATTCGA